>CM057005.1:31393429-31823429 GCA_029891345.1 Dryococelus australis
TATAATTAATAATGTTGTAGTACGATTTAGGACATAGGTGGTACGATTTAGGAAACTAGTTTCTTATATTTCGTGCCAGTTGCAGACTGTTACATTATTTCTTCCCCGACTAAGATTTGAAACTTAACCGACATAAATATACCTATCCACGAATATACTTAGTTTTTTTTATAAAAATTATTAAAACCTTGTATTTTATAATTTTAGACAGCTAAAAATGCCAATGTAAACGTGGTACGATACAGGCAACTCTCCCCTGCCGTCTAAAGATGTAAGAACTTCATTAATAGTTACTTGGATCCATCTGGAGGAAAGTAGTTTCAGTAGTTATATCAGTACTATAACTTTTTGATGTTTATTCAAACGTGTATTTTGTTAGATAAACAAAATTAATTTGGTGGTTTTTCAAGTATTATTTACTCAACAATAACAATAATAATAAAAATTAGCAAAATTATAAGTGCTTTCGAAAGGTCTCAGTAAATCAGAAAGGGCTGTATACGTGCTTCGATGCAGCTGGGATGTTTGTGTAAATCGTCATGAAATGAATACATTTTAGGTAACTATTAACCTTTAGATGTTTTTTAACATAATCTTCTACATATTTCTGTTAAGATAATTCTGTACCCATTCTCATGTACATTCCTTTCAAATGTCGCCGTCACACTCCACTGACAGATACCATTCAATATAGCTAAAAAATAACTGCTCACTTATCACTGCTGTTCTTTAATATTCACACTTTATGCTCGATTACGTGTAGACTGAATTAGATTATGTTTCTTGCAAATTTATGTGTTGTACACTTCTAACAGTGTCTTCTGTTAAGCTTTTGGAACGTGCAAATTTTTGGAGTAGTTCCTGTGATAGAGTGAGCAGCGTTTTGCCAGAAAAAAACCTTTTTTTTTTGCAGAAAGCAGTACACAAAATTATAAATATGCGTATAAAAGTAAAATCTGTGAGTTTGCTCCTCGCGGAAAAGAAAAGAAAGAGAGGGGGATCGGGTGGCGCGAAAACAATGTCTCCTAATAACTGAGAAGACATGCACGAAATTCAATACAAAGAAATTTGGGGTTTTCCGTTCAAAATATTTAAAGGTAGCATTACATGGAAACGAGTGATCACATAGTCACACACAGGCACGATCGATAATTTTAAAATTATTTAATTTTCCAAATTTTTTTTAAATATTTTTGTGTATGTGTGTATGTATGTATGTGTGTGTATATATATATATATATATATATATATATATATATATATATATATATACACACGCACACATACATACACACACACGATTGTAAAATATCCATCAACTTTGTCAGATCGAAAGAAACGAACTAATTTTTGCAGTTAAAATTAAACTCCTGATAGCTTTCCATGCTATAGAAATTCAGTGTTTTGTATTGAAAAATGAGCTAAAGTTTACATTTAAACGAAACTGATACGTTCCTTGCTATCTATACGTACTACGAAGAAAAATTATGAAAAATGATGAAGCAATAACGGTAAGATAAGAAAGGACATTTTTCGTTTGCGAAATTGCCTCGAGCGCAATAAACTTTTTAAAAATTTTATCCACTACACACATTTATTTCGCTACTGCAGGATGCCATTTGCGGTTAAAGGAGATGAAGTTATCTTTTTTTAGAAACGACATGTGTATGTATTTTCTAAAGAGGCCTGTTGCTGAAATATCAGATATTTGTGTAAAGTGATTCATAAAATAACATCCTTTCCTTCAAGCATGTTCCACAAGCTACGGGATTTCTGAGATAAACTATATTCACGGCGCATTTGATAAGATAATATGATAAGAGGAAAAGATGCAGTCGAGACACGCATAATATAAAAGCAAAACATTGCTGGGCACAGTAGAAATGAATCTACCTCTAACACACCTATGCATCATTCCTAATTTATATTACTGTTTATAATTTGAAGTACGCCTATCATCACTTAAAATAGAAATTAACGAATACAAGTAATAATGTTTGTCCGTCTGCGTTTCTTGGAGGCGGACGTTCTGTTAATTTCTGCCCCTTAAAAAAGCCGGATAGAAAATTTACTTTGTAACTATAAATTCGTTTGATCACTTTCCACAGTTTTGGAGTGCAATGTGTCTCTGCTAAGCCAAGGACTTGAAGAAGATTTTTCTCATCCGCTAAAGCCTTCAGTTACATTATCTCTGTGTGGCACTGGACTTAATTTTACGACTTCGAGTTTAGGCCTAACTACAGCCATTAGTCCGTTATCGGATTGGGAGAATGGGCTTGCGTCTAAATGATATACCCTGATCGTAGGTTTCAGATATAAATTCAAGAATGGCTTTCACGGGAATGTTCGCAATGAGGGTTTGGATGCTCATAAAATAAACCACAATAAGAATTTTTCTGGTAAACTTCCTAAACACTGTATGATAATAATACCACACATCAAGCTGCAGTTATAGGAATGTTTAGCATAGCCACTATACAAAGTTGGCAACTTCCCTACGGATTTGACTGTTTCCTAAGCAAATGTAGGAAGGCTACAATAAATGTCTAGGGGGAAAAAAATGCCATTACCGCTTTCTCACCAGGCGTATACACTGGTATGGCAAATTTATGAATAATTTTTTAGAGTGTGGCATTATGTTGTATGGTATCCAAAATCATTCCCAAAATATTTAAGTGGCCATTCAGGTGCCTAATTTGAAGAATACCGAAGCTGGTTTGTGTGTAGAATTCGTCCACATTTTTCTAAGTTTTTGATTTTTTTTTAATAAGCTCTCTTTCTAATGTCACTTCAATTAGTATTTACGTAAATATATAAGTAACTAATCAGCATTAATATTTAATTTTTTCAATATGTGATTTTTTGTTCTGAAAAAGCCGTTGAGACTATGCTGCAGGTAGAGTGTATTCTTGACTAATCGCAAATGCGCGATCTTACAGGCACTGTCCTCTAAGAATTCTCATAGTGTTCTTCAAGAATGCGCGTTAGCAAACGTCGCATTTAAAAACCAACATTTTTGTAGTTTGAAAATTATTCATGTCACCTCTGTTTACACACACCAGTTAGCTAAGTTCGTAGTCCCGTTGAAATTTTGCTCAATCTTGTTGTTGGCGGTAAACTCCCAAGCTAAGCTCACGGATTGTTTCCTGGCGTTGCCACAGCATCTCTTATCTGGCTCCCCCGAATGATCTGCCAGTTTGTTCTGTTTGTGCTCAGGAGTAAACACGGCGTCGTACGAGGGAAATTGCTACAGTTCGCTGTAAGTCAAAGCAAGCTACAAGCGAGGAGTGTTAACAGGCTTCTATGTAGCCCGACGTTTAAAACCCTTCGCCCGTACAAACAACGAGTGGCTCACGTCATAGATTACAGGCCAACCTCAAAGCATAACACTTTTACCCAAGAAAAATTGTCAACTTGACTCTCGTTCTTGATGTTCAGATTTATATAACGCAGAAAGAAATTTATGGTCTTATCTGGCAAACATTTGCCGAACAACCTCCATCGAACTACTTCACTCCCATTGAATAGCGCCTCACGAGTATCGTTTCTCGACACAGTTGCGCCAGCCAGCAGTGCTAGTAAGTTTCAAAAATTGCCACAGTGCAATCTTAGAAGCATTGTAATCATACCTTAATTTACGTTAACTTTTTCAGTCCTTCGCTGATTTTACGGAGGCTAGACGTCGGTATCCAACATTTCCATCTGCAGCTTTCACTTGTTTACTTGCAGCGTGTCTTTTTCGAGGCGTTTCCTTGCATTATTGGGCCAATCAGGATTAGATCGCACCGATAATGAACGCCCGTGATTAGCTGTAATCAGCGGATTTTCCTTCGAAATTCACACGACCCTGCTGATTGGCAGCTGCAGGTGTTGCAAATCCATAGTAAGTTTGTCGAAGAAACACTTGCACTGAGTCACGACTTAGCAGCTGCTCGTAACCAATTAACTACGTGCTTGCATAAAATAAAATGGCAGCAGTGTGCCCAAATCAGATAAACCTCTGGGAATTGTGTACGATGCTGGTAAAAAAAAAAAATATATATCCTTCCTTTTGAACACGTCCATGTGTGTAAACGCAAAGACTGAAATGATTATTGAACACTGCCTCCAAAATTAAATATGCCTAGATGTATTTTAGCAAGAACTTGGTAACTAGACAGTTTGTGAAGTTTCGGTTTTCAGCCATTTCAATTTCATAATGTCTAGTAACGCACTTCCATTTACTACCACAGCTATTTGGTACCCGAGCTTTACAGCAAACGTCATAAAAGGCCACTTAACTCAGGGACAATCATATTATTATTATTATGTATCGCAGTATTGTGTTGGTCGATGAACGGAGCAGTCCCGAACACTACATGTGAGTAGTAGATGTGCATATAGGCTGTTCACGGTAAACTGAGCACTTTTGAAAGCCCTGCTTATGATATACTCGTATGCACGTTGTGTATTATTCCGCTTTATGTAAAATTAACAATGCCAAGGGCCTCGCCACTTCATTCATAGTCCGTCAAGTGAAACTGTGAAATTATTAAAAAAGTAAATATTTTACAAATTTCCTCATTTTTACACTCAAATGTGTTAAAAATAAGAGGAAGCGAAAGAAAAAATTTTAGTTATCACAAAAGATAACCTAACACTTATTATTTGACATCAAGATATGGAACAAATTTCCCTCAATCGTTCCCAACTTTACTGGGCGCATGTCAGTCAGTGCGCCAGAGAGATATATGCAGGTAGGAACAGTGGCATTTGTCTAAGGTTGATTTGAGAAGTGCTCACTTTATCGTGAATAGTCTTTAGCTGCAAAATCTTCAGTGTCGTTACCCGGTTGGTTGTAAAACACGCAGCCACAACAGTACACTTTGCCGGAGACCGTTAAAGTTAACATGTACCATCTCAACGTCTCTTTCACCAGAGCCGAAGCGGAAAACACCGTACATATGGTGTTCACGGTTAACTGGTAGTTGGTAACAGCTGAGGGAAAGTAGTTACATGTTTTAACGTATAGCTGTTAACGGTAAAGTAGCACTTCTGAAAGCCATCTCATTTGGAATAATAGTCAGTAAATATAATTCATTTTAGCTTTCGACGTTAACTTCCGAGTGAGGTGGAATATACACATTGTGTTTATTACTTACACGGAAATATTTTTTTAAAATGGTGGCTATGGAATAAAATATGGATGAAAAAAAAAAGTAACTAGGAGCTCAAAAGCGCTAACTTACCGTGAATAGCCTATAGAATGAAATGTGATAGGTAAAGATTAGAGATTAGTGAAATTATTTATTTTTCTTTAAGTTTTTATATACAGACACGTGTTATAATTAGCACATTTGTAAACTATTTACGTGTTATAATAATCGTACGTTTTCACTTGACCGACGAATGAATAAAGCGGCAAGGCCGATTTCACTGTTAAGTTTTCGTACGGCGGAAGAATACACACTGTGCATACAAGTAGATCTTGAACAGGGCTTCTAAAGTGCTCAGTTTACCCTGAACAGCCTATTGAAACTTCTCAGAGTGGCGTTCCAAAACGTTACCCTGCGAGTAAACATTTCTTCTCTTTGGTTGTTGCAAAACAAAGTGTCCCAAAACACAGTATTTCAGAGAGTAACGAAGGGTTAATTGAAAATGGCTGGAAGTTTAGTAGAGTTGAAAAAAAAAAAACTGAAAGTAAATGTGGATATTCTGGTTACAGATATACCAGGGTAAATTACAAATGTTGAGTGATGGTATTTCTATTTGTAGTTAAAACTTAATTTGCATGAAGCTTGCAGTTTTGGACATAATGTTTACGATTAACTTATGGCAAATAAAACGGTTTACGTATATAACAATTTTTTTTTTTTGAAAAGAATGAATTTGGGGAAATGGATAAATATCTTCTGTAACATAAATTCGTCGTATAATCAGCACATATTTGTAAATACAAAATGTTATTTGCATCATGCTCGTCACAAACCTGCGTTTACTCTGTTGGTTTCCTCAGTTGTTACTCTCTGTTACTTTACTCTCAGAGTAACATTTTGGAACGCCGTCCAGCGGAAACCCGCACGGCGCGAACCCGAAACTACATATTTTTTTTCGTAGCCTTGAAACTGGCTTCCGGCTGGCAGCTGCGAAATTTAAATAGGAAATCCCATGTTATAAGCTGTTCACGGTATAGTGAGCACTTTTGACGGCCTGGTTACTTTTTTCCTTTCAGTAATTTTTTATCCTTTAAACATCTTTTAAATTAAATATTGCCATGTAGGTTATAAACACAGTGTGTATATTCCACTGCACTCGGAAGTAAAGCATACTTATTGACTATTATTCCAAATGAGAGGACATTCAAAAGTGCTCACCTTATCGTGCCGTGAATGGCCTTTAAGAAAATGTCGTCTGAGTGCGTTAATTTTAAAGATAGGCGTTTCAAACAAAATTTATTGTTCACGATATATATATATTTTTTAGG
Organism: Dryococelus australis; assembly: GCA_029891345.1. Classification (NCBI taxonomy): domain Eukaryota; kingdom Metazoa; phylum Arthropoda; class Insecta; order Phasmatodea; family Phasmatidae; genus Dryococelus; species Dryococelus australis. Next base: position 31,399,893 of record CM057005.1, read on the forward strand.
ATAAGTTCCCTACAGAGGAGATGTTTCCATAAGATGCGTACATTTTTGCAAGGAATTCTAAAAATTATGTTTTAAATAAAAGCACATACCGCTTTAACTATATTGAAAATATACGCTCGTAGGGATCTTCTAAAAAGTTCCTGAAGGATACATTTAGTTAGAAACGCCTATTTTATTTTTAAATTAACGCCTTGAGGCGAAATTCACTTAAAATGGGATTTCCTATTTAAATTTCGCAGCTGCAGGTAGGTAGGCAGGGCCCTTAACCAAAAAAGAAAAAAAAGAAAAAAGAGAAGCGTATGCCCTTTGAACCCAGGTCGGTAAACCTCACGAGGGACTTCCACATGTGCGGCGTCGACGCGTCTACCGATGTACCCTCGCCAGCGAGTGACATCTTGTTCCGTCGGCGGCTCTGTGAAGAAGACTTTCCCCCCCCCCCCCCCCTGGCTATCCGACCGCGACATCACACAGCCAACGCCGAGGCCCGTGAGAAAACAGAGGGGAGAAAAAAAACAGAGGATGGTACCGGGGGAAGGCCCATACCGCCTCGAGAACAAAAGAACTCGAAAAGAAACACCGGGGCGAGGCAGTGAAAATAAAAGCATGAGGACCCCCGTCGTGCCACAAGGTGGTTTGTTCTTTGAGATGGGGCTTGGGTTTTGGCAAAGAGGGGGCCCCGGGTGGGGCGGATAACGCGATAGGCTGTGACGCAGCCCCGCCTACTGTAATGGATGTTTATACAAGCTGAGGGCGCGGTAGACATCCTAGGTCCCCTCCCCCCCAACCCTTGCTGCTCTGCAGCACCAAACCTGGAACCGTGTTCGGCACACGAGGGGGGCCATCGGACTTGCTAATGCGAGCGGCTACATCAGCGCCTTCGTCCTGTCCTCGAGGCAGCGGGCGATGCTGGAGGTCGTCTCGACGGCAACCACGCTCAATGCAGACCTACCGCCGTCGACGTGAGAGTGCTTAGGCCGCGTCTCAATCTGAAGAATACTCTTTAGAGAGAGCGCTGCTCCGCGCCCTCTCACGTTCTCCCTCTCTGGAATTGAGGCAACCGCTCTCTCGTTTCTCTCCGACGTCATGCAGACAGCTGATGACGAAAGGCGGGAAATCATGTTAAGCTAAAATCGTAACACTTCCATAATAATTATTAGCTTACAAAATACTATTATTTTCGTTTTACATATTACCGTCATGTTGCAGCAAAGCGACAAAAAAAAAACGAGACTTTGTCAGATATCCATAATTATATTTTATAAATACTTGTTGCGTAAGTTATTTAGTTGTTTAAAACAGTTGCAATTATTAACTTGCATGTAAAGTGCGACGAAGTTCGTCTCAGAAAGCTGATATTACCTTATTCAAACAAAGAAATATGGCGCGTAGTCAGAGCGTGCGAGAGAGCGCCAGCGAGTACACAACTTCGTGCTCTCTCTCTCTCTCTGTCCTCTCACTCTTTCGCACTCTCTCCACCGAATTGAGACGACCAGATAGCGTTCTCGCTGACGTCATAGTGACGTGGTCGCGAGATCGAGCGCACGAGAGAACGCTCTCTGGGTCAATTGAGACACGGCTTTAGTTCACCCTTAAGAGTGGGATGGACCCCCGTGGGAAATCTCGCGTCCAAGGTCAAGAAGCGAGGGAGCGATACGGGCGACTCTAACACGCAAGCCTAGTGCCTCATCGCTCCTTCGCGCAAGGCCAGCAGTGTTTCCGTCGTAACACTGTGCTGTGCAAATTAGATCTATAGCATAGGTGTTTTATTAAACGCGATGAAAGACCTCAGAGAAAACTACCCCTGTATCTTTGTACTTTTCTCTTGCTGCTTAAGGAAACTGCATAGGCAAGCTTTAAAAAAATGCGACATTTGACCATTTTCCACAAATTTTTCTCCAAGAATGCACTTAATATGACAAAAGTAAAAAAAAAAAAAAAGACATAGAAAATATTTTTTTTTATCTTCTGTGTCAAAAAGTCGTTATTGCGAAACATTTATTTACCGAGACAATAGTATTCGCGCAAACAACTATTTCACAGAAAATGCGCGGGTCCATCCCACTCTCAGGAGTCCTATGTACTGAAAAGTGTTCTGCGTATATCATGAAACCTGTATCAGCAATTTGCAACAGTTGAGTGTTTGGTTAAAATTCATCTTAAATCGCCGGCTTGTTCCGCTTGCGTTACCGAGTCCGCTTTCTTACGTATCCGTGCATTGTAAAAACGGACCTAAGGGCTACGCTGTTACGCGTTATCAGCTGCGCCATCGCCACTAATGCAAGGCTCGGAACTTGCGTGCAGTAATCTCATCGTGCTGAGCATACTTATTGAGCTTTAAGCGCTGACCGTATCGTCTCACTGAAGGAAAGTCTGTAGCAAGACTCACTGTAGAGTCCTTGAGTACTTTTCCTTACGTATGAAATGCGTATACAGTCAATTAGTGGTTTCTTCACACTTTTTTAATATAACTTTTGAAAAATCTCCCCATGTAAGACGTATTTTGTTATTATGGAAGGTTGCCTACATTGTTGTATTAATTTGGGCCAGTCTTCTATGTACTGCTTTAATATTGATTTAGTACGAAGCAGCATACATGTATGCATACATATCTGCATTAACATGTCTAATTAGCTGAAATAGCGACCCAGAAAAAATGTCTTAGTGTAAGACTGCAATCGGTACGATATAGGAAACCAGTATCCAAAATCCTACCGACAGTATCTTAAATCGTACCGCTACAAACAAAAATAGTGTTATACTAATTGCTGTCCATGGAAACAGCGATAATGATGTTTTAAGTGCATACAAGTACATATTTAACCCTAAATAAAACAAACAAAATATTTACACGCAACACAAATAAAACGTTTAAGGCCTGATTTAACACCTGCGCAGGTTTCATGTACCCAGGTGTGACACTGTAAACATTGCACCGTATTTTCTACAGCATTTTCCTCACATGCTGCACAAAGCCAATCGTCTTGCACAAGTTCAATGGTTACATTAGATGCGAACAAAGTAGAAGGTGCATTGTTGTCTGGAGTTGTTCTTAAACACTTGTTTTCACATGCAGAACGTCCCTTCCCATCTGTAGATTTGTTATCTACTGTGCTGATCGTCTTCCTTCTTCTATCTTTTGCAGCATTCAAATCACGTTTGTACGGACTGCTTGTCAGTACAACAGAACGTTGAGCTCCCCGCCTTGCTGGTGGGGACACACGTTTGGGAAATTTTGGAATCGGAGAAATAGCTTCAATAGAAACATTCAACTTCGAGATAATCTCCTGCTGAGTAGGTCTATCATTAGGGCTAATTATTTCGCTACCTGTTGGATCGCTGATGTTTTCTGTAGGCTTACAAGAAGGAATATTCGTCTCATTTTAATCGGAGTGGCATTCGTTTTCTTCCAGATTTGCAGCTGCTAAAAAGTCGTAATTGTTAAAAATATTACGATCTACCGGCCAGATTCCACAAGCACGAAATCCGTTAATGGCGTTGTGAATAGTTGCTGCCCTAGCATAGGCCTCTGCTACAAGTTGGATAACTTGATACTGGGTTTTACACAAACCGGGATTTGTTCATAACCATTTTTCAACTGCCTGGGTGTAATAAGTTTCTAATGGCTTGAAGAAGGACCTGTCCAGAGGTTGCAGCCGATGAGCTGTGTGGGCAGGCAACTGCAACATTAGGACGCCATTGGCTCTTGCAAGTTCCGAAGCTTCTACATTCTTCGAATGTGTCGAATGACCATCTAAAATTAAGAGAATCTTGATGTTGAGGTTTGGTTTGATGACAGCAATAAAATGTAGTTACCATTTTACAAAAAGATCACTGTTAATGTACCCTGTTTCCGATATGTCAACAATACCTCCAGGAGGGTCACCAACCTGCAGCTCATGCATCATTCTCATGCATTTAAAGATTATCATAGGTGGAACATACACCCCCGACGCACTAGTACAACACACTATTGTTGTATTGACACCTCTTTCCCCGCTTGCAATAGCTCCTACCTGATGCCTCCTTTCATAGCCAACACTTTCTGGCATAATATTTGTACAGTGCTGAAACCCGTCTCATCCACATTGAACACACGAGTAGCATCAAATTTGTTTTCATCTACAACTCTTTCCAGGATATCAAAAAATCCTAACACATTCTTCTTGTTGAACCACTTTGCACGTGCCATGTAAGTGGACTCGGGCTCACGTAGCGCTAATTCCTCGTGACGGGCTTTAAAGGCATAAAACTATTTCTTCCCTGCTATTTCTGTCAATCTGTTGAAACTGTGTGGTATTTCATTGCGCTCTGCAATTTGGAATGCTAACTTCCTGACATCAGTGATTGTTAAACCAAACAGAAGCTCTTCTAATCTTAAAATATGATCAACGAGTTGTTGCTCTACTTCGGGTGGAAGGGTGGTGGCACGGTCTATGGCTTTTAAAGATTCGTTAGCTACAACATCTTCCTGTCTAAGTGCCTTTTCAATGTTGGCTTTGGAATGTTGTATTGTCGATAGCATTCATTAAAACCCATGTCCCCGTTTCTATACGATGAAGGAGCCATTGCCATCTTCATTTTAGTTTAAGCTCCATATTTCCTTTTCGTTATTCTGTAACACACAATGGACATGTGTTTTAGTAATCTTTTATTTCCGGTGACTATTAAATACTTTTGCACATGGTAAATATGGAACTTGGCAAATGTAAGGCGTGTTCAACTGAAACCCATTGTCCTCGGATGTTGATGTACGATCATTAAGAAAAATGTTCCGTAAACAATGCACAGATTTAATGCGGGACCTATACTGAAGTTTGTAATAAAATGATATCACTGCATAAAACAATGCAAAACTTATTTAGATTGTTCAAAGTGTTTACATATACTGTCAGCAATAAACGGGTTTCATTGTAAGTTGCCTTGTAGTAGTATCCTAAATCGTACCGGTATAATTTGCGAAACTACGACGTGGTACGATCTAGGCAACTCGTCATAAAACAAAACAAACAAATGAAACATAACCTCAAATTGTTTGTCGTCAGATATAAATTAGTTCAAAATGTTAAGAAGAGTTGTCTTTACAATAATAAATATATTTAAACAATAATTACTTACTTTTCAATTTCGTACAGGCTTACAACTGAGGTTCAGAAACTACATCCAGAAGTGCAAATAATGATAAACTCCAATAACATCGCTAAACGTGGTTCCACACTTACGGTATTCTTTAGACTGGCCAGGAACTACAACAGGTTCATCTTGTAGCCACAAGAGCGCAGTGGTAATCACATTTCCTGAAATACGGAGATGGTACGATTTAGGAGGCGGTACGCATTCAGGCTACTTTCCCCTGCCTAGATACGCCATGCATCACAACCATTATACACACTTGTAAACATAAACGTATTTTATTTTTCGTTAAATTTAAATTTTACCTACATTTTATTTATAAATTATAATATTTAATTTATAGTAAATATGAATAGAAACAGCGAGAAAACATGTGGGTTGGTAGCCCCTAGTAAGAAATATGCCTAGTTATCATGCTGAGTGCACAGGAATTCGGTGCGATGTCCTTTGGTGTAATTTTCTAGACATAGCTAAGCTCTGTTTGAACGAGGCGGGGGAATATCCTGGAAGTAACCATAAATGGATTACATTTTAAGATACAGATATTTCATAATTGAGTTTCTAGCTATGCAGGTGTGCTCCGAAATGGTGTTTCTAATGTGCGTGCCGTCTTGAAAGCACTCAAAAGACCTCGTCTGAAGCATGTTTGATAGCTTTGTGGGGGAAACGTGTGTTTCAAATACTCTGCAACGCAGTACAAACACTGTGCAGGCAGGCCCCTTGATTCCATTGCGAACTTTCTTGCAATCTCGCAATGTTTTGCTTTTTGCGATTTTCTAGTTTCAGCAGTCTCGAAATAGAATAATCCAATTCCGAACTTATTTCACTGGCTGTTAGCCCGGTGAGATGAAACTTCACGAATTTATTTGGTTGCTTTAATAATTTATTCATAATGACAAAAAATAATGTGTCTACAATACGCAGCCATGCTTTAACTGTGATAGACAAAACCCTGCAAATCCTTAGGTTTGAAATGAGGGGTCTGCGAGTGAAAGTAGTATATTTTACTTTCCATAAAAATGTTCTAATCATGCAATCCCTATAGTTATTTTGTTATTAATAAATCTGGTTTTGGCATATTTTTCTGTAAAATAAACTTCAACGAGGAATGAAGATATTTGGGGGAATCTTAACATCGCTATGCCAAAATGAACTTTTCTCCTTTACTTTGAGCCTTTGCTGCTAATAAACAATATTGCTTTATTTTATTGGTGGCGATGAAAGTTTCCTGTTGTGTACTATGCAAATATTAGTTATAATTTATAAGTATGTCACGGATGGATATGAAGTAGCTTAAGACATGGTCGTGTATTCTTACGAAACGCGGCACTTAGCGGTCCAGCTGGCCTCGTGTTCTCAGGATCACGTTTATGTGGAACGCCCAGGTGTTTAACCTCCGTACCTACCAAACTGTTGCCGCATCTAACCCGGGTCCCACTCGTTCTTTTGATACCCCCTCCCCCCATCATCCCTTCAGACACTCTTCAACAGACAAAAAAGTGTTTTAAAGAGCAGATGAGGCGGGAGCCGCGGACCGATGCGATCCAGCCACCCATGCGCTAATTAGGCCTATCTTTCGGTCTGGGGGCCAGCCTACTTGCATCGCGCGCGCGAGCACACATAAAACACACAGGTGAAAGGGGGGGGGGGAAAGCAAAGAGGGATCAAGGTTGTAAGAGGGAGAAAGGAGGTATTGGAGGGTTATGTGCCGGGGCCTTTACCTCGCAGCTTTACAATTCTCTCGGCCGGGCACAGTGTTGCGGTGGGACGGTCCATTGTGCCCTCCTCCGTGGGGGACTTGGCCTCTCCGGGCAGCACCACGAGGAAACCCCCTTATAAACCTTCTTCTTTTGTGCGCCGCGCCTTGCTGACAGCGATACCGCAAGGGTCTATGACACGGCCCCGCTGTCGGTCTCTTTTGATGCAGGGGCGGCTCGGGGTCTTTCGCCGAAAATCCTTGAAGGGGATGGACAGCTAGGCCTTGTAAGCGCCTTGAAGATCATAGCGAGGTTATGTAAGGCGTGGTTTTAATGGTAACACCCCCCTTCCCTCCATCATATTGGTATGGTCCTTTTACGGTTACTTCCAACTTTTCTGAAGCCTGCTGAAGTTCTACTTCCAGGATATTTCTCCGCCTCGCGCAAACAAAGGTCAACCTAAGTCTATAAATTTACACCAAAGGGACAGTGCACCGCATTCGAGTACCCTCACTGTAATAATATTTTGCATAAACACAATTTTTTACTAGGCGTTGCCAACACACCTATTTTCTACCTGTTTCTATTCATATTAATTATAAATGAGTTATTAAAATTTAAAAATAATTTTTAACTAAAAGTTCAATTTAACAAAAAATTATGTGCCTTCATGTCAACAAGTATAAAAACATCTGTGAAACATGGCGTATTTAGGAAACAACTAATCCCAGCATAAATGGGGTGATTTTTCAAACTTTTGGTTTTATAAAGTGCGAATAAATGGTGAATATACTATATTTGGGTTCTATAGTCTGTTGATAGTTTTAAAAAATAATTCCAGAAGTACCTCTATACCCAACTAGCTATTATCCTTACACAGCAGTACAGACAAGACCAGAAAACTACGAATTAATAATCACGTCCTTAGAACGAGTGGGGTGATAATGGCCCACTTGAACTTTGACCTTTGACACCGTGATCTACTTTTGAATGCACTTATGACCTGTGACCTACTTTTGAATTAACTTTTGACCTATTTTGTATGCACTTAAAAGTGCATTCAGAAGTAGGTCACGGGTCAAAGGTCAAAGGTCAAAGTGCGCCGGTATCACCCCGCTTGTTCTACTCACGTCACAATTTTAATTCTGCCAAAATTTGGCAAAATCGGAGTTATGATAAAAATACAAGCGCGTAATTCAATCGTTGAAGTTAACATTTCTTTAGGTATAAAATGACTTTCGGAATTTTTTTTTAAAACATTAACAAACTAGAAAAAAACAGTAATTCAATATTATGGTGCAAGATTCCCCTCAAGTGTGTGTGCAAGGCAGGAATGCATTACTCAACTTGTAGGTATCGCTAGTGACATTTTTACGAGCAAAAGTACAGGCTATTCTGTGTAATCACATGCCTAAATCAAAAAAACTATTTTTAAGACCCGCATAATATTCTCTGATCCCCGATTCTTTACACTTTTTTGAAGCAAACCTTTGAAAAATCACCTAATGTTTAACGTGTTTGTTTGCTTCGTAAACGTGTAATGTATAACAATCATTTTATAGTTCTGTGAACTTTAAATTACCCTGTTTTTTGTCAAATTGATCTTTATTGATATTATATATAAATAATAATATTTAATTAAAAACAAATATAAATAATGACAGGGAGAAAATATGAGTTGACTATGCTTTGTAAGAAATAGTTTTTATGTAAAATGTTACTAATCTGAACGCGTACGAATGGAGTGCGTTGTCCCTTTGATGTAATTTTCTCTGCATTGTTTGCATGAGGCGGTGGAATATTTTGGAAGTAGAACTTTAGCAGGGCTTCAGAAAAGTTGGAAGTAGTCATGCATTGACTATATTAGTCAATTAACTACTTTGAAAAATTTATAACAAAGGACCTTATATGTGCTTAGAGATGTTATTTGAAATATTCTGCTGCAGATATAAACAAAATATCCTGAGGTTATTTACTTTCAATACCATAGAATTCACACAGTATGAGATTTTTTTTTTAGTTTGTACGCGAGTATCTTAGTTACCGACGTTATTATTATTATTTTTTATCATCTTAGACACCTGATTTTTGCAAATGGGTTAGTATGCAGTATTTGCGTGTTCTAAAAATAAGGAAGAAGTGATTTTATAACGTGCGGCCATGCAGATGTCGCGGAATGTGTTGGTTACTTGTTTGTAATAACTTCATACGATATATTCGAACTCTGGTACATGTTTAGGTATATGGACCCTTATCCTAGGTGCACACGTCAGTGCGGTAACTTGACGTTTCAATCCCTTGCATACAGAAAGTAAGAGAAGAGGGAATTGTTGAGTGTTGATAGAGAAAAGTAAATGGCGCTGGTGTTGAATGTCAATTTTTATTTAACACCGTATCTGAGATGTTAATTCTTCAAATGAGGTATTTTAAGTAAAAGCTTTATTTTACCGGAGTAATTAATTGTGGATGTATAATCGTGGCTTAGAGATAATTACTAATAAGAATAGTTTCTGTTGTGGTACTGATGCAGTCAATATTCAGTTCCGTGTGTCAGTAACGGTAAATAATAACCTTAGCCTCAGGTACTGGTTGAATTTGTGCTGATTTCTTACTTTACAGAACCTGAAATAGTTTTATTATTTTCGCACTATGGTAAAACAGACTGCATGTATTTCGTGAGCGAGTGAAGATATTTGGACTGCTCTTAACAGCGAGGTATTGAGAGCCGACGAGGGTGATTGAGGTGAGTATGGAGGAGTGCCAGAATGAAAGGGGGGGAAACGGAAGATCCCCGAGAAAACCCGCCGACCAACGGTATCGTCTGGCACGATTCCCACATGTGAAACTCCAGAGTGACCCGACCGGGGATTGAACCCGAATCGCCTTGGGGGGGGGGGGAGGGGGAGAGAAGCCACTATGGCCCCCTATGTATTTCGTGTATTTTATGTTATGTGGTAAAACAAGAAAGAATAATATTTTGTCTGCGTTCTTACCGTTTAGCAGATTCATTCTTACCGTAATATAACTGAATTAATTGTATAAATCATATGCTACAACTATCTAACTTTTTCTTTCAAAAAGCGCAAACAACAATAAGTTCATTTCTGTTTAAACGATTAGCCAAATTCGAACTTCAAGTTTATGTTTCAATTAATAACAAACCGCATTGTACTAATCAAAAATATAGCTGTTATCGCCATCAAACACATAGCAAGTTATTATTAAATATAGTGATACATTTTGAGAAATTACCAGTTTTACCCAATGTTTATATGACCGAAGACTAAGTAGAAAAACGAAAGTTTTTTTACTAAGAAAATTAATTTCTACAAAAGAACTAAACACTTAATAGGAAAATTGAATAATTTAAGTTTTTTATTAATTATAAAATACCCATGTATACAATTTTTTTTTTACGATTGCGAAGAATGATGAGTCCGTCATACCAGTAAATCCTTATTTCCTGCGCCAGTGAAAGACAAAGACTGATAACCTCGTGACACTTCAACTCATCCCACTGAAAGTTTTCACGCTTAAATGACGAATGGTTAATGAACACAAATTAACACTGAAATTTTTGGCAACCAACCAAGCGTAAATGGCTTTAAAAATTTGGCAACTAAAATCCAGGCTGCGTGTGAACCGAGCAATGGCGATTTTCCGCCAGACATACACATATTTGTCGCAGGGTACACTCTTAACTCACAATGAGCGATTTGAACACGTATACTTTCCTGCTCACTGTAAATCAGGCCCGTTTAGAGCGGGTGCTAGTAATGGCTGAATCTGGGATGCTGTAAAGGACCAGACTGAAAATATTTCAAGTTGGAGCATCATTGCGCTCTTGGATAGGAACCTCACTTCGCCATCAACTGTTACCATTTTCACTACTTATACACAAACATGACAGCGAATGTTTATAAAATACCCTAAAACAAAACTTTTTGCCAGCAGTCGGTTGAGTGGAGGGGCTCTACATATTATAAAACGCTTGTATATGGATTCTAGTTACTTGGCCAATTAATTGTGCATTTAGGAAAAATTGGCATGAATTTAATGTTCTGAAAACGATGTGTTTTTCAAATTCATAGTTAAAAAAAAATTCTTCCGTTTAATTGCTCCTAGCGTTTAAACCATAACAGTCACATTTAATTATTCATTAAACGCATATAAGTTGCATTCATATATTATATTTAAAATGTCAAACAAAATATTTAATGTCTAGTTTTTCAGACGAACAACGCGTCCAAGTTATTTGTGAAATAGATCTAATTTCATATTTGGGGTAGATAAACAGTATCATTCCATAGGAAAAGGTTGCTGATTCGATGGGTGTAAAAAATACGAACGTGTGAGAGGGTGTGCTGGTATTAAATACAACTTATGTAAAAACCGAGATTGCGGCATGTTGCTGTGTCGACGTGCGGTATAAGTCACATTTCACTAGCCAAAGTGCAAACTGTCCTCGCGTTTAGCTAGGGTTAAGTTTGCTTGTACTCAGGTTGGGAAGAACAACGTTGAAAGTTTGGGAACGAAACATTTTCGCCACTATATGAGCGCTAGTGACGCATGTGTTCCAGATTTTCTCTTGTTCCTACGTTTAAAATTGGATAATTGCAATAACCATACACCAAATATAATATAACTTTGTTACAAAGTAAAATCATCCTCTTTTGTCATTCGCGTAGATTAGAAATTTATTTAGACGAGACCTGTTTGGAACACAGCGCACCTAGCGGTGGGAATGTTCCCTATGCCAAACTCTCCCATTATATAACTCGCTTTGTTCCTAATCTGAGTAGCAATAACCTTAGGCCCTAAAGGCTGTTCACAATAAAGTGAGAACTTTTGAAATCAACTGTAGATAAAACTCACTGCCCCTACCTGCGTATATTTCAACGAGCGCTCTGAGTAACATGCGCCCGTTAAAGTTGGTAACGATGGATGGAAAGTAGTTCCGTATCTTAAAGTCAAATGAAAAGTGTTAGGTTACCATTTCTGATAACTGGAATTATTTCTTTCGCTTTCTGTTTATTTTTTAAAGCATCGAAGTGTAAAAATGAGCAGATTTGTTAGATATTTAATTTTCAGATAGTTTCGCAGTTTCACTTTACCGACTCCTGAATAAAGCGATGAAGCGCCCGACAATGTTAATCTTACATAAGGCGAAAGAATATACAACGTGCATAGAAGTATATTTAAAGCAGGGCTTACAAAAGTGCTCATTTTACCTTTAATAGCTTATATCAAGGTCAACACGTATGAATGGTTGTTATCTGGTGCTAATGTCACTGAATGTTATGCCCGAGATACAGGTACGTCACCTCAATGAGCCCGAAGGATGTATGCGCGGAAAGATAGGCAATGGTCTAGGAGGCGGAATTAAGGGGATTACCTAGCATTCATCTTTCATATGCTCTAGATTACGTCTGGTCGTTAGGAAGCATTGGCTGGGACTTCTCAAGGTTGCGCTATGCATTCCCGAGTAGCTGAATTTCTCGCAACACACGGATGTTATTAAACGCGATGAAAGTAAATTGATTAAACTACATATGTCAGTTTTTTCTCCAGAGGGATATGTACAGGAAAGCCCTAAATATGCTGTTTTTTTTAAAATCATTACTACTAATTCTTCCCTCAGTACACGAAACAGGAAAAAAATTGCGGCTGTACAAAACAGGTATTTATCCGAAAAAAAAAATCATGATCCCAGAACATTTATTTAGTAATATACGCGAATACGCGAAAGCACTGGTTAATATGTATGTATGTATGTATGTATATATATATATATATATATATATATATATATATATATATATATATATATATATATAAATTAGGGAATTCCCTTAACATGAACAAAAAAATGAGTATAATCCATTCACGGTTACTTCATACTTTTCTGAAGTCCTGCTACAGTTCTACTTCCAGGATATATTCCTCCGCCTCGGCAAACTAAGCTTAACTTAGTAATAGAAAATTACACCACAGGACAACGCACCGAATTCGTGCGCATTCAGTTTTAATAATATTTTGCATGGAAACTATTTCTTACTGACGCCACCAACACACATGTTTTCTGACTTTTTTTTATTCATTTTCATTATAATTGAAAAATCATAATTTATAATTGAAATATTTGTGGAACTTCAATTTAACGAAAACTGAGATAATGTTATGTTAACGGAGGCGTAAAATGACTGTGATACATGGCTTATCTAAGAAGTAACTAAACACGTCATATATGAGGTGATTTTCCAAACGTTTGATTCAAAAAATGCGAAGAAACCACAAATAGAATATACATTGCGAAAAACCTCAGAATATGGCGGTCTCCTTTACACTTTTCACGTTACAACACCCGATCGTAAATTTCCCGCCCGCCGTGGCCGAGGATCGAACCTGAAACTTAGCGTTGGTACACTCAAAATTCGAATCAGTGGGAAACCACTGATTTGCAGTGTAATTCAACTACTCCAATCAGTGAAAACGGCTCCACTTAGAATCGCTGGAAAACCACGGATTGTTTCGGTGAAAAAATTTCACTGGTTGAATTAGTGACGTGAAACAATCTCACTGATTGAATAAGTGACGGCCGACTACAGTGGCGAATTAAATATTGTTTTAATTGAATGCAAGCAAACAATTACCAGCAATTAACGTATTTACGATAGTTTACTATTTATATTGTGCATATTACCATTATTAAAAAAAGTAAAAAAATATATATATCCGCAGGGTACCCGGATCGAGCTCACCTTTCGACACTAGTCCGTTGCCTTGCCATATGAGATACTACATCAAGTTAAAGTTTCTAAGAGGAAAATATTTGTATTTTAGTATCGCTGCGAAATCACGTAGTTTTGATTGTATGCTCTTACATTTCGCATTTGGTTTGAGTGGTATCGTTAGGATTGTTAAAACGAATAGTACAGGGTGAGTCCTTTAAAAGAGGCCCCATGCGACATGTGTGTAATGGAGCAAGGGAACGAGGAAATCAATCGGTCGGGGCCTCTTAAAGCATCACTCTGTATATATGAGTGCACTTTCTTCGCCACATTATATGCAGTTTAAACCATCAAACAGAGCGCTCTGATGATCACATGGTAACGAAATGAAAGACGTAGAAACGGAATGAAAGGCTGCGTGTTCATATTACCTCGTAAAATGGCGTTTGAAAGACGAAATACATTTCAGAAAGTTTGTTGTATTGGTTTTATTCGTTTATTCGTTGTTACGTCACTTGATACACGTTGTTTAGCGGCCAGTTTTAAACAATGTCCGACGGCGATTTTTACACGCAGTTTCACTGATACATCAGTCAAAAATGATTAGAGACGGAGCAAGTTGCTGAGATGTTTCACTGATACATTAGTCAAAAATGATTAGAGACGGAGCAAGTTGCTGAGATGTTTCACTGATACACCAGTCAAAAATTATTAGAGACGGAGCAAGTTGCTGAGATGTTTCACTGGCCCATCAGTCAAAAAATAAACCACTTAGAAAACAGTAGGAAAAACGACTGACGAATCAGTGGGAAATGTCAGTGAATCAATCAGTGAAGTAAATATGACATTTTTTCACTGGTTCATCAGTTAAATTCACTGAAGTGACTATTGTATCACTCAGATACGTTTGACTGATTGAAATGGTGAAATTCTCACTGATTCTGATTTAGAGTGTAGGTTAACGATTAACTAAATAGCCATTTACTGGTCCTGTGTTTGAAGTGTAAACCCGAATCTCTTCGGACCGACGTTAATTTGTAGTATCAGGTGCTGAATACGAGAAATTCTTTCGAAGTGTGTTGTATTTACGCTGAGGCAGTGCTTGTTTCATATCACTACCGATCAGCTCGTTACGAACTGCGTTCAGGTCTTAGCTGGACTGCCTGCCTGATCGCACCTTCAAATGTTAAACCAGGGCACAAGCTGTGATTGCCAAAAATACCTCGGCGTAAGGCAAAGCAGAAACCCTGTACACTGGCCAGTAGACGAGCTCGTAAACTTACACAACGCGCCCGATTTCATCGGGGCATCGAACCAAGAGTACGCTGGAGATGGGGATGCTCGGCAGTCCCTAACCGCTGCCTTAATCAGCCCACGGCAACATCGACAAGGTGGGGACATACCATTTATGTTTTAAATAGAAATAGCGTGGTCACATACTATGGTTAGCTTCCATCTTGCTATTTATTTTAAAGCTCCCCTCAAGTTATGCGTAGTTAAATAGTTATTGCTTATTATTACATGTTTAATAAACCTACGTCTTTTACTGTTGTGCTGCACGTAACACTTTGCTATGTTTAACTTCGCCCCCATAGACCCTTCTATTAGAAATTAATCAAAGGAATGCAATCCATAACAAACTGTAGACTCTTCTGCTAGGCGACAGAAATACAGAATATGCAAATGTACAGAAACGAAATGGCGTGGCCGTTCCTTTCATGTAAGCGAACTTGGTCGTTCACTGGCCGCGTGAAGCTGTGGAAATGGGCCTTGGGCCTGATTGGCTATTGTAAGTCACGGAATATTCCTTATTGGTCGGGCTGCCGTTGGGAAAGTTAGTCCGCAGGAGGTGATTTGTGAAGGACAATCGGCTATATTACTGTAGCTGTGGGGCCATTTTGCTGATGTGTGGGGCTGGAGTTCGTAATAACCCCCCCCCCCCCCCGCCGCATTTTACCTTTTTTTTCTCAAGTAATCTGTGATATAGGCTGTTCGCGGTAAAATGAGCACTTTTGAAAGCCCTGCTTGAGATATACTTGAATTTACATTGTGGATTCTTCCGTCTTATGCAATATTAACATTGCCGTAGGCCTCTTCAGTTTATGATGAGTCGGTCAAGTGAAACTGCTAAATTATTAGAAAAGTAAATGTTTTACAAATCTGCTCATTTTTACACTTGGATGCATTAAAAACAGAAAGCGGAAGAAATAATATTAGTCATCACAAATGGGTACCTAATACTTTTTATTCGACGTTATGGCATCCATCGTTACCAACTTTACGGGGCGCATGTCACTCAATGAGCTCGTTAAAGTATACGCAAGCAGAGGCAGTGACAATTTCTTGAGGTTAATTTAAAAAGTGCTCACTTTATCGTGAACAGCTTTTAGCGCTATGAACCTGACATAATCAATAGCAGTGATACTGTATACGAATCAAGTCATTGAACACTGAGCCTCATTGTTTATAGTTGCGGCCAAATATTGCTCATGACTGTGCACACTGGGGCTATACGGGTTTTAAAAATATATCAATTTAAGACGCCGTACTACTTGTCTTTAAAGATAGGTTTCGCCTCCAAGTTTTGGATATGCAACCCGCTTAACCGTTAGGTGTCTGTGGTTGCAGCATCTTCCAGGAGCTCTGTAATAGATGTCTGATGAGTGACACTAGTCTTAGGACTACGCTTATCAGTACAGAAGAAGAATTTTTCCCCGTTTGTAACAAAGAGACCAGGAATGATACTGGAAAATAACATACAAAAAAACCTTCGTGCGGCCATTGTAACAAAGGCATCGGCTGCAGTAAATTATCTGCTGATATCCTTCTTTCATGCAAGTTACCAGCGGGGTGTTCTACTTAAAGAAATTTTGTTAACCGAAGTTAGAATAAGCTGTTCGAGAAGTAACTTTTCAATTTAATTTTGTAGCGTGTGAATATACCAACAAATTAAGGTTTGAAGACAAATGATATGAACGTGTTTAATCTAGTTTTCAAGTAAGATGAAAAATGAATATGATGAAACACGGTGAGCGCGCAGAACACCATGCACGGTAATGATTATTGAATGATTTAAGAAATACGCTTTACAAACCAAAACGCGCACACCTGTGAGAAACAGCAACAAATTATTAATTATAATCCATTTACAAATAAGACTGCCAGTATGTCACGTCTGGTTTTCCAGTGATCTAAAACAGACGTGACACCAATCTGTTTCCTAATGTCTTTCTTACGAGGACGCATGGGTAAAAATCGCTGGGATGGGAATGACCTGCCATAACGTCACATTTAATGATGTTTTAAATGTTTTATGAATTATATCTTGTTTATTTTCCAACTTTATGCCGTGAGACCAATTGAAGGATGATTTTTATACTATAACAAGGTGAACGACAATGTTATAACATAAGCGTCTGTGGACAGTTAAGATTGATGGTACCAGGCATGCGCAAGTGAAAACGAGCAAATTTTCCATTAAACATTCTGGCTTGGTTTGAACTGTAAAATCACTCATGCAACAAGTGTTGTGTGTTAATTTACATTGAGAAAAAGATTTTGTTGAATCTAACAAAATTTGTTAGGCGTACCCAAAGTAAATATTTGTATAGGGAAAATGAAATATTTTGCTGCTGAAACCAAATGATATTGTTATTCTTATTTAGTTTCCCCAAAACAAAGATTTGGTTGGTGCAACTAAAGATTTATTTGGCTCTACGTAAAGTAAGGGGTTTCGGTTCACATACAATAGATTTGAAGCCAAACGAGAGTCGAACCTATATTAACCGAGCCTAAGTGCTATGCCATATTAACCTTTGCTGAAGTAACTACTAACAAAATAGGAATGTTTTTAAATACATACTATTCAAATACTAAACAACGTTCGGAAATAAATATTTCGAGTTTTACAGTTTTATTTTATAGTTTCTTGTCGAACCGGTTTCATGAGGAAGTTTATAACATTATTTATCAGCAATAAATGCATTAAAACAGTTACTATCCTAATTGTTACAAAAAATACAAACTCTCGAACTGTATTTTAGAACAAAGACACTCAAGTAAGTGGCCATACAATTGTTTACAGTTAATTCAACCAAATATTTTGTTGATATTCTAATTTATTTTGGTTGAACAGAGAGGTTTCGTTAGTTCAAGCATGTATTTTGTTCAATGAAAAAAAAATCAAATATTTTTTCTTTACAAGTTTTGTTTACTCAAGAAAATATTTTGTCGGGGCAAATAGATATATTTTTGGCCCTATATGAACACATATTTTGTTGGCAGTTCTCTCAGTGTATAATCCACAACTTTAATCGATTTGAGGTGATAATTTCTCACGGCATAGCAACTCAAACCGACGCACACAAGTGCGCACCAATGCCTCTCCCGGAACTCGAACCCGGAGCCCCTTGCACCGCAAGCAGGCAGCAAGCAACGAACAATGCCATGTTACGAAGCTAGCCAAAACACCAAAGGGTCTTCGTCTTCACGGGTGACCCACTCCGCTGGCGTGGCTTCGTTTTAAAGCAAGCAACTACGCGGATCTAACATGCGACTCTACCATTTCGTTGGCGACGAAGTCTGCAGTGAAATCTAGCGTATTCGTCTTTCCGATTTCTCATCCACACGAATAATATCTTAGAGTGATTCTCCTTCGGTGTCCGTTGATCTCTCAAGCTCTCCGCTCGAACACAGGTCCCTGGACTTCAGCGGTGGCTCGAAGTGTTGGTAGGTCGTTACACTCCAGATGCAGCGATGGATCCCTAGCAGTGGCGTACGATCGTCCTTCCTCGGGTCATCATCAGTTCCTGGATTGAAGTCAATCCTTCATTGTCCTTCATTAAATCTTATACTGTCCAATTTTAATATTCACAAATTATACCGTAACCATCAATTATATAAATCAGGACTAGACAGCAGAGCAAAAAAAAAAAAAAAAAAAAAAAAAAAACAATAATCCTATCAACTTTTTAATATCAGTTTGGCCTTCTGAAGACGAATAATAATATTCCTAACAAAACAAAAACAAACGCTGATCAAAACGAAATTTGTCATTAGAAATGTCGCCTCTTTACATTTGCAATACATTTCCAAGTTCATAGAGATGAACGCAAACGTTCCTGCATCAACAACACATAACACGGGAAGCATATACAGTTTCGCTAGCATATAGACACCGTCCCGATTATCATCTTTAAACACCCCGCTATAGTAACTTTAAAAGCACAAAGAAATTCAATAAATTACCAGATTATCCTATATAAAATAACAAAACAAATACACAATAATATTTACAAATTAACACATGTTACAACGTCATTGGCTGCTTCCTGAATATGTCGTGTATCACAATCATTAAATACTTGTGTTAACATTAAAGTACCTTTTATTTTGTAAAACTGAACTAGTAATTATAAATGGTTTATAAATCATTATATATAATTTTTAATTAGTATGAATAAAATTAGTGAGAAAATATGTGTGGTGTTGGTAACGCCTAGTAATAAATAGCTCTCATTAAAAAAAATGATCAAACTGAGGGCGCACGAATACGGTGCTTTTTCATCTTTTGTGTAATTATCGATATCTAGCAAAGCTTTGTTTATATGAGGCGGAGGGATAGCCTTCAAGTAGAACTTGGGCAGGTCTTCAGAAGAGTTTGAAGTTATAATGAATGGACTATACCATCCGTTACCTGCACGTATACTACCGTACACACTGGTAAAGGCTGTTAACGATAAAGTGAGCCCTTCTGAAATCAACGTTATAAATATGTCACTGCCCCGCTCGCATATATTTTAACAGGCGCACTGAGGGACATGCACCCAATAAAGTTGGTAACGATGGAGGGGAAAGTAGTTCCATATCTTAATGTCAAATAAAAAGTGTTAGGTAACCATTTGTGATAGCTTAAATAATTTCTTTCTGTTCCTAGTATTTTTTAACGCATGGCAATGTTAATTTTACATAAGGCGGAAGAATACACAACGTGCATACAAGCAGATCCTAAGCAGGACTTTCAAAAGTGCTCAGTTTACCGTACACACACTGGTATGAGGTCTCCCAGTTAAGCTGGTAACTAATAAAGTAAAATAGTTCAAAGTCTTGACGTATAGCGAGTGTATTGCTTGAATTTATGGCAAATCAAGATGACATTTTTTTTTCTCTATGCAGATTAGAGCACAGATTTTCGGATAGGTAACATATTGAGTTTCTATCAATTTCACGTTTTCTCTTGACTGATTGGCGAGTAAAGTCATTAGACCCACGGTAATGCAAATGTTGCTTATGGCGGAAGGATACTTAACTAGGAAAATAAGTAGATCTCAAGCTGGGCTTTTAGGAGTACCCACTTTACTGTGAAGCGCCTCTAATAACGTAAATTCTGTAGGTATCTGATTTCTAAGTATTGTGACACAGCATTTTTTTTTAACAGTGTAACTTGCAACATTACGAAATATTATAAGAAACCTACTGAATAGAAATCAGACTCAAGTAGCTGACTTTCTGCATTCGGAATAACTTAGCGAGGTGGCACAGTTGAAAACATTCCGGCTCGAGTTCGGGAGGCCCTGGGTTCGAATCCTGGTCTGACCATATTGATTTAGATGTTACATGGTTTCTCGAAACCACTCCAGGCTGATGCTGGGATCAGACAGTTCCTTGGTACAGACCATAGTCGATTCTTCCATCATCCCTACTTTTCTGCGCAATATTTTCTCGTCTCTAATAACTACATACCTACTTACATTCGAAAAGTAAGAAATCGTAATTGCATGTTCTGAAGGTTTTCATATTGTTACGAGCAGCAACAGGCATGCTAGCCTGATTGCGGTAGCACAAACATATTGCGAAGAAGTGGAGCTAAGCCTTGAGCGCTTCTATACAAACTCGGCCAGGCAGGCCGAGTGCGACAGATATTACGACTGGAAACCCGGCGAACGAGGTCTTTGTCGTCGTGACACTGCGCCAGCAAGACGTCCAGAGATGGCGGCGTGCCGTCCACCGACATGAGTCTAGTCTTCAGCCTACGGCATCATAGACAAGGTGAAGTCGAACCATAGTAAAATAGTCAGTGTGACCTTTTATATAATCACAAGTAATCTAATAATGAACCACATTAATATCTAACACAATGTAACCGAGTAAGCTTAACGAGAGCTCCTCCGATTTAACGAGTAACATTCTGTAACGAGTTGTAAAATATATTGTAACGAGATGTAATTTGATATTTATTGTAATACCAAGACGATAGTGAACATATCTGAGTTAACCACCGAGTACCCCAAAATGTACGGTTAATATAAAATACATATACCTACATTTAAAGCCACAAGCTTTTACAAACGTACCAATACGAAACTGTTACACAACACATCCACTTACTAATAAGTTCAAATAACTCTTGAAAGTGTACTTTCCATTCTAAGATAAAATTTCTGAGTATGTAGTGGACACGAATAACAATTTTTTAGATTTCTTCACTCGCTCATACATTTACCGTTCTAGCTGTTGCAAAAGGAATACATTTTTGGCCATTCAGAATGTACAAAAAATGCAATAATAAATAGCTTAACAAAACGGATGGTGAGTACAAACAGTATACATTGAAAAATTTAATCTTGCCAGCAGAAGCCATTATTGCATTATCCACGGAAAAATATACTATTGTATTAGTACTGATTTCTGACCTTGTACAGAAACAACCATATTATCACTTAAACTTCAGAGTGACTAGGATAAATAAGTTTACTATATCTTGTTCACGGTGAACTCAGCAATTTTGAATGCCCTGCTTAAGATCTGTTTGTATGCACATAGTGTATTCTTCCATCGTAATCGGCTCTCAAAACCCCGATGTTAAGAGCTGTTCAACCACATTCACTTACTTACACCATATGCAAAGTTAAAAATTACAGTGGGCCTGATCGTTTTATTCACGCGTCCATCAAGTGAAACCGTGGCAACATTAGAAAAGTAAATATTTTACCTATTCGCAAGTTATTACACTTGTAGGCTATGCACTAAAAAAACGGGAAGAAATAGCAATCATCTCAGTATTAGAAAATGTTTACCTAACGCGTATAATTCAACTTTAAGACGTGGATCTGCTTTTGCCTCGGTCGTTACCAACTTTACTAGGCGCATACCAGTTACCGTGCTAGATGAAAACATATGCATGCGGGGACAGTGACATTTTAAAAAGCCTGATTTCGAAAGTGCTCACCAGTTAACCGTGAACAGCCGATAGCGGTGTTAATAGGCATAGACTAAAGACTAGGTAGCCCGATCTCGCTGGCTGCGCACAATCAGTCTCCGTGTCCCGGCAATGAACTGCTTTCCCGCCAACATGTCTAGCAGAAACGGCGGGGACACGATTTGTGGTTCGAACACTGTTCAGTGAACAAATGCGTTTAGATGTTCTTATATTTCCTCTTAACGAATTTATAATGCAGTTTGATTAAATTCGAATTGGAGAAAGCATTATATCTAAATAAAAGTGCTTGTTTTTTTTTTAAATTAAGATATATATAGAGACGCTCATCACTGTTAACGATAAGATCTTGACAGTTGTGTTCCTCCGGGGTAGGTCAATGTTGGATACAGAAAACGAATAACCGGTCTACATCATCTTTAGTCTATGGTTCTTGGCCTATGGGATTAACAGCTGCATAGGCAGTTCACACGGATAACAGAGCACTCGTGAAAGCCGTGCTTAAAATCTACTTGACGGTACGCTGGGTATTCTTCCGCCATATATAAAACTAATACTGCTGTGCGCCTCATCACTTTATTGATGCGCCAGTAAAGTGACGCTGTGAAATTATTTGCAAAGTTAATATTTTACTAATGTGTTACCTCCTACACTTAGATGCATTAAAATACAACAGAAAGTGAAAGAAATCATTACAAGTATTTCCAAATGTTTAACGAACACTTTTAATTCGATCTTAAGACATGGAACTTCTTTCTCTCCATCTTTTTGAACGTTACTGGATGTATGCCACTCAATATGCCCGTTAAAATAAATGTAGGTAGGAGAAGTGACCTTTTTGTAAGGTTGATTTCAAAAGTGATCACTTTATCGAGAACAGCCTTTATTGTAGCATATTGGCAGTGTGTTTTTTTTTTTCAGAGGTTAGTCGCTAAATTGTTTACCGTTAAGAGCCTTTAGGGGCTAGAATTCTTTCGGAAGCTTCAGAAGTAAGGCAGCTTGCGCGCCTAAACAGAACATAGCGAGTGCCTTGGAAACGCATTTCTTTCGTCGCGCCAACGCCCGCACTACCAGTTTTATTATTATTATTATTTTTAGTTCCCCACCCTCGAATTTTAAAAATTTCCTCTCGTTTGAACGTTTCCCGTTCGAGTTCTTCTTTTTCTCTCTGCCCCCTTTCTCCTGATCTCCCCCCCCCTTCCATCGCTTCTTACACAAAACCGCCACCCACGATCCGATTCTTCCCCTAACCCCCCTTCCATTCCGGCACGACGAACTACCCTCGCCAATCCGGTGGCCCCTATCCTACAACAGCCCTCCCATTAGTATGCATTACGCAGCGCCATAATATATAAACTATGTTTGAAATGCAGATTTCTACCCTTCCAGCCCGTATCGTTCCCTCTCCCACACACACACAAACATGCGAGCTCGCGCGCGCACACACACGCACACACACACACACAGCCCCGACATGCAAAATAAGTTCTATAAGAACACGTCTGATCAGGAGGAAATTCTGCAACCGGAAAAAACCGACGGCGCCCCACGAACACCGGAAGCGCCGGGGTAGAGATAGAAAACCACCCTCTACACGTTCTGAATACCTTTTTTTATTTTATTTTAATTTCTTCCCTTCATTCGCCGGGATGGTAAGCAATTCTAATTTAAATGCCGTCCCGAAGATTGTAAAGGGGATGTGGGGAAACTGAGGTAATTTTCAAGCAAATACACGGTATGCCCCGACGATTAAAATCTGCTCGCCCGGCTTTGAAGACGTATCTCTGGTTGAATTTCGTTCCCCGGCTGCTCTGTTAAATCGTGGGAACGAGATCAAACTTCATTTCCATTCCAATGTGTTTGCTCTGAATTGTTGCCCTTCCGTTGAATCCCGACCTCTGTGCTCACGTTGTTCTCGAAGAATACGACTTCACAAGAGAGTTACATGTTTAATGTCACAATATTTGTGGGCTGTTCACGGTAAAACGAGCACTTTTTAAAGACTTGCTTAAGATCTACTTGTACGCACGTTATATATTCCTTCGCCTTATGTAAAATTAACATTGACATTGGCCTGATCACTTTATTCATACGTCGGTCAAACGATACTGTGGAATTATTAGAAAAGTAAATATGTTACAAATCTGCTCATTCTTATACGCATTAAAAAAAACAGATAGAAAAAGAAATAATTTCAATTTAAACAAATGGCTGCCTAACACTATTTATTTAACGTTAAGATATGGAACTATTCCCATCCATCATTACCAACTTTACTGGGCGCATGTCACTCGGTGCGCCCGTTAAAATATATGCAGGTAGGGGCAGTGATTTTTTCCTAATGTTGATTTCAAAAGTGCTTTATCGTGAATAGCCTTTACATGTAGGTATGTAGGCTTAATGCATGTTTTAATGTAGTTCTGGTCGAACACCATTCTGATAAACATGAAAAACCTACAGTACTGATTTGTTAATTTTCACTAGATTTAGAACTACTGATCTGTAGTATTGTATTACGCGAACACATGAAACAATTAAACTTCCACTATTGCAACCGTTTTTGCAAAAAATATTAAAAATTGAAATAATTTCTTTAAAAAAATAATCAAATGTCTCTAAATATACGTAAGAATAAGATTTTCAGTAATGAAAATGAATGAACAGATTTCTCAAGCATTTGACAAGAAATTTTTCTCATATTAAAATAAACCAGAATGTTTGGTAAGTTACGTAGTAATGCGAAAAACAGTTGTCTTCTTTATAATTATTTCATTTTTTAATTTAACCATAAAGTTTGCAGTAATAAAAGGGACCGCACAGTATGCTGAATGAAAAAAAAAAAAATATTGAGCTCAAGCATTATTATAACTCATTATAATATTATATTAAAAATATTTCTTAAAAATTGGTGATCATGAGCTGAGATTAGCCAGCCTTTTATTTTTTTATTATAAGTAATTTCTTGTCATTAGCTTCGAAGTCGTGATTTTATCATATAAAATTTACCAGCACACTTCGGCCTTCTGTAACAGGCCGTTGAACAGATTGAATGGTTTAATGTGAAACTCATACCATTCTGCTCAACATCAGTATAGTTGCGATACTATAAAAATATTCATTTGATCTTCGTTTGATGGGCTATAGGTCCATCCATAAAAGCTGCAGATACGAAGAAAGCAAAAAAGAAGAAACTGCAAAAATATTCCTCTCGTGAAATTACTCTAACAGAAAATAAAAGAATAACGCGCAAAATAAAATTTAAAATAGCCGTCATGTTTTGAAAGATTTTTTCAAAAGTATATTGAACAAATCTTTCAAAATAAATATTTGTGGCATAACCGTGTAATGCCGCAACATCAAATTTTTTTTTTTCGAATGCGGGTTTAAAAACAGAGTACATGATCGCCACTGCTAATGTGTGGTTGGGACACAGATCGTCTACCCAAATTCCTGATAGATGATGTGAAAGGTTCTCATTCACCGTCACGCAACCTTCAGTGCCATTATTTGTAATGGGCGTGCGTCCGTGTTCTCCGAAAGCAAAATGTTCCGCAGATGAAACATCCGGAAGTGACAGAATTCAGTGTCCATTCTTCTTTCTTCCCGCCTTACTTTCCGAAATTGCTTATGTTTTGTAATAATTATGTTAAAGTATTATTTTATCAATTTCATATTAATCATCATAATAGAATGCGTCATAAATAAGAGAAAACTTTCAGTCGAACCCTTTAACACTTCATTGCATAAGGTTTGATATACGATACATCTGGAGTATTCGATTTTTATTCGTATGTATATTATTTAAATGATAATCTTTCTAAAAACTTAATGTACACATTGAAACAATTTAATTTACGCAAAGGAAATGTTCACAAAGGTCGAGTAGCGGAGTGAAAAAAAAAAATTAAAAAAATAAAGTGTATGTACCTTGGTTTGCTCGATCACCCTTCGTCATTGGGGGTGAAAAAAAATACGGCGACGATCTAGCGGGATCGCGAACCGATGGATTAACAAGCCATTCGATGCCCAAATTGTCACAAAATCATTGCCCCGAGAAATCCTACGACGAAACAGACATCAAACGAGTTTGTTCGTTAGGCGGGTTTTCGTGTCTTGTATGTGGTTGAAAATAGCAACTCTTGGATCTCTGTTCAAAGTGATAAGGATTGAAACATCAGAACTGATGAATGCGCATATGACAACGCGACTCTTCTGATTCCGTTCAGGCAGATACAGGAATGACACATACACGTCTGAAGTAACACTACACGAGTGATGGCTATGATCAAAAGTTAAAAACCACCGACATTAGTTTAAGGCACTATTTGCTTTTGTATTTTATTACTGGAATAAACACGTACGGTAAAACTTGACATTTGTTCAACTTCGTCGCCCTGAAACAGCAGTGCTGCATCATCCACATGAAGACGAGAATTCCGTGCAGTATAAATTTTGACTAGGAGAAGCTACGATTCTCGTTTCAGTTTCAATCGACAGCCCTCGTCAATGTCAATCGATTGAGTGTATAAAAACATTTGCGTGGCGTGGTTATGGTGATATTGTATGAGTTTAATCCAAAAAATTGAGAAAACTTAACGCAATGTCGGCCTGTACTCGTCAAAAAGCCAAGTCGAAATACAGAAATCGTATACGGTTGGAAAGAGCATCTTAAAAGCAATCCAGTGATTCCCGTAAAACCTCATATGATCGAATGAAGCGGTGCCGGGAACGTAAAATAAACATCAAGGCGTCCGAGCGCGTCAACGTAGACGTATTCACGCAAAACAAACGGCCGTGTCCACAATACAGCCAACCCAATTTTTTTTTAAATTAAAAAAGCATATGGAAGATGTTTAAGGGTTCCGCCTGGCTGCAGCTATTTAGAGCGTTCGCAGCCGCGGAACGAGTGAGCCTCTAACGCTTACTCTTGGTCACTCACGATATGTCTCATCGCCTCTATGCGCAAGGCGCTCAACTGGAGTGCAGTCTTTCCGTCGGTGACTCACCTGAATGTGACTTGAAGCGGCGAGCCTACATTTTTTATAACAGGGTAGTAAATATAAAAAAGTATTATGCCCAAAGATAGCTGTAAAGTTTCCGGACAGAAAATTCAGCAACTAAAACTTACTCTGGAAACGCTCTATTCATCAATTTTTACTCCCCAAACAGTAATCCCCTGAGTTGAAATGAAATATTGTAACCTGTCTTTGGGCACTAAACGTATCTTATAGGCTGTTCACGGTAAAATGAGCACTTTTGAAAGCCCTTCTTAAGATTACTTGTATGCACGTTGTGTATTCTTCCACCTGATGTAAAATTAACATTGCTATCGGCCTTATTACTTTATTCATGCGTCGGTCAAGTAAAACTGAGAAATTATTGGGAAGTAAATATGATACAAATCTGTTCATTTTTGCACTTCGACGCATTAAAAAACACAAAAAGCAAAAAAATAATGTATGTTATTACAAATGGTCACCTAACAATTTTTTTTTAAAGTTAAGATGTGGAATTATTTTCTGTCCATAGCTACCAACTTTACTGAACAAATGGCTCTCAGTGCGCCCATTAAATTATATGCATTCAGGGGCAGTGACTTTTATCTAAGATTCATTTTAAAAGTGCTCACTTTACAGTGAACAGACTTTATATATGATTTTCGTGTTCAGACAAAACTACAAGATATCATACCGTTTTTTTAACCACTTGTTTTCTACCAAACTTATGGAAAGCACTTCATGAGCCACCCAGGCGGAGACCTTAACCTAAAGAAAATATGATTTGAGTTATCTTCTCTCTGAATTCGAGATCTAACGCTTCGTGGACTATGCTCGAGTGTATCTCAAGCAAAGATAATTTGGAAATTGCTTTGTTGTTCACAAAAAAATCGCATAGATGTGCAGTCTGTTCGACTAGCGTTTAACATGACCTCACAAGAATACGACAGAGCAGTAACAATGATATTGCTAATGATAGAATGACTTTTTTATAGCCACTCAAAGAAATAATTGATTGTAAATACTTTTGTACGATAAAGGATATTAGATTGGGTCAATAACAGCTCGGCTCTCCATTGGTTGATGACCGGCCAATAATGAACGCTGTAAAGTACAGGGTAGTGTCCGGTGTGGTATGGACCAATAGAACGATGGTGAGTTCTAACACAGACACCAACAGAACCGGTGTTCTTGCAGTAGTGGGTATAGGTGATTCACTTCTAATTTGTCTTAAGTGCCAGTAAACATGTGCAGGCATCAATGTGTTAAAATGTTTTATATTTTCACAAAAATATAAATTACACAAGCATAAGTGACAAACCTGTGGACTATATTTGTTATGAAATTTATCCCCGCAATTAACACAGCAATATTGACCCGACAGGCTGTACAAACGCTCCGAAACCAACTATCAACGAACCGTCAGAAATAACGCTCGACATTTGTAAAAATTAAGAGCTTTATTACGTAACTAGCTTTAACCCGCTGCTTCGCACGCGTTCCCACTATCAGGTGCTCTACCCACTGGGCTACTGCGGCCCCACTATAGGGTTCTCTACCCATTGAGCTACTGTAGCCCCACTATTGGGTTCTCTACCCACTGAGATACTACGACCCCACTATCGGGTTCTCTAGCCACTGGGATACTGCGGCCCCACTATAGGGTTCTCTACCCCCTGAGCTACTGTGGCCCCACTATCGGGTTCTCTGTCCACTGAGCTACTGCTACCCTATTATCGGGCTCTTTAACCACTGAGATACTGAGGCCCCATTATTGGGTTCTCTACCTACTGAGCTAATGTAGCTCTTGGGAAGGAATGTAAGACAGCCCATAGACAAAAAAGAAAGGAGAAATTTTTAACAATGCTTTATATGCACTAATCCCAAGAAAAGTAATTCAGTACCTATGTACATCCCTAATCATAATTTCTTGGAACCATTTGAGATATTTTCCTGTGATAAAAAGTAGTCTATGTTACTCTCTGGACCTCCAACTATATCTGTGCAAAAAATCACGTCGATCCAGTGCTCCATTTTGATGTGAAAGAAGGACAAACACGCAAACAAACACACTTTCGCATTTATATAGCAGTAAGGATTCGCACACCAACGAATTTATTGCAACGAGCGGTGATTTATGAACCTGTTCACTTGCAGACACACCTGCCCTTTGCCCTTGTTACTAGTACTTTAGGGATCCACAACTTGCAATTCACAATTTGCTAATTCATCGCCAGTCAGAATACACCAGGCGGCCTTACCGCCACGAGTAGGTACTGTTGATTCTGCCAGAGCCTTGACAACCGAGCCATTAACTGTGGTTCGAGCTCTGCATGAAAGCCACATACACTTTCTTGGTGATAATTGAAGATACCAAAAACATGGGTCTGCTCGGCTTATCCAATGGTGCCACGAGGAGAAAGATGGTTGTCATGGACCCGAAGATGCTATTAAAGACTTGTCACACATATTTTCCTTATAAATGAGATCACATTATCTCTGACATAAGGGCTGACATAAGCCCCGACGTGTCGTTGATCATTAAATCTCCCATAAGGTGCCAAATTCATAATGTGGCCCAGTCTAGCTGCAGCAAATCCTCGAAAGGAGTATTTTTTTCCTGAATTCAGCAAGTCAACAACACCTCAGGTGGATCTTTATGCCTTCCACTCCCTACAGGTAAGTCACATGGAACCTGCCAGACCCTAAGTTTATACATTCATGTAAAGGCTGTTCACGATAAATGAGCACTTTTGGAATGAACCTTAGGAAAAAGTCACTGCTCCTGAACGCATATATCTTAATGGGCTAACGATGGTAACGATGGTTGAAAAGTAGTTCCATGTTTTAACGTCGAATACAAAGTGTTAGGCAACCATTCCTGATAACTTAATTATTTCTTTGGCTTTCTGTGTTTTATTTAATGCACCGAAGGGTAAAAACGAGCAAGTTTGTAAAATATTTACTTTGCTAATAATTCCACAGTTTCACTTGACCGACGCACGAATAAAGTGATGGAGTCCATGGCAATATTAATTTTACATAAGACGGAAAAATACACAACGTGATTACAAGTAGATTGTAAGCTGGGCTTTCAAAAGTTCTCATTTTTCTGTGAACAGCCTTTAACAACGCGGGATCATACTAATGATGATTCCGGCTTTTTCAGAGATGCACTGCAAATTAGATATGTTTAATTTTTTGACCCATATACAACGCTTCGGCTGCTTCAGAAATAGAAACTCCCAGTCTGGGCAGAACACTTTTCTCACAAAATTTGCTGTTCACGGTATACTGAGCACTTTTTAAAGCCCTGTTTGAGATTTATTTATACGCACATTGTGATCCTTTCCTACTTTGCCATGGTCTGGTCACATTATTAACGTGTTGGTCAAGTGAAATTGCGGAATTAATGGAAAAGAAAATTTTACAAATTTGCTAAATCTTGTACTCATTTGCATTGAAAAACTGGAAGAAAAATAAATAATGTCAGTATTGACAAATGTTCACACAACACTTTTAATTCAACATTATCACATGAAACGACTTACTCTCAGTCGTTACCAACTTACCCGAGCGCATGCCAGTCAGTGCACCAGTTAAAATATATGCAAATAGAGACAGTGGCATTTTAAAAGGTTTATTTGAAAGGTGTTTACTCAACCGTGGACAGCCTATAACAAAAAATGTGGTGTGGCTGTGTTGGGGACACGGCCGTTTGTTTTGCATTAATACGTCTACGTTGACGCGCTCGGACGCCTTGATGTTTCTTTTACGTCCCCGGCACCGCTTCACTCGATTATATGGGGGTTTATGGGTACCATTGGATTGCTTTTGAGATGCTCTTTCCAACCGTATACTATTTCTGTATTTCGACTTGGCTTTCTGACGAGTATAGGCCGACATTGTGTTAGGTTTTCTTAATTTTTTGCATTAAACTCAAACAATTTCATCATAACCCCGCCACACAAATGTTTTTATACACGCAATCAATTGATATTGACGATAGCTGTCGATTGAAACTCAAACGAGCGTCGTAGCTTCTCCTAGTCGAAAGTTATACTACGCGGGAGTTATGAAACGTGGCGAAACGAATTTAAAATAGCTTTCCCCCCCCCCCCCGGTCCTGTTTTGCAGTCTTCCCTCGACGTATTTGACAATCGAGTGGTGTAGTTGAATTGTCAATGTAGACGATAGATTCGGAGCTGCAGTAGTAAAATGTATCGCACGATTTTGTTATCATCGGATTTTCTTAATTGCCTCCTACTATGGTCGCAAATTTAAAGACGTATTCACATCAAAAAGTGTACCAGCAACACAGACCGTACACTGTACAGTCATGGTCGTTCAGGGTTACTTCCCAAATACCCTGCTATCTGACAGTACAGTACTGGAGCTGCATCGTCACTCACTGTGTAGGATGAATTTTCCTCCAGATATCGTCCATCGAACGGAGTTTCATACATCTGATTTCGAGGTGTACTTAAATTTACATAAAATTGCTTCTTGATTCCCTTAATCGAAAGGTCGTGCGTGGCATGTCCATGGAATTAATTCTCTGCTTTTTTTTTTACTCCAAGTATTTCTTTAGATTTTTAGTATAACGTAACCTTTGATACCTATCATCACCATTACCAAGAGTTCTGTCACAAAATCTCATAAAATACGTTCACAATTAGTGATCGGTTAAAATATTTTTTGGGAGCTCAGTATGAGATCCTGAAAGGATAGTTGCTATAAGGACATAGATATTTATATTGATTGAAGATACTTAAGCTTCAGATCCGCACACTCTTATAACAGCACTGGTGCTACAATTCCTGTAAAATATCTGCTGTTGCTCTGAGAACCATGGGAATGCTGCCGCCAGGGAAACCCACCCTCCCGAACAAAACAAAACAAAACATGAGTACAGTAAGAAAAGTAAAGGGCCATACATTTTCCAGCATGCGCATATCGTAGGTGAAATATGTAATTGCTATAAACATTCTCGCTGCCTCTTATTTATGGAACTTTTCCCGTATACGACATGATTCTGTATGATTCGCCGTAGATACCTAATTTTTAAGAGCGCATCATTTTTAGCGTCTTTAGTGTACAGATAGAATAAACCCATTAAAATTGATTAAGTCGTCAAGTCTTCATGTAGCAGTACGGCGTTGGAGATAATGCATTGTTTCACAAATGACCACGCACACAAATATGTTAACTTTTATATATGATTTCGTGATTATTTTGTCAGTACAAAATATTGTGCAGTTACAAATATGTATAAAGTATGCTTTACGCAAACACAGAAGCAGATGGAAGTGCTGAAATACATCTGGAGGGTTCTTTAACAGGTATGTTCGCATCGCCCACGTGGGAGAGGGTCGCTCAAGTGAGATCGACATGGCACATCGACAGAATGCATGTGCGTAGAGGGGGGAGGGGAGGAAGGGTGCAGCCCGCATGGGGGTTCTGGGCAAGAATAATTTACATGTGAGGGCACGCTTTTTCGCGAAATACTATACTATTTACCGTCCCGTGAGGCCAGTCCGTACAGTTGTCAGCTGAAGCCAAATCGAGGTTTTGTTTATTTACGATACCGCAGAAATTAGATCAAGCGTCGATATCCGCATGAACATGAAGTAATTCGTGTAAATTTTAGAAACGCTCTCTTCATTACGAACCTGGAAAATCGATCTAAACTAACACGCTGGCAGTTTTTGTGACATTTTTGATTCACAAGTAACATAGAACCTACAGATTTAGCCTCTGGCTAAGCACCCAACTTAAGTTTTTTCGATACCTAACGACCTCAGATTAAAGAAAGGCTATTATTAATTTTCTGATAGGTATATTTCGTAGGCATAGGGGCACAGATGTTCCAGTCCGATCAAACGCCACTAATCAACGGAAAATAACTGAAATGTGTGTTACGCCCGTGTTATCCCAACAAAATTCGGAATAGGTTCAGGCCCGTGTGCGATAGGCATTACTGTATTCATGCAGGGATCTGGGTGCGACATGCAAAGTGTCGGCCCGTTAAGGCTCGCGATAAGGACGCCATTGACACGCTCATCAAGTGCGCCATCGCCGCTAAGCGCAAGTCTCTCAACCGGCGTGCAGTGTTCCAGTAGCACTGCGTGCATAGGCTGTTCGCGGTAAAGTGAGCACTTTTTAGGCACTAGTAACTTTTTTCTTATCAGTCAATATTTATCTTTCCACCACTTTTTAAAATGAATATTGCCATGTAAGTAATAAACATAGTGTATATATTTCACCGGACTAGAAAGTTAACGTCTAAGGCTACATAACAATATATTTATTGGCTATTATTCCAAATGAGAGAACTGCGAAAAGTGCTCATTTTACCGTGAATAGTCTATACCTATGGGGCTTTCAGCGGTGACCCTGTCATTTAATTGCTGAAAAATCTGTAAAAAAAAATTCAATGCAGGGCCTTTGGGTGTATTTTTTTTTATGAGCCAGGCGCATATATTTTCAGATACAACGCTTCGAATAAGTCTTTTCAGCAGTTTTAGAATACTCTAACTTGCGTGACATTTCGAAAGCACTCAATAGCCCTCGTCTGAAATGCGCGTTCTTTCCGTAGACCAGCACGTTGGACGCACGTTTAATAGTTTTGATGTGAATACGTCTTTAAATTTGCAACTATAGTGGGACGTAATCCAGAAAATCCGATCAAATCGGGGGATACAGTTTGGCACTGCAGCTCCGAATCTATCTTTTACATACAAAATTCAATCACATAACTTGATTGCCAAAGGATCAAATAATATGTTACGTTGAATGAGGACTGCGAAACATCGCGCATTGTGGAAAAAAAAAAGGGGGGGATTGAAGCCCCAGCAATTTTGAGTTTGTTTCGCCGCGTCCCATAACTTCCGCGTAGTATAACTTTTGACTATGAAAAGCTACGACACTCGTTTAAGTTTAAATCGACTGCTCTTGTTAAGATTAATCGAGCGCGTGTATAAAAATGTTTGTGTGGCGTGGCTATGGTGAAATTGTATGCGTTTATGTAAACAATTAAGAAAACTTAACACAATTTCTGCCTGTACTCGTCAAAAAGCCAAGTGCAAATACAGAAATTGTACACGGTCGGAAAGAGCATCTCAAAAGCATTCCAGTGATACCCATAAAACCCCATATGATAGAGTGAAGCGGTGCCGGGAACGTAAAATATACATCAAGGCGTCCTAGCGCGTCAACGTAGACGTATTCATGCAAGACAAACGGCCGTGTCGCCAACACAGCCAAACCCAATTTTTTTCAAACGCATTGAAACGCAGTTTCAGGTACCGGGGGAGCGAGGACTTTAAACCCCTTAAGACATCATCCCGAGTATATACGCTAGCGAATGACGTATTGCAAAATAGGTGAAATCATGGTAGGTGCTGTACAGGACCATTAACAAGCACCAATACAACCAGCGCCTTTATCCTGGCTAATGCTATTGGCTGCTGTTAACACACCAAAATGTTATTATTGGTTCCTGCCGGTACCACAAACCATAAAGAATTATTTCCATATGTTCCATCCTGTAGGTTATTACAAGGAATTCGCAACTACTTCGCTGACCAAAAAGTCTTCTATATTGCAACAACCTGCATTGGAAGAAGAGTGAAGAGATTTGGTCGGCTCTTAACATTGAGGGAACGGGAGACCCCCGAGAAAACCCACCGACCAACCCCATCGTCCGGCATGATTCGAACATGCGAAAGTCTGGGAGTGACCCGGCCGGGGATTGAACCTGGATCGCCTTGGCGAGAGGCAAGCAGGCTAACCGCTCAGCCACAGAGGCTCCCAACCTGCATTGCAAGATTAATGCGTAAGTTAAGGGGTTAATGAAGTCGCTGGAGGCACCCAGCCAGAGGCGATGCTTCAGCTGACGTATAGCTGGCTCCTTACGGCCTGCTTTGGTATTCCACCCTCTTCCATCCCCCACCCCCCGCCAACCATTTTCCTCCCCCCTTGGCAAGCAACCCCACGGTGTTCGCATTACTTGACGTTTATAGTCTATAACAAGCGGCGTCGACGGAAGCGGCAGCTCGCAGCCAGAAAACCGCGCCGTGACAAAATGGCGCGCCATATTTCTTTTGTGTCTGACGAGTTTTATGGCACCGAATTTATACATTCGAGGTTTATATTCTCTCCGACCCCGCTTCGCCTTCCCTTCTTTTGCGGTTTCTTCCCCAAACCCCTTTTTACGTCATATTTCGAAATCTCAGGGGATGCAATCATTGTGCAAACGGCTAATATCCCCCAGTTCCTTATGCGAGCAGACCCACTCTGTCCTCTGGCAGATAAATTATTTATTTCTGTGATAGAACCTTAAATAATAGCCATAATTTTCATATTTATTGCCTTATAGTGCACGCAGAGAAAATCGAACAAAATATTTGTTTGCATAGGACCAAATATATATATTTAGTTGTCCTACCTAACAAAATATATTGATGAACATACAAAATTTGAAAAACAACAAAATTAATTTTGTTCTTCTAACAAAATATATGTTTGAATAAACAAATCTCTGTGTTGGGCCATAAGAAATTAGAATGTCAACTAAATATTTGGTTGAATCAACTGTATATATTTGTTTGGTCACTCATTTGACTGCCTTCGTTCGAAAATACAGCTCGAGAGTTTGTTTGTATTTTCTTGTGACAATTAGGATAGTAACTGTGTTTATTAGTGCATCTATTGGTGCTTAACAATCGTATAAACATACTAATAAAACCATGCAACACGAAATCTACAAGTGAAAGCGGTAAAACTTGAAATATTTGTTTGCAGATGTCACCCAGAATTTGCAGTATTTCCATTAAAAACTTTCCGGTATGTTCACTTGTCACGTTAGCTGAGGTTATTAAGGCTTAGCTCTCGGACGCAGGTGAACCGGGTTCGAAACCCGGTCGAACATATAACATCTTTTATTTAGGCCTAAACGGTTTAATGTTCCTGGAGTCAAGCAAATATCTAGTATCACCAACCAAATCTTACAGTTTGGGGCAACCAGATGAGAACAACAATATAACATGGTTTCAGTAACAAAATATTTCATTGCTCCTATACAAACAAATAATTTGGTCGCACCAAACAAATCTTGTTTGAATCAACAAAACCTTTTTCTCATTGTGGTGGGTGGTGAAATATTGGAAGGCGTACTTGCTCACTATTTTTGGTACACACTCTAAATCCGAATCATGGAGAATCTCACTGTTTAAATCAGTTAAAATCCACCTGACTTATTCAACAGTCACGTAAGTCAATTTAACTGACGAATTAGAGAAAAAGTGCCAGTTTTATTTCGCTTATTAATTCAGTGACATTTTTCACTGATTCATTAAACCATTAAGTTAAAAACGAAACTAAAAGGTAAACAATTTAAAGCTACCTATACTTGCTGAGAAATAAAATACATATATATTTTCCCTTTAAAAATGAACGCTCGTTTGTTAGCGCTGTTGGTTAGATAATTGTCTAGAAACGGGGTGCTGTGGGAGCAAGCCCTAAGCAGCGCAATTTTCTTCCACATTTTTTAAAATTACGTTAAATTACACAATACAAGCAGTAACAATCGGAAATACGTTTATTACACGAAATGATTTGCCCAAATTCTATAAATACAATATTTAATTCGCCACAACGCAGTTGGCTGTCACTAATTCAATCAGCGGAATTTTTCCACTGAAACAACCAGTGGTTTTCCACCGATTCTAAGTGGAGCCATTTTCAGTGATTCAAGTAGATTAATTTCACTGCGATTCAGTTAAAAAAAATCTCCGTACGTGTACGGAAATTTTAAGGAAATATATCGTAAATGTACGGGAACGCAATCCGTAATGACGAAAAACGGAGTTAAATCCACAAATACAAAATACGCAATGTCTCCGTTTTTTCTACAGCTTCGGGGTTCGTGGACGGACAATGACGAATCGACACGAAGCTTTCTTCGCCACTGTAACCGGAAGATTACGTTTCTACGGCAGTTAGGTTATCCGCGCCACTAAGAACTATTCTTTCATACATTAAAATGTAGCATCAGGCATCTGTGCCACTTAAAAAGTACAGTAACTTAAGTAGAAACTGAGAGAGTTGATTATATGACTGTAGTAGAAAAACTTAAGTTACACCACGAACATGATGCAAGAGTGATTAATGAGTGATTAGAATCATGGACTTGCAATTTTTAACTCGGGTTTAAATCTTGCTGAAGTATAACATTTTTTAACTCTCTTAAAATTATTCTTATACACAATAGAACACCGGCATAACGAAAATTAAAGACATTTTCATTGTCTCGTTTTATTTTAAACTATAAATACTGAAAAATAACTAGAAAATTAACGGAGAGGTTCCGTAACTTCACGGAAAGTTTTATGAAAATCAATGCGTCCGTAATTTTACGGAGAGTTTACAGACACCTCTGGATAAAATTTTACCCGCACTTTTGCGTAAAATGAAGGAAATAGTTTCCTAACAGTGCACTGATTAGAATTTGGAGTGAGTGAGTGAAGATATTTGGGCGGCTCTTAACAGCGAGGTCTTGATAGCCGAATGAAAGGGTGGGATAAAACGGAAGATCCCGAGAAAACCGCCGAACAGAGGCATCGTCCGGCACGACTCCCACGTGCGAAAATCCGGGAGTGACCCGGCCGGGGATTGAACCCGAGGTTCGCCTTGGTGGGAGGCGAGCAGACTAACCGCTCAGACACCGCGGCCCCTTAGAATCTAGAATATAGTTTTGACCACTCAGTAACAAACTGCGAGTTATCAATCACACACGTGCCTTGAAGTCAGCTGCAGAACTACGTTTTAATGACTGATCTGTAAACTAGGAACAACTTAAGTAAAGAGCAAGCAGAAGTTGGTAGGTATGTAGGGGTCAATGGGCCCGCCCGTCTGCATCAATTTTTCTTCTGTTTTGGCCGAGAAGTGCGGAAGCTATAAGGGTTATACTGGCCCGCGCTACAAGAGCCCCATCAACTCTACGCGCAGGGCTCTGAATTGGCGTGCAGTGTTCTCATAGTGCTGCGTGTACCTACGGGACTTTCAGCGGTGACCCTATCATTTTATTGATGAAAAGTCTGTAGTTTAGTTCAGTATAGGCTCCTGTCGTAGTCTGGCTCGTATCTGGATAGTGTGTTTTAAGATACGGCAGTATGAATAATATTTACAGCATGCGTGGTAACTTAAAACTACCATTCCTCCATCTTGTGGTGTATGATGTCTTTCCGTAGATAAACACATTGGAGGCACGTTTGATAGTTTCGTCAAAAAAAAACCGGGATCTCAAACACTCTGTGGCGCAGTTTAAGCACAACGCAGGCGGAATCTCTAACGTCTCGCTGACAGCGTAACTCTGTACAACACCCCCAATGGTCGCGATACTTGCAGGTTTCTTTTATGAGAATGAATGTAACATTGATGCCTGCATTTGTATCGTGACTTATTCATTTGTAGTATCGTTTACTCATATTACTCTCTCTCTCTCTCTCTCTTCTGTATTTCGCAGTTCTTTCACGTTGACTGTGAAAAGCTTTGCTTAAATACCGGAAACTGTACTCTTAGGCCAGTGCTGATAAAGCCGTTCACGATAAAGTGAGCACTTTAGAAATTAACCTTAGAAAACGTCATTGCCTTTGCATGCATATATTTTAATGGGCGGACTGAGTGACATTCGCCCAGTAAAATTGGAAATGATGGATGGGAAATAGTTCCATATCTTAATGTAGAATAAAAAGTGGTAGGTAACCATTTGTGATAACTTAAAATTATTTCTTTCGCTTTCTGTTTTTTTTTTACGCATCGAAATGTATAAATGAACATATTTGAAAAGTATTTACTTTCTTGATAATTTCACAGTTTCATTTTACCGACGCATAAATAAAGTGATGAGACCCACGGTATTGTTAATTTTACATAAGGGGGACGAATACACAACTTGTATACAAGTAGATTTCAAAAGTGCTCATTTTTCCGTGCACAGCCTATATCACTTTCGTGATAACCGGTGGATTAGATACAATTATTTACCCTCTTGTCTGCTAGTTATTTGACTCAGTATCTATTTTTATTTTTAATGACTACCAAATAAATATATTGAACACCTCCCTAAAATTAGGAATATTATTCGTATCAAACATCTTTGTATGTCTGTGTGTACTTCTTTTCTAAGGGAATTTTCCACAAATATCATAGAACTATCTGTAAAGTCCATATCTTTTTACATTTGTGTTGTTTATGAAATTATTTTCTGTTAAATAATACGTTTAATAGTGTTAGAACTGTAAAAAAGTAAGTATAATAAAAATAAAAATAAATGAATTTCTGAATTGAGAATATCATACCTATATTATGTAATGACTTTCAGCGACATTGGCCCGTAGCAGTGTTCGGCGACTTTGTCCAATATAGAGTGACTGATTCAAACGTATACAAATTTACATACATGCCTTCCAGGGGAGTGGAATTCGACTTTGTACCCTTCACGCTACAAGTCGGAACGCAACCAACTGCGTCACGGATGTCAGATTCGCTTTATTACCGAACGTATAATCTGAGATGAAGTAAAATTTAAATGCAAATAGTTTTTTTTCTATTTTTACTATTATTTTTCATATTTCAAAGTACCAGCATAATAATTTCACGCCACTGCAGAGCTAAGAATCCCCCGATAGAAAATATATAATAATTATAAAATGTTTTGTAATTAAGAAACACATTTATGTTTCGTTTCTCGTGAGTACCGCCTTTGGTAGCATATGGCTCTATATTAATTTACAAATATTTTTAACGACGCGTATTCACTTCGGCGAATTCATTTTGGATAAAATATTCGTGCCCAGTTGCTGATAGCTTAAATTGTGCTGTACATTTATAGCCTAGCACACAGGGTTCTAAAAACCACAGAATTCTCAAACGTCTCGAAATACTTTGTTCTTGAATTCAAGATTAATTTGCGAGATATTCAAGAGATATTCAGTCCCCTCCTTCCCCTTGTTCCAGAGGACTTAGAGGAACTGCAAATGGGATGTAAGTTAACACATGAATTTATCAAGCAGAAGGGAGTCTACTATCTGAACACAAATGACCTAATTTATTATGTTTAATATGCTCGTGGACACTGCAAAATCGGTTTTATTTCCAAGTCGTGAATTTTATTTTAACGTTGGGCTGAGAGCCACAATTTTTTTCTCACTAAACAGTGTGAGTACAGCGACAGGGTTTACAGCGACTGTACGACTTAGGCGAATCTCAAATCATCCAAACACTCGATCTTACACGTTAAAATTATTCCTGAAGTTTTAGCTTCAAAATGTATCTTAAACTACATCTAAAGGGGCGTACATTGTACTTCGGACTCTATCCGCGTCAGTGGTCGTGTTAAATGTTTACAACACGTTTCTTTGTTGCGAACTAGCGTGCTTGTGTTATTCATTTATATCTTCTAGTCCCCAAAAGTGAGAATTTCCCACGTCGATTAACCTAACGAGGCAAGGTAGTGGTAACATATTGGGCTCTTCTTTTGGGGGACACGGGTTCTATTACCGGTCCGGCTATAACGATTTCGGTTGTCCATCGTCGTTTGAAATCACTCAAGGAGAATTCTAGGATGGTTCGTTAATACAGGCGGGGGCCGATTTGTCGCCTTTTCCTGAATCTTCTAGTCACTGTCCCCGATTCTCTAGTAAATACCGTGCTGTCGGCAAAATATTAAGTCGTAAATGTATTTTTTTTTCCTTGGTGAGTAGCGTGCTGACGTTATTAAGTTATAGCACAATCGGGGTTAATTCAAACTTGTCTAATGCCCCACTTAAGTTATACTTTCAGGATATCCCTCCGCCTCGTGCAATAAAGCCTTGACTAAGATTGGAAGGGGTCAGGGTGGTGAAGTGGTTGGACTACTCGCCTCCCACCTAGGCGACCCGGGCTCGATTCCCAGAGGAGTCGTTCATGGATTTCCACATGTGGGAATCGTACCAGACGATGCCGCTGGTCGGCGGGTTTTCTCGGGGATCTCACGTCTCCCCCCTGGCATTCCGGCAATGCTCCAAACTCGCTTCGCTTCCCCCTCTCAAGACCTCTATGTTAATAGGCGCCCAAATCTCTTCACTCACTCACTCACCAAGTCTGAAAAACTACATCAACAGGACAACGCACCGCATTCTTGAGCACTCAGTTTAATAACATTTTGCATGATAATTATTTATTAATAGTCCTTATAAATAGAGTTATTTTATCCCCGGCTTTTATTGATGTTAATTATAAATAAAATATTTATATAAAAAATATATAAGTAATAGTTTAATTTAATCGAAAATAGAATACTTTTAATGCAAACAGAAGTAAATATGTGCAACACATGATATATTTATGAAGCAACCAAACATATCATACATGGAGTGATTTTTCAAAGGTTTTGATTCAAATGTGGGAAGAAACTGCGAATATAGACTATAAATCTGGTATTTCCCCAATCTGAGACATTCCCAAGTCGGCATGCTCCAAGTCAGTCACAGACAATCGTCTCACGAACACTGTGATCCTCATACGCGGCTGCGTAATCTCGCGGGCGGGCCCTCGCGACGTAAAGTCAACGTCGAGTTTTCGCCACCCCTGGGGGAGACGACCTGGTTGCGTTCCTCAACCGCACTGTATGTTCCCCCCTCCCCTTTCCGTGACCGCAGAAAGGATTAGCGTCTCGTCCTCGCTGGCGCCGCGCGCGCGGCGAGGGTACACCGCCCTTCTCTCGAACGACTGCTCCGCCTCGCCAAGACATGCAAAGCGGAACACGAGGCCCCGTCAACCGTGCGGTTATCTGCCACCGGGTACCGGAGACTTCGCAGACACACGCACGCGGAGAGAAAGACAGCAACGCGAGCGCCACTTTTGTGCCCGCGGGGGAGGAACGGTGGCAGCGCTGGGGCAGGAATGGTGGCAGAGCTGGGGAAAGATGAGAGAAGGGAGGTCCAAAAATAGAGCATCGCTCACCAACCGCCATCACTGAAATTCCTCAACCGGAACAAATTTCGACTTTTTCCATCCTTCTTCCCTTATCTCCCTTTTCGCGAACTCCCTCTTCCTCCCCCTCCCCCCCGCACCCGGTTCAACCACTTCCTCGCACACACACACACACACAGCCACACACACACACACACACGCACACTCGCGAGTGTTCTCTTCTTCCCTGTGTTTGTGTTTGTTTTTCCTTCGTGTTTGTGTCGTGTGGGAGACGGAGTCCTACGTCTTGAAGGGAAGTCGACGCTAGGTATAGACGGAAAGCATCTACTTCCCATGCAATACTGAAGCCTCAGTATGTGCTCCTTGAAGGTAAATTTCTCAAGATGGAATTTTTTTTAAACATCTTTCAAGTAGGGCGTGTGCAGCAAAGTGGCAAACCTGTTCATCCCTCGTAAAAATACATTACTATGGATCTTCACTACTTATATATATATATATATAGTTAATGAAATTCTGTACGGTACTTCATAATTACTAAGTAATCCACCAGTATCGTTTGCGTAATCCCCAGTGTCGAAAATACTCTCCTTTCACTCATTGCAAGTTATCGTCTGTGGACATTTGAAACATTTTATCAAAGCTACAAAAAAAAAACAGAAGTCCCTCTTTCTAATGTAATGCGCAAGGCACGGAAATGTGGTATTCATAACAGACGCCTCGTGCGACATGGTCTACGAAAAACGGCTATCTCAATCCTGTTGAAGCAACTCCGCCTGCTTATAGACACTAGCTGGCGTTGCAGTAACTCTATAAGATAAACGGCTATCTCAATCCTGTTGAAGCAACTCCGCCTGCTTATAGACACTAGCTGGCGTTGCAGTAACTCTATAAGATAAACGGCTATCTCAATCCTGTTGAAGCAACTCCGTCTGCTTATAGACACTAGCTGGCGTTGCAGTAACTCTATAAGATAAACGGCTATCTCAATCCTGTTGAAGCAACTCTGCCTGCTTATAGACACTAGCTGGCGTTGCAGTAACTCTATAAGATAAACTGTTCATATTGAAATGCAAAATCATCCAAGAAGTTATATACAGATAATCTTAAATAATATATGCGTGTTTAAATATTATAATAAACCTTTTCGATACATTCAAATTATCAACGTACTATTTCGAGGTGAACAAACATTTAGATGTCAATAATTTTTAATTTGTGATGGATGCTATATTTGAGTTACAAACCTTACGTATGCCACTTCTTTGCAAAAGAAACGTTATCACGAGATTAGTTTTCATTGCGTAATATTAAATAATATTTTTCGTACTGCAAAATTCTGCGGAAAAAAAAAAAAACTGATACCACATGTGCGGTTTTACGTCCTTAGAGGAGGAAATTTTATCTACTCTACCGTAGCAAATATTTGGAATGTATTTGTGTGATTCTAAAACTACATATTTCTACAACCATTAACACCACACATATTTATTACGTATAAAATAATAATAATAAAACTAGTAAATTTTTTTGACATCAGTAATGAATCCAAGATTACTCCCATTTGTTATCTTGCAGGCAGTTCAACATAGCAGATACGACTGAATCACCAGCTACTGTGATAATTTTTTTCAACGGGATAATATATTTAAAATAAACACTATACACTCATTTCCTTGATGTAAATCCAGAAGTGAAAGTCTGAAATGGCAATGCCTTCCACGGGCGTCTGTTTCATAACAATTCCAATATCGAATCTCAATCTGTATTTCCTTCTATGCACAGAGGAAAATCCAGGCCGTAAGCTAATGACCAAGGGGATGGAAATGTTCGTAAAGGGAGGTGTTCTGGTATTCGTTTGAAAGGGGAGAGATAAACAAGTTGGTGAAAGATATTCCCTGTGAAACCAGCAAGAATCGAACACGTGTCATGCCGAATGGAAGTTAGACTCGCTGCCGCATGATGAAATAATCCCCGACAATAAAGGAACTTCTGAGTGGCGTGTTGTAATATGAGCACCATCGTGTTGGAAACTTGTTTTTCACCTGTAGTTCGTGGAACTTTATCCCTTTAGGTATGTACAACTCGACTTTAATACAAAAGGACATTTACAAAAATCATGTGTAGGTACACGAAACACTAACTATAGGCCGTTCACGCTAAAGTGAGCACCCCTGACAACCCTGCTTACGTACTACTTTTATGAAAATTATGTATTCTTACACCATATGTAAAATTAACACTGTCATGTGCCCGATCACT
Source organism: Dryococelus australis (assembly GCA_029891345.1). Lineage (NCBI taxonomy): Eukaryota > Metazoa > Arthropoda > Insecta > Phasmatodea > Phasmatidae > Dryococelus > Dryococelus australis. The sequence continues at coordinate 31,443,898 of CM057005.1, forward strand.
TCATTCAGGGGTCGGTAAAGAGAAACAGCAAAAAATTATTATGTATGCAAATATTTCACAACATAACAAAATAGAAAGCAAAAAGATAATTTCAGTATGCACATACATTTTGTCAAACAGTTCTAATTCAACGTTAAGTCGTAGAACTATTTTTCCCTTCATCGTTACCAACTTTACTGGATGCTCGACACTGAGTGCGCCAGTTAAAACATATGCAGGTATGGGCAGAGTTATTTTTCAAAGGTTGATTTAAAAATCATCACTTTATCCTGAACAGCTCTTAACACTGTATTTCTTACTGTTATGATAGATAAACACGCGTGGAGATTGATTAGAACAATGTAAAAATTAAAGGGAAATTTACCTGACAAGTGTAAAGTAATATTGGCAAACCTGCGTGGGAAAACAGTTTTCGTTACGTGTAAGGTAGAATTACCGCATTTTGGAGTAAAATTCACATACCTGGTAGTGGAAAATCCCATACATGGAAAGGAAAATTACCTTACGACGTGTGGATCTCCTCGTCTCAACAGCTCGATGGGAGGAAGAAACAAACCCAGGTGCCATGATGGGCAGCTTGTAGGACTATACAATAAAAATTAATTTTAAGGTAGAAAATGTATAAAATACAATTATTAAATAGTTACAAAGGGGCAGTTTTTAAATAAAAAGGAAATATGGAAATTCGTATAAGACTGTGGAAAACGGATAGCTTTTTGTTCCCGTGTTCTAATTTCAATATACACCTTTATCTTCACCCGCGTAATTTTATGTCAAGGGAAATATTAAAAGACTTAATGAAAGGTATTGACTTTAAAGCTCTAATAAAGCCACTAACGAAGTCCTACACAAACTTTGCTTTGTACAGCGTAAAAGTAACTGAGCAACGTGTTACACAAAACAATTATTGTAACAAGTTCGAGGAATAACTAATTTGTCAAGTTGCCCTCATAATGGAGAGAATATTCAAGCTACTAATAATAAGTTTTCTAGGGAAAACTCGTGTAGTTATTTGAATTAAACATTGTGCCGATACATTAAATTAATACTTTGTTTTTCGCGGTGACTCACGTATGCTAATAATCACCCAGATAAGTTGTCGCTGTGGCGTACCGGATAGCACGTGGGCCTACCGGTCTAGTAGACCGTAGTTCGCGCCTATCCACCGACGAGTGTCTAGAATTTGCTAATATGCTTTCGGTTACTGTTCGTCTGAGGATACAGGTAATAATAAAACAAAGCGTACTATCATTTAGGAAGTTTTTAAAAATTAGATTTTATTATTCAATATAGTCAATATTCCCTTGCATGTATGGGATTCTCCCACACTTTTGTCAGGTATTTTCCCATACTATTAGGGAACAGTACTTGACTTGTTAAAGAAATTTACATTTAAGAGGTAACATTACATTACATGCAAATGATGCACATGTCCCAACGATACGTAGAGGAATACAACCACGCACACGGCTTAAACAAGTTTTGATTAACACATCTCATCAAAAACAGCCTCTCAATATCCACCTGCGGACGTTTATCCTCTTGACATGTTGACTTGGCGAGAGCCTGTAACAGATGGATTTTGTAACCTGTAAGATTAAGACACGTATGAGAAAAAAAAACGCTATTGACATAAATGTGTGGTGGGCAATTCTTCAGGAATGCCTGTTGACAGAATTTCCCGAAAAATTCTTTTAATTGGTAGCAGACTGCACTAACATACCAGTTCTATTTACAAAACACTCTAAATTTGAATAAGTGAGTATTTCACTGTTTCAAACAGTCGAACGTACTTGACTGATTCAACAGTATCATCAGTGAATTTAACTCACGAATCAGTGAAGAATTCCAGATTTCCTTCACTTATTGATTCAGTGGCATTTTCCACTGATTCATCAGTCCGTTTTTTCACTGTCTACTCAGTGGTTTATTTTTTACTCATGTATCAGTTACACAGCGTGTAAAAATGGCCGTCAAACAACGTTTGAAAATGGCCCTTAACTAACGTGTATCAAATGAAATAACAACGAATAAACTAATAAAACCAATTCTAAATACTTTCAAAAATGTGTTTCGTCTTTCAAAACGCCATTTTATAAGGTAATAGGAACACACGGCCTTTCATCCAGTTTTCACGTCTTTCATTTCGTTTTCATGTAATCGTCACAGCGCTCTGTTTGAGGGTTTAAACTGCATTTAAGGTGGTGAAGAGAGTGCACTCATATATACTATTTGTTTTAACAATCCTAACGGTACCAATCAAACCAAAAACGAAAAGTAAGAAGATACAATTTAATTCTTTGCTATTTTGTGGCGTAACTATAATAGTTATATTTTCCTCGCGTTGTTTCTACTTGGCGTGGTAGCGTAGATTATAAGGCAAGGGGCTAGAGTAGAAAGGTTTGTGAATTCTGTCCCAGCCACCTCTGAAAAATTTCAACTTTTTTTCCTTGCGGTAAATTGCGCAATATAAATAGTAAAGTACCGTAAATTTTTATTTTACGCAATTATTTGGCTACATTAAATAAAAAAAATATTTAATTCGCCACCGTAGTTTGCCGTCGCGTATTCAATCAGTGAAATTTTTTCACTAAAACAATCAGTGGTTTTCCACTGATTCTAAGTGAAGCCATTTTCACTTATTCGAGCAGTTAAAATTCACTGCGAATCAGTGGTTTCCCACAGACTCGAATTCAGAGTGCAGATTATCTATAGCATTAAGGCTATTAAAACTAATATTTCGTATTACAGCATAACAGAACAACACAGACATCAACCTGTAGGTGAGATTTTTCTGGCATTCCTGAGCCAGTTTTTTTTTGTTCCCCATTTATTACTTTCTTCAGTGAGAAAATAAGCATCATGGGGGTAAAAAAAAGGGTTAACTACTCGACATAACTTGCAAGGTTGCAGATTGTGCTGAATTTAGCTCCTTACGACATGTACCTAGCCGTCTCGTGGTTTATGCATCAGCCTTTGTAATGTAGTTTGTTTTTAGCGGACATCACACCACGTGCGTAACTGAGACCTTGTTGATCAGTAGTGACATAACCTTATAATTTCTCCATCCACCTGCTCCACAGTGAATATTGGTCCCTGTTGCGAACACCAGCATGCATTGCAAATGTTTACCACCGTTCACTGCTTTCATCACATCACTGTCTGCTCTCATCTTTCAATGCCACACAAAACTGCTGAAGAGAAACCTCAAATATGCGTACCACATTTTCATTAAAACTATCATATTGTATGGATTATTACGAATCGGTACAGCTTCGAACATAAGATCTGGTGCAATTTTAACTGTGTCAACGGCAGCTGTCACTAGTATGTCTGTAATGCAGAGAACGGTAGATGAGTACAAAATGTCCCACTTTGCAATATTTTCTTTTTAAAACTTACGTTAACAAGAAATTAAACTGTCCAGATTGACATCTCCTATATTTCTGACGTCAGTTTTACCCATGATGTCTTAGCAGTAATTCTAAACGCGATACTGGCAAATTACACTAACACGATGGCGAACGTGAACTTTTAAATGCTGTTCACAGTAAAGTGAGCACTTTCGGAAACTCTGCTTAAGATCTGCTTGTATTCACGTTGTGTAGTCATCCGCCATATATGAAAACTAATGTTGCCATGGGCCTGATCACTTTTTCCATGCATCGGTCAAATGAAACTGTGAAATTATTGGAAAAGTATGTATTTGACAAGAATATGCTAATTCTTACAATTTTATATATTATAAAAAAACAGAAAGCTAAATAAATAATTTTAGTGTTCACAAATTTCTACCTGACTCTTTTCATTCAACGTCAAAGCAAGGAACTATTTTTCCTCCACCGTTACCAACCTTACTAATGGAATGCCGAATAGTGCGCCCATTTAAATATATGCAGTTTAAGGACAGTGGCATTTTTCGAAAGTTGATTGAAAAACTGCTCAATTAATCGTGAACAGAGTATAATTAAGTGTTTTTTTTTTTCAATAAACCAAGAGAAATACAAAGAAAAAGAAATAAAATGAAACATATTACACTTTCGTAATTTGTGAGTTTTTCAAATATAATACACCAACGACGACACATCAAATCAGAAGCTCGGTTTCAACACATTCCACGGGCATGTATTCCATAGTCGACGCTGTAACATGCAGTCCTGAAGAAGGCAAAAAATTCTATCACCTTAAAAAAAAAAACTATTACTAAAGACTGTTCGTGACGAAGTGAGAACTTTTGAAATAAACCTAAGAAAAAAGTCACTGATACTACCACCATATATTTTAACGGGCGCACTGAATCACATACCCCCAGTAAAGTTGGTAACGATTAATGGAAAATAATTCCATATCTTAACGTCGAATAAAAAGTGTTAGGTAACCATTTTGTGATAACTTAAATTATTTGTTTCGCTTGGTGTTTTTTCTTTTTACACGCATCGGAGTATAAAATGACCAGATTTGTAAAATATTTTGTTTTCCAATTATTTCGCTGTTTCACCTGACCGCCGCGTGAATAAAGTGATGAGAACCATGTCAATGTTAATTTTACATAAGGCGGAAAAATACACAACGTGCATACAAGTAGATCTTAAGTATGGCTTTCAAAAGTGCTCATTTTACCATGAACAGCATGTATCCAGGAAATATAACACAAGAGATGCAGCAAGGCAAGCCTCCCAACAAAAAAAAAAAAAAATGACTGTATGTTGTTAAGGGAAATCTCTACATGTGCGTGTAGATAGAGCGGGAGTCACCAAATAAACACCCTAATTCAAATCCTTGCCTTACGAGGGTAAAAATACAGGACCTATCGCACAGTGATATGGCGGGCAGCTAACTACGCTCAGGCAGTTAGCGAAGACTTGTGTGAATTCCAAAAGCGGTTCACGATAAATTGAGCACTTTTAAAATCAACCTTAAAAATAATTCACTGCTCCTACCTGCATATATTTTAATATTTTAACGGGCACACTGAGTGACATGCGCCCAGTAAAGTTGGGAGCGATGGATCGGAAGTAGTTCGGTATCTTAAAGTTAAATAAAAAGTGTTAGGTTGCCAATTCTGATAATTCAAATTATTTATTTTGCTTTCTGATATTTTATGAATCAAAGAGTAAAAATGAGCAGATTCGTAAGAATATTTACTTTTATAATAATTCCACAGTTTCACTTGGCCGACGCATGAATAAAGTTATGAGGCCCACGACTATATTAATATTGCATAAGGAGGTAGAATACACTATGTGCATACATGTAGATCTTAAGCAGGGCATTCAAAAAGTGCTCATTTTATCGTGAATAGTCTATAGTAAAACTACCCGGTGTTGCTCGGGTGTAAGAGGACAACAAGAGGTACACGATCCCGTTTTAGGGTTTTCTGGCTCAACTGGGCCCCAATTTTAGGGGTTTCCGGCCCAATAAGAAGACGGAGCGCATTTTGGCTGACAGAATATTTTATATAAGCAGGTTCCGAAGGGAATGCCAGCCAAATTTGGTCCAGATACGTTGAGTGGTGTATACTCGAGATACACAACCCCGTTTTAGGAGTTTATACGGATTTTTTTGGCCTAACACCACTTTTGACTACACTGTAAGAAGTAGGGGCAGTAGGTTCCTACCCCACTTTTAATTAATTGTATTATAAATTTGATATCAAATTAACTGAAAGAGTTAATTAAAAAGGGTTAAATTTAAATTCGATTTTAATCCGATCAAAACATTGTTAATAGGATCTAGATCCGATAAAAATGTCGTAATCCGAATTTAATTCGATAAAAATAGAAAGGGTCAAATTTATTGAATGGGTTAAATTGGAAAGGGTTGGTATTTTTCTTGCTTTTTTTCTTTTTGGGTAGGGGGAGGGGGTAACAGGAGCTCTGGCACGTCCTCACCCTTGAAGCACCGGCATTAGACTGACCAAAGTGGTGGGTTGCAATGTCTTATATAAGCATAGAGTTGTGTGCAAGAGTGGGTTTAGGCAAATTTTTTTATAGCTTTTATAATTTTGAGGTGTTCGGAGGGATGTTGGTGGTACATAGGCGATTTTTACGAATATATTTAACACACAAGAGAATTTCAGAGTTTTTAATCATATTCTAAGAGTGACCTAAGTATAAATTTTATGTTTTTTGGGTGTATATCGCTCGTATATAGGCGACTTTGAAAGATGCGATTTACATGCTAAACGATCTGTTTTTGATATGCAATTAAATGATAGAGAAATTCAGTGTGTTGTACATATGAATAAATTACATACATCGAATCGGAAATTTCAAACGACTACATGAATAATAAGTGGAAATACATGAGTCTTAAACATAATGTGAGTCTCAAGCTTGGAAATATAATTTACACGTGAGAGAGAATTTCAACTTTATGAATAAACCAAGAGACAAGTACAAACTCACTAAATGAAATCCAGCTAGTCAGTATGAATAAATAAATATTTGCAAACTAGCATTTGAATTTTAAACAGACACAATAGCTTAATAGAAATGCACGTACAGTACTTAACGCCTCTCTCACATGACTTTATTATTTTTTAAAACATGTCCATTTGATGTGGAGTCCAGCATAGCAATTACGTCGTCTTATAAACTGTGTGTGTGGAGAGCCTGGTTATATATGTGTAGCGAAGCCGATAGACAAATGAGTTGAAATTTAAGAGAAAAACTCTGCATTCGTCCCACTACAGACAACGAAACAATAATTTTTTAACTAAAGTTTCACTATTATCAGAATAATTCACTTTTAAAACAAATTTTTTCTGCCAAAGCATAGGGACACTCAAATAGGATGACATGAAGAAGTACTTAAGCCTGCAAAGCATAATAGTGCAACTCTTTATAGAGACATACTACAAATTCCCATCAAAGCTCTGAAATTCACGTCACTTGGTAACAAAAAATGCGAGTTGTTAACACAAACGGTATTTTCATCTACCGAACACAGAAATCAATTTCTTATCACAAATACAGTTAATTCATCCGAAAAAATAAGTTAACACACGAAAATTTATATTTTCCCAATAAAATACTATGCAAATCGCGACTATCACTAGAGATGAAGGTAGATGAAATGCTTGCCAGTGCGGTAACCCCTTATCATAAGCACGTCTGCTTCCTCCAAGCGTACATGACACCAGAAAATGGCACCGAGTGGGATAGCTGATGTCACTTTGCTCCCTTCACACCCTCGCCACCCCTTACCAGTGCTTGCTTCCCCGAGCTGGCCACGATCATCAAATGTTTTCGGTACTAAGGCAAGATGGCGACAACTGATTAGATGCTTTCCGATCAGAGGAGACCTGACTGCCACCCTCCTACCCTGCACCCCTCACAACAACTCCCAGATGCCAGCCAACCCTCCTCTGCGAGGTCGTGGTGGTCAGTCACCCATCTGTCCTTATTCTCAACTGTCGAAACTGATTCAAAATGGCATCATCTGCCTACTTGCATGCACATCGTGAGCAGGCACCCCCCAACCCTACCCTGGCCCAGCAGAACAGTCCAGAGTCCAGAGGTAAGTGACCTGGTCCAAACACCCCAGCACCTCCACCCTCATCATCAGAGCTGCTCCAACACCACAATGACAACCACACCCATCCCTCCAAGATTTGTCCAGAGGGACATTGCCCCTACCACCCTCACTCTCGATGGCAACTTTATCAGAAGACCTCTGTTATTGATCGAGCACCCCAGACTCAGCCCTGGGTTTCATATGTTTTTGTGAGTTGGTGTCCCTGCAGTACCTGTTTGAAGGCAGAAATCAGAACACGTTTTTCAAATGTTGGTTCCCTTGCTTTGAGCCCAGCCCTCTGAATGCATGCCACAAGAAATTTCGCCTGACTTGCTCTCCTTTAAACCCAGTACAACAGGTCGAGTATACATACAGTGAAGAAAATATTATAAGTCCTGAAATCAAGTTCCCATAGTAAGTCCTAGATTTAACATTCCAACAACCAATGTAAATTTGAATCAAGTAAATTATGATTTGTAAAATCAAACAAGACTTATTTATTTAATCTTTAATCACAACTACTTTCTTCAAGTATTCAAACAAGATATATTTTATTCACTTGTTAAGAAATGTTTTCACTATCAATTCAATGTATAGGAGAGAAAAAGAAAAAATATTGGGAGAGATTTGCGCATCTCTTAACATCCATGTGTCTTGAGTGCCGATGAGGGGAGAAACGCCGAGTCGCATATGAGCACACAAGGCTAGGGGAAATGAGAGAGAGAGAGAGAGAACACCTATAAAAATCCTTGTATCAACGGCAATGTCTAACATGCCATTCACACATTGCGAGAAAATTTGTTTTTATGCTGTGACCCATCCGGTGGGGCGAGCGTGCTAACCAACACATTCTCTCTCTTTACATACAACCAAAATCTTTCCAACTGCCAAAAATGTATTCCATGTAACATAAAATGTGTATATTTTAATTTATTTAATATTTTAACAGATTTATATGTTAGTTAAATGAAAGACTATGAATACAAGTGAAAATCATGTTTTTCAGAGTTGGTAAATAGTGATTTCAATGTTATTAGTGCTATTTTACTAAAAGGTCCATATTCTTGTAAATTTATAGGTAAATGGCGACCATTTTGATTCCTTGTGGTATATAAGGAGCGATAAATACATTCTTTTCTCAGTCTTAACTCAGCATCTGCAAAGGTCACTTCGTGTGTATGCGGGTGCATTGCATTAGCATAGATAACAACATCAGGCATCTAATACAGACATCCGGGAAGTGTCATCATAAAGTACAAGCATTGATAATGTGAAGGATGCCAAGCATCCACTGCAACAACAGATGCTCAGTACAACATCTACTACAGCTCAAGACATCTTATACAGCTCCAGATGTCCATCATGATTACTACAGCTCCAGGTATCCACTACAACGCCAAGCATCTACTACTTCATATACAACATCATCAATGCAGAATCTACAAGACAATTCTTCAGGTATAATGCATCAAGTTCACTGCTGTGACAATTACGACTCTGAATGCGTTGAAACGTTCAATGCTATTTTAGCTTACATGAAGGCTAAAACATTATTAAGTCTAGAATGTTCCCAACTGAAAGTGTTACCAAAAGAATTCATAATTTGTTTTGCGGGTCATAAAACAAAATTAGTGTATCTATTCCTGACTGAACATTTAAAAGCCAATGAGGATATCGTATCATATTTACCTTGTGAAGATTGTCCTTATGGCATGCCTACCTTTGCTAATGATGAGAACTTACAGCATAGTCGGAGGGATTATATGTCGTGTGGGCTAAAACAGATGCTTGAAGATGAAATCATTCCAGATATAGTAATGGACGATTCCAGAGTCGATGAAGTAGATTCCGAGGCGAGCACTCTTATCTTATAAAAATTATATATGAGAGAAAGTTTTTTTTTTTGTAAATAGTGTATAAAAATTTAAAAATGATGTGCTACATTCAGGGTTTCGAAAACTATCAAGACAACTCCTTTGTAATTGAGGTGCTTGCTAATTTGTATGCAACTAACACTAATGGCTCTAAAGTATTATGCTTTAAATCTTCCAGACCTTAGTATAGTTTAAAACCTGAACTTAAAATGATGTTTCGTGAACAGACTTGCGAGATACATAACCTGAAATGGGACTCTTGTGACATAGCTTACAAAAATGTTTTCAATATGTAAATTATGCATTACTCGAAGAATATCCCATATACGTGCTTGGAACAAGACAAAAGGAAATTTAAAAACATTTTAACAAATTCAGAAGTAATAAATATTGGAAGATACCACAACTGTTTGCGTATTAATTTATTAGTCAAATGTTATAATACAAATCACTGTGAGGAAAAAAACATTCTACTCCCAATGTAAAAGCAAAGCTTTGAGAGAAGAAAGGTTTGTTCTAGGTAGTGTAATATTTCGTAAAAAGAAATTGAGAAATTCGGTCCTGAGAAGTTGTACTTTACTATTTTTCGAAGACCTAATGAAGTATGGTTCCAGTCTCTAGGCAGCATATACTTTCAAACACAGATGTGCAAAGAAAGTGAACATTAGAATTTCGCAAAAAGTTTCGGAGAAAGCCTCTATACAGAACGAGTGCTGTGTGATGAAGAAGAAGACTGTCCTATTTTTAATACGAGACCCAACAGCAAACTGCCCTGTTCTTCTTGGGACCTATATTTTAAAAATTGCCATGCATAAATAACCAAAGAATCAGGTTTCCATCAAATCAAATATAAATTGATTAGAGAATATTACGACACCACCACAACCTTATGGACTGAAACATGTAATAATAAGGAACACATCACACAAATAGAAGGCAGTAGCAGACTTTTAAGAGCACCAAGTGGAATGTGGGACTGAGAGGTATGGAACAGTATTGTTTGTGTCTGTAAATTTGATATGAAAGTTATTGCTGAATAACTAATTGTAACTGGAAGAAGATCTGTCTATATATAAAGAGAGAAAGAGATGGAGAGGATAGTACAGTAGTGTTTCAGTTAAGATGGAAAGGTTCAAGTCATCACTTCAGTACACAAGTGTTAATCCAGGATTCAGGCGAGTGTGGTTTCGAAATTCAAATGAAGATAGTCCAATACAGATACAAATGTGCAACGGATATGAACATTGAAATTTTTCAATAATCAGTCATGAATGTATGTACCAAGAAGTTGGAGATTGCATTGGACACAAGTGTATAGTGTATAATTTAAGACCTGATACTAATTTTCCAATTAGTTAAACCAAATTAGTATGGGACATGGAAGGTGAAGATATCAGTAAATATCCATAATTTATCAAATTAAATATAAGTTGTGAAGATAGTATTACTCTTGACGTGTAGTTTGGATAGAAGAATGCAACAACAAGCAACATTATGCATACATCAGTGACCAAGAATTAACTTCTCCCTGTGGCATGTGGCAATGCAATATTTTGCAAAGCAAGAACATCTGGCAGACTGTATAAAGGAGTGTGCCTAGTATAAAATAGTCAGTCATGGCTAGGATCTTGAAGCACATAGATGTATATGAGGTCCTACAAAATTGAATAGAGAAGCATGTTATTTAAACTGTATGACAGTCGTCTACAAGTTCATGTCTGTAATGATATAGAACATTGGTGCTACATTTTCTACAACAGTGTCGGCATTTGCTTTGGTGAAGGAATAGCATACAATGATTGTGCTGTGGGATTTCTTCGCCCCAAGAGCGACTTGCCATCAACATTAGAAGATTTGATGATTTCCAGTCTTAGTAAGGAAATAGAAGAGGAACAGGGACACAAAATAATTGACTACCAACCCACCAGACCTCACCAGGGAATCACAGTTCATTGGACGGAGACCTGCGACAGGGAATTCGGCATCTTTATTTTTGAACAAGGAGGATTAGTTTTTTTGTCGATGTGTAATTTATGCGTGTCTGAAGTGGCTAATTCAGAATAATGATCCCAATGTTCCCATTGTGTTCAATGAAATACAAGTGTACATTTTTTTTTACCAAAGGTATGCATTTTTTAACTTAGAGCTTATAATATTCACATTTTGTTGTAAAAGAAATGTGTGAGTCACACATTCATTTCATATGTACATATTTCTCTCAATTTTTTTCAGTATGTAGTAAACCAAATACTTATGATATTACTGTAACTAACTGTAATATTTCTGAATGTCTTGTAAACCAGTACATACCTCATGTAGTAGATCATAAGTATTAACTTAAGGGCGAATGCATTGTAACTTCATATCACAAGGAAGAAAAATGTTTGAAACATTTTTTTTTATAATACAGACACTGTTTTGCCTTATCAGTATTTCGAAGAATGTGATAATAATCTTCATACTTTATATCATTATAGCAAAGTCAAGTTTGGTCACATGTCTCATACTGGGCGTGATACATCAGAATGTTTCTTATATCGAGCAATAAAACTAGTTAAAATAAAATTTAACCCTAAAACATGTTTCAACTTACAAATTTAGAAAATTAATATACATACATTGTTTGTTGCTAAAGCTTTTCAGTCGAGTGTTAGATGTCATAGTGGTAACATGACGTATTTTCATCCTGTTAATCATTATGTCAGTGGTCAGTGACAAAGAAGGAAAGTCCAATATAGCTAACTTATGCCGTATGGTGTCAGGAATTTCGCGAGAATTTACGGATACCTGTGACAATATTTTTCATTTAAAAATAATTTACTTTCCTCTAGGAGACGAAAAGAGCCACGAACTCATACAGTATGGTGACAATAAGAAATGTCCAGTGTTTCATATGACTACAAACAGACATCTTCCATCTACTATTGAAGATGTCTACTCTCATCATGTTAAATCATATTCTGATTTAGTCAAAAACATTGTTTTACACACCCCTGCTGGTAAAGACGTTAGTTTACAAACAAACAGATTAAAACCAGGGCAGAAGAAATGCTCACTCCTCGAAAGCAGAGGTCAAGAAGGGGATCTGGATCCAATTTTAAGAAAATGCATTAAAAGTTTGTTCACAGAAGTTGCTAACTGTTTATAAAAAAGATTTGTTTTTAAAGAAAAATGTTGTAATTGTTAGTGTTAAAATGTTTTGTGTTATCCTGCAGCTGCTTAGGAGCAAGGTGTAAGTGTTATACATAAAGTGTTTGGTTCTACCTGTATTTTTTAAATACTTTGTGTAAAATGCTGTATTTGGTAGTGCTAAAAAATGTTGTAAATGTATTCTGAATTCAGTTGTGTTTGTTTGACATGATAATGTTTGGAGAAAAATCTACTAGATATTGTATTGAAACGTCTAGCACTTGATTGTGTTGAAACAAGTATGTGTAATTTGTGTTTGTTTTGGAGCAAAATTTTTATACTTGCTTGTGTTCAAATGATGTACATACATTTTGGATCATGCTGTGTTTCTATTTTTTTGTAAATAAATACGATGTAAAATGAATCCATTTCTTAACATTTATTTACCTTATTCCTTTTTTAAAAGTGAACTTGGTTTAGTAAGAAAAATATTTTCTCCTCAGAGAGGGAAAAAGTACTTACTTTGTTTTTAACAGAGAGAGAAAGAGAGAAATATAATTAAATTTTTTATTAAAAGTATGCTGCATTAACAAGAAAGAGTCTTGTAAAGAAAAGGTTCAGATAAAAACAGACTATTACTTCGCTAAAAAAAATACAAATCAACTAAAGATATATTTGAATTTGAGGAAAAGATGTCTGCTGGAAAAAAATTATAAATACATAAAATAAGTTGTTTAATGTTGCCTGCCTCCATAGAGTTGTCTATTAGGCAAGGAGGCTCTGGGTTCGAATCCTGGGTAAGGCATGGTAATATATAGAGTTTGTGGGTTCGATTACTAGCCAAGAGATGATTAATACTAGCTGTGTTCGAGTCCCACTTAGATCATGTACGAATGTAATCTAGTTTCTCACTTTCAGTGAGGGTAGACATATAGATTCTGGGTTCGATTCCAGACTAGGTCTTGGATGATGTGCAGTTCGTTAACTATATTAACTAAAATGTTTAATCAATTAAAATTACAAATAAATGAAGTAAAATCAGGAATCCGTTTGTGAAACAGTGTTTAATCATAGCATTAAATTGATTTCACCTCATAATACAAATAGTTCATGTTGTAATGACAATTGTTCGTGTAAGAAATTGTTAAATAAAAATGCAATTCAAACCCATTAGCTTAATAATGAGGAAATACACGTTAAATCCAGATTTAAAGGTTAAAATACAGTATATCCGCACCAAATAAAAAAAATCTAAAATCCTTTTAAATCTGTTAAAATTACATAAAAATGTATTGAAATTTCTTGAAACATATTAATAGTCTATTTGATGTCCATTTTAGGCGAACTGCATTTATTTTAATTTATGTGAGAAGGGAGGCTGGTTAGGGTATAAATAGCACCTCCCACTCACTGGAGCTCATTTGCTTGTGTGACTACATGTCTGCTGGCCAACTTTTGTGACATCCCAGGGGAATCTATTGAAAGTAAAGCGCAACACACCTTCACAGAGGTAGGTAGCAAATACTTCTGTCCCTCCTTGCCTTCAATCTATGACTACGCCTAATGGAAACTAGCAAAAATTGTCCAGCAAACATTTCTGAAAAAATATTTCAGTTTACATATACACAGATTACAAGAGTTCCTGTTCAAGATACAGCACAATGATGTTTGGAGAAGAAGTTAAACATTATATATTTAAACTAATTTTTAAACAAAATTCAACTCAAGTTATGTAATAATACCAATATATTTTCCTATAAATTTACAAGAGCCTGACCTACTTCCATCTCTAGCGATAGCCGCGATTTACGTAGTATTTTATTGGGAAAATATAAATTTTCGTGTGTTAACTTATTTTTTCGGATGAATTAACTGTATTTGTGATAAGAAATTGATTTCTGTGTTCGGTAGATGAAAATACCGTTTGTGTTAACAACTCGCATTTTTTGTTACCAAGTGACGTGAATTTCAGAGCTTTGATGGGAATTTGTAGTACGTCTCTATAAAGAGTTGCACTATTATGCTTTGCAGGCTTAAGTACTTCTTCATGTCATCCTATTTGAGTGTCCCTATGCTTTGGCAGAAAAAATTTGTTTTAAAAGTGAATTATTCTGATAATAGTGAAACTTTAGTTAAAAAATTATTGTTTCGTTGTCTGTAGTGGGACGAATGCAGAGTTTTTCTCTTAAATTTCAACTCATTTGTCTATCGGCTTCGCTACACATATATAACCAGGCTCTCCACACACACAGTTTATAAGACGACGTAATTGCTATGCTGGACTCCACATCAAATGGACATGTTTTAAAAAATAATAAAGTCATGTGAGAGAGGCGTTAAGTACTGTACGTGCATTTCTATTAAGCTATTGTGTCTGTTTAAAATTCAAATGCTAGTTTGTAAATCTTTATTTATTCATACTGACTAGCTGGATTTCATTTAGTGAGTTTGCACTTTGAGACTCACATCACGCTTAAGATTCACATAAATCCACTTATTATTCACGCAGTCGTTTGAAATTTCCGATTTGATGTGTGTAATTTATTCATATGTACAACACTCTGAAATTCTCTAACATTTATTTGCATTCCAAAATTAGATCTTTTAACATGTAAATCGCATATTTCAAAGTCGCTTATCTATGAGCTATATCCACCCAAAAAAACGTAACATTTACACTTAGGCCATGCTTAGAAATCGTTTAAACACTCTGAAATTCTCTTGTGTGTTAAATATATTCTCAAAGATAGCCTATCTATCATCAACATCCCTCCAAACACCTCAAAATTAGAAAATATATAAAAGATTTGCCTAAGCCCACTCTTACACTCAACTCTACACTTATATAAGACATTGCAAACCACTACTCTGGTCAGTCGACTGCGAGAGCTCCAAGGGTGAGGACGTGCCAGAGCTACTGCTCCCCTCCTTCCCCTACCCATAAAGAAAGAAAGAAAGAAAGAAAATTAACCCTTTGCAATTTAATGTTTTCAATAAATTTAACCCTTTCAATACACTAACCTTTTTCATTTTTGGATGGATTAAGATCGCATTAAATTTTTTTAAATCGGATTAAGATCGGACTAACAATTTTTTGATCGGATTAAAATCGGATAAGAATTTTACCCTTTGTTATTAACCCTACTACTACAGTATTTTAAGTTGGTTACTGAAGGGCTTTTCTGCCAAATTTGGGCACGATCCGACAAGCGGTGTATAATTTTATAGAGAATACAAACATACATTCATTCAAACGTTGACTGTTAAATAGATATAGATTCATAAAAAATTGTAAAATATCCTTTTTTTTTTATGTAGATCTAAAGGCTATGTTTGACAGCTAGATCAATGACGTAGACAATAACCCGCTGGAAAAGAAACGGCCAATGTCCATCTCAGAATTTTCCTGGAGTGATTGTGGCAGTAAATATGAATAACTGAAAACAAAAATGCCAGACCGGCAGTCGAACAGGTGTCCTTCAAGACTGTTCCCTGGAGCAATATATCTGTGAAAGTTATGTGTCACTGGTCCTGTTTAACGATATTCACGAGAACTGAGGTTATTACAGTCAGCCATCCGGCGATGATTGCAAATGTTTTTAATTTTCAGTGTACACAAGTCCACGGTTAAGCTTATTTTGCTATTTTAGAAATAAAATAACCTAGTATAAGTAATAAACCGGTTGATTCAAAACAGCACCGGTAACAATTAGTATGTTGTGTGGGACAGCAATCAGATTATTTTTCAGCAAGGAATTTTTTTGGGGGGGGGGGGGTTGGGGGGAGGGGGTTGTCATGTACTGGAAATCATGGCTTGGGCGCTGCGGGGCTTCAACATTTGACAATGGTTCAGATCTGGTGATGGATGTATGTTCCACGTTTTGTCACGAAACCATCACTAACCCAACAAGAGCATCACATCATGCAGTAAATGACATAAGGTCTTCCTGTGATGGTACAGGAGTTATTGATGAGATAATCGCTTGTTCGATTATTCGATTATTTAATTATAGCCGATACATCGATCATTTTATAACAGTTCGATTATTCACAATTTTCAGCTGTGTATACTCAAACAAAATAAAACACAAGTATAAAATATAATTTTGAAACAACAAATAAAACTTTGTAAGTAGGTAATGAAAATGTTTATTTTCTGTTCATATTACCTCAATAACATGTAACAACTAAACAATTAGGGCATTTAAATGGTAGGTTGGACCCATTTATACGTGAAACCCCTCTCTCACTTTTCAAAATAGCATGCATTATTAACAACTAACAGAACATATTTTGCTGACAACAATTTTCATCAAATTTATACAAACATACCGTATTTGTCGTCAGTTTTTATGTATGGATTATAACAAGACAATCGATTACTGTAAACCAATTATTTATTCGATTAAAAAAATTATCGTAATCGATTCATCCGAGTTACACGATTATCCGATCATACTACCACTAAGGAGTATCATATACCATGCCCTTCAGAGTACCCTAAAGAAAATAGTCAAGAGGTGTCAGATCTGGTGACCATGGTGGCCATTGGATAGGCCCCACAGCGCTCACACCATGATTACATGGACATGGGTACCCTCTTTTAAAAAAAATGATCGGTTGTCGGTGTGGTTTCGAATCATCTGGTAGGTATACCCATACAATAGCTATAGGCTGCTATATATGTGGGTTTTCCTGATGCACTGAATAAAATCTGCCTCTCGGAACGAACGAAGCTAATGTTGTTACATAGACTAACGTACTAATGAATGGTGAAAATAATTTATTAAATGATTGTTTGCGTTAAAAAAAAACTATAAACATGTAAACTTCTTTGATGCTACTAAGATAACAGTCATGCATAAATGAAATAATACAAAGGGGTCAACAGACATACATTTTAGTTTACACACAAGGCGCATATCGCAATAATTAAAAAAAAGAAAAGAGTTATACGTAAACGTGAACATTTTAATTTTAGAACCCATGTGTTTTCACACTACACAAAATGTAATTTATCAAATACATAACGAATGACAGCAATAGACAGTTCTTTTATTGTGCTAATATGTATTTTTGTCAGATAACTTATGTGAGTTCGGTTTACAAATAGTTTACCATGTGGTCTATTAGGGGATGTTCTAATTTATATCGGTATCAAAAATCATCTACAGGGTTATTATCAGGAACGCCAAGGAAAACCAAACGTTGGAATTTATTTGCCGCTCTGGATCCCAGAGCCCACAATGCCTCGTGCAACTTCCTTTCACTCCCCGATGTTGTATCTGCTATTTGCGTGGGTCCCACAAACGCTACAACGCATTGTTTTTACGCCTATCGTCACAGGAGCGGCGTATTTTGATTCGTGCCCCATGCGCGTGACGCGTGCAGCCCGACTTGTAGCTGCATCGCCGTTCCATTGTTAATGCGGAACACGGTTCGTGTTCTGTTTCCACCCCCCTCCTCGACAACATTTCTTCATTGTCATCGCGCCCCTGACAATGACATGATTGCCTCTAACAGTTGCGTTGCGCTTGTTTGCAAGGATTTTTCATTTGGAAGGGCGGATTCATATCAGTTTTGTTTCCCGACGGGACATTTGCGGCCGTGTTACGCCTCTGTTTCTCTCATCTGCCGCAGCCGCCATTCCAAAAGATACTCGAAACGGATGTGTATTTCGCTTGCGCAGAACGTCAGTTCTTTTGTGGAGGAATTAAGCTCTGCCGGTCATAAAAATGTGTATTGCGTTGGCCTTTTACCCATCTATGAATTGTTCTACTCCCGCGTCCTCTCTGCTAGTATATTTTTGCCCACTAACAAGGAGCTTTGTTCCTACCTATCTGTCTCCTGTAGCATTTCCCGTTAACGCAAGTAACAATTTCTAATTCTTTCTTGTCGAAAGAGTTTCTACGGCTCCTATGCTGGTTTCCCCTATCCCTTCTTAGTTATAGGTTAACTATAGGTTCACTTAGGGAGGTAGTCATGGCTTTAAACGTCACCCCTGTAAGAGTAAGGGACTCAGCCTTGAGACGCATTTAGCTCCCGGACCTACCTCGAGCTTACATCTAACACTTAAGCGGATATTACATGATACCTGCTGCTGTACTTGGTTCTTGTACAATATTTTATATAAGCCCTGGTGTACGAGCCGGTATACCAGACGCTATATGAGCCGCCATGGAAGACTCATATTACACGACAGCAGTTCGCGTACTAGCATCTGGCACCCTCGGTGGGTGCGCAGTGTATGTGTTTGTAGCATAGGCGAACCCCATTCGTAGAACTGCTACCAGTTAGTAACTTGCGTAGGCCTATAAAAATATTAGTTAGCACAACTTAATATTGTTATATTAGTGTTCGCGTTGTACATAAATTATTTGCTTACTAGTATAGTTTCATATATTTCCTTGAAAATGACGCGCAGTCACTAGAGTACTAGTGTGTTTAATTTTGACTAAAATTACTGACCGGTTGCAAAATATAGTTTTTTCTATATGTACCGAGATATTATCCGAATGTAAAATTTAATGATAAAAAATTTGAATCCGAAGGAGTTTCGCACTCATGAACAAAACTACATGTTATTCGCGGGCGCCGCAAATTTGGCCACCGTACCACCAGTTCAGACTGTCGAGTTTATAAATTTTTTAATTCCTATTTTCGTGTAGTAGGTAATGTTTTTAAGTATTTAGAACGGTTTTAAACAGTAATTAAAAGTTGTTATCGGCAATATTATTCGTCGTTTTCGTGTTATATATATATATATATATATATATATATATATATATATATATATATATATATATATATATATGAAAGAGTTTCAACCTCACGTATGTAAATTCAAGATGGAGGCGTCCCTTTAAGTTTGTTCAACAACTCGTTTCAAGTAGTAACCAAGCTCTGAAACTGCAATTTGATTGGCCATGTACGAGAGCCGGTATGGAACCTGCCAAGGAAAATTGGACGTGTCCAATTACCATAAACCTGGTACGAAATCTGCCACTACAAGGCGGGAAATGCCATGACGGGTGCCACACTAGCCCGTGCACCGGCCGCTATGGCGGACCTTGCACAATCTTTTACGGAATCTGGTGTCGTGTAATATCGCCCTTAGAATTAGGGTAGGTTAGGGGAAAAAAAAAACGAATTGCCGAATCTGTCAACAGAAAGCAGCAGATTATGCTTATCTCAAGAAAGAATGAATGCAAGTTTTTACTTTCTGTGCTGTCATATTATCACGTAAATGTAAGGTTTCTTCTTATTCTTTTCAAAATGCTGAGCACGGAGTTGATACTTCGTAGGCCTAACCTGGACACTTTGTTTAGTTGCGTCAGGAGCCACTCTTGCGCTGTAGTCGCTGTTTGATGTCATTTTTCCAGTCGTATGTTGCTATATTCCTTACAGGGCATGTCAATCATACCGTAGACTGAGTAACACTTATTTTTCGTTTTCAACGGATGATCCCGACATTGGCTGACGAATAGCCACAAGATCTGTCAAAATTACGTGTTATAACAGTAATGTGCAGTTTGATCACGTTCTTTACGTTTGGTTTTTGCCACAAGCCGGTGCTTCTGCAACGAATTATAATACAATATTATGTGTATATTCTGTTCACAATTAAGTCAGCACTTTTGAAATCAACCTTTGAACAATATCACTGCCGCTATCCGTATACATTTAAACAAGTACACTAACTGAAATGCGTCCAGTAATTGGTAACGATGGAGGGCAAATAGTTCCTTATTTTAACACTGAGTTTAAAGTGCTAGGTAACAAATTTGTGAAAACCGAAATGCTTTCTTTAACTCTCTCCCTCTCATCTTTAAATGCATGTATGTGCAAGAACAAGAAAATTTGTAAAATATACATCTTTCTAATAATTTCACTTTCACTTGAATGGCACATGAATAAAGTGAACAGGTCCATAGCAATGTTAGTTGGGCATACAAACAGATTTTAAGCAGGGCTTTAAAAATGCTCAATTTACTGTGAACGAACTATATTTGATCTCATCGTAGTTGCGATGCAGAACTACCTTGTCAGAAGAAATGTACCGAAAAAAAATTATGCTAACCTCAGCTATATTCACGTGGTTTTTCAGATCTAGCAGCAAAACAGCCATTCATTGTTTCTATGGCTATTCACACTAAAGTGAGCATATTTGAAAGCCCTCTCATTTGTCATAATAGTCAGTAAATATGTTTTATTTAAGCCTTAGATGTTAAACTTACGATTGCAGTGGAATATACATACTGTGCTTATTACTTATATGGAAATATTAATTTAAAAAAGGTGGCCAAAGGATAAAAAAAAATGGCTGAAAGGGAAAAGAAATTAGGACCTCAAAAGTGTTCACTTTACCAACAGCCTATACAACACGTGATTACTAAGTAGCTGGTATGCGCACTGTTCGTATACAAGGTATGTTTGAATAACACGTCTAAATTCAAACCAGAGCATATATGTACTAACATGAACAAACAATCGCAATAACAAAATATTTTTGCAAAAGTCATTTGATATTTTTAAATTTAATTTTAAGTTAGCAAAACAGAGCTGGGAGTGCGCAGCTATACATATAGGATATTCGAGGTAAAATGAGCACTTTTTAAAACCCAGCATAAGATCTGCTTGTATGCACGCTGTGTATTCTTCCACCTTATGTAAGATTAACATTGTCATGGGTCTCATCACTTTATTCATGCGTCGGTCAAGTGAAACCGTGAAATAATTAGGAAAGTAAATATTTTTACAAATCTGCTCGTTTCTACACTTCGATGCATTAAAAAAGCAGAAAGCTAAAAGAATAATTTAAATGATCAGAAATGGTTACCTAACACTTTTTATTCGACGTTAAGATACGGAAATACTTCCCATCCATCGTTACCAACTTTACTGGGCGAATGTCACTCAGGACGCCCTCTAAAACATATGCAGGTAGAGGCAGTGACTTTTTTCTAAGGTTGATTTCCAAAGTGCTTACTTTATCGTGAACAGCCTTTACCTGCGTGCATAGCAAGTTGCTTATCACCAAGGCGAACGGAACTGACGTGTCTTGTGGAGAGTGCCTGCACGAAACTCGCGGTGCGTGGACGCCGCTAGTGGTTGCTTGTTAGTCCACGTGTGTCAAACTACACGAACAATGGGAGATTAGCAATTTAGTGATAAAGGCTGCCAGAAGTGTTTACATTTTATTTTCCGCATGGAGAGCCAATTCCGTTCGCCTTTGTGTTATGCAACTTGCCGAGCGCGCAGGTACGTATAGTTGCGGATCCCCCTGCTTCATTTTCACAACCCAAGAGCTGTTAGGCTTCGTGTTTGCATGTAGAAATCGGAACTATTTGCAAACTATAACAGTAACATCGTTGACAAATCAGTTATAGCCAGTTCACGATTAATTGAGTACATCTAACTAAAATTGAGGTAAAATTCCCTTACATGTAAGGGAATTTTACCTCTACATGCAAGGTGAAATTACCTCTTAAATGTATAGCAAATTTACATAACAAGTAATGTACTATTCCGTAATCGTACGGGAAAAGTACCTGACAGAAGTGGGGGGGGGGGGGGGAAATCCCACAGAAGTAAGGAAAAATTAACTATATTGTATAATAAAATTGTATTAAAAATGTCCCTTAGCATTAGCCACTGTTGATTTTTTTATTACTTATATCTGCTGATAAATAGAAACCGAAATCTCAACAATAAAGTCCTCGACACCAGCTGGTGGGTGTGCCTACCATGGTCCTCTATCACGAGAGACCGATGCGCTATACATTACACCACGATGACAGCGTGATCGTACCAGTGAATAACAGTGTGTTAAATGACTGTTTCTTCCGCCCGTCCTCCCCCCCCCCACACTTAGCTGTTGAGAATGCTGAAGAGATGCACGCGTCGTAAGGTAATTTTACCATTCGTGTATGGGATCTTACACTACCATGTACGTGAATTTTACTCCAGAGTGCGGTAATTTTACCTTACCTGCAAGGAAAAATGTGTATCCCCCGCAAGTTGCGAATATTACCTTACTCTTGTCAGGTAATTTTCCCATTATTTTTTACAGTGATAGTGTTTAACTCAAACTTCGAACAATATCGTTACCTCTACCTGCGTGTGTCTATATATATATATATATATATATATATATATATATATATATATATATATATATACAGTCGGTGTGCTCTTTAATATATATATATATATATATATATATATATATATATATATATATATATATAAAGAGCACACCGACTGTCATGCACCCAGTGAAGTTGGTAACAACGAAGACTGAATTGCTATTTTTTTTAACCAATTGGTGTAAAAAATGAGAAAATATGTACACTATTTACTTTTTCTACTAGTTCCACAGCTTCCCTTGGCCGACGTGATCAGGCGCACGGCAATGATAATTTCACATACGGCAGAATAATACACAGTGTGCATTCAATTAGATCTTAAGCAGGGCTTTCAAAAGTCAAAAGTGCTCAGTTTACGGTGAATAGTCTATACCTACAATATCGATCATTATTCATTAAGCCTCGCACAGTAGAGTACTGGCCTAAAAAATCATTCTTGTGCTTGACTTTCACAACTGCCTACACTGGGCATGAATGGGTTTAGTTTGGTTTGTGATACAAAAGTAAATGTCCAGGTAAAATGTATATAGGCCATTCACGGTAAAGTGAGCACTTTTTAGGTCCTAGTTACTTTTTCCTTTCAACCATTTTTAAAACTTTTGACCACCTTTTGAAATAACTATTGTCATATAAGTAATAAACAGTGTGTATATTCGAACGCACTCTAAAGTTAACGTCTAAAGTTAAAATTAAATATATTTATTGACTATTATTACAAATAAGGCTTTCAAACTGCTCACATAACCGTGATTGGCCTATAGTGTAATTACATAGCAAGTAATGCATAAAGTTTAAACACCTCGACCTTGTGTCACCTCGACAAGAAATTTAGCCTGTAATCTGGTCAAGGCAGAGTTGCTCATTTATTATTATGTTTAATGTTTCGATTGTTTCTATTTGCAATATATCGAGGATTTCGGGAGACCCTATTTTGATACCTGTTGCTATGTTTTTATTTGATGGAACTCTGAAAATACAAATAAAAATTAAATTTTTTGCTCTTAACTTCTACTGAGTTAAAATTGTCGACTGGTAAAATTTATAAGTGGCAGATCTTACATTACTCTGGAAGCTTACATATCTTACTGTTTCCTTAAAGCTAGTTAATGTAGTTATTATATTTTAAAGTGAAATTCCTTCGTGTCGTTTCTCCCACCCCAGAAGTCTTGAATTATATACTGCAGATAATCTCATTTTCCTGATAGAATAGCCGGTAAAACTTAATCATTCCACATTCATATCAAGTTCAGGAACATTGAAGTTATTTTTATCTAGCCTATACAAACACCCAACATTGCGTATACTAGTAAGAATAGTAGAAAACCCTTATAATGGACAATCGGTCACGTATAAGTTGGGAGGGGAGGCCTGTCTGTTGCGTGGGCGCACCTACCATATACTAAGGTCTATTCTACTCAAGTAACGAAACAAATGTAGTATTTATTATGTGCGAGAGTTTGGCGTAGATAATATTTCTGCCGCTAAGATCGCCGGTGTTCCAAAGAGGCCATATATGATCTGGCAGAAAATTAAAAAAAAAAAGTTTTTTATTTAATAGTGTGTAAATGTTTGTGTTTGGCCCGAATTGAAATGTATACAGTGCTTGCCCCACGCAAAATATTAAGCATAATTTATTTTGTAACTATTATCTATATCCTCCAATGGTGTTTGAAGTTTCAAACATTAACCAAATATTACTGACATAACCAATGAGCCTACCTTCCTCTACGTGGGTGCAAACAATTTTAAATGAAGTCCTTAGAAGCTTAGATTTGATGTATGCATTGACGTATATTTGACATCAACATTATTACAGATAAAACCAGAAACACAGTGCAACAGTAGTGTTACAATTAAAAATACACACATGCCTTACCCAGGACTCGAACCCAGAAAATCCCGTAACATAAGTAAGCATACAATCAACTGCATTACGGAAGTAGGATTTGGAGCATCGACTTCGAATATAGTTAGTCTAATATTTGGTTTTATATTAATAGGGGTTAAAGGCTGTTAACGATAAAGTGAGGACTATCGAAATCAATCTTAGAATAAAGCCACTGCTCCTACCTGCATATATTTTAACAAGCTCCTTGGGTGACATGTGTCCAGTAAAGTTGGTAACAATGAAAGGGAAAGTAGTTCCATATCTTAAAGTCGAATACAAAGTTTCAGGTAACCATTTCTGTTAGCATAAATTATTTATTTCGCTTTCTGTTTTTTTTTAATGCATCGAAGTGTCAAAGGGAGCAGATTTGTAAAATATTTACTTTTCTAAAAATTTAACAGTTTCACTTGACCGCCGCATGAATAAGGTGATGACGCCCATGACAATGTTAATCTTACATAAGGCGGAAGAATACACAACGTGCATACAAGTAGATTTTAAGCAGGGCTTTCAAAAGTGCTCATTTTTCATTGAACAGCCTATAATAAACTGAAATATTTACAGAGCCATCATTTTGAAAATAAATTTCCGGCACCCTTAAAACATATCAATTAATATGACCTACCACAGTACAACATCTTTACCAAATTTGGTAGGAATCGGTTGATTGTCTACCAAGATATGACGTAAAATTTAATATTTTAATGTGGAGATATCTTACAAAATGGCGGAGAAATGAGACTCCCTATATACGAATTTGATGGTTATTATATATTGCCAGCTTTACAATTTCGGGGCTCAGTTGAAAATTTGTTTCGTAGTTCGTAGATAAAATATACCGAAATAAAATTTCTCTATTTCCGCAATTCTTAAATTAGGTGTCTGACCCAATAAAACGTATAAAATTAGGCACATGGTAGTGCTACTCGTTTAGAAAATTTGGCGGGAATCAGTTGGTTTTTTTCCCCCAGTGATGTTACATACAATTTTTAATTTGTCACGTGATGACATCTTGCAAAGTGGCTTACAAAGAGACTTTCTATGCACACATGTGGGCAGTCCCTTTCCTTATGCTTTAATCTATGGGTTATTTTAATTTATCATAATTTAACATTCAGCACATACGTAGGTACGTTAAAGCTACAGCAAGTCAACTTGCAACATAGGTTAAGAGAAATTCTTTACACACTACAAATACAACAACTGTCTTAATAAATATTAAATGCTTAAGGCACTTAATTAAAATGTACAGATCATGAAATTTGTTGGGGCAAATGTTGGGTGCCTAATTTATAGTGGAGGTATAACGTAATAGTTATGTTATTATTAATGATTTAGTTAAATCAATTGGTAAGCAGAATTAATCCTCGAGTGACTTTCAAAGATGCTAATGAGAAATTTTATTAGAACACTGTAGAGAATACATTAAAGTTTAATTCTTGGAATAAACAGTTTAATGAAATGTCAACAACTAACGTTTCAATATCTTTGATTTAATTTTTATTTTTAATTAAATTCCATTAAAACAGACACAACAGAAACACAAGTTTTTGCCGACATTGACTATAGCTGTATATTTGTAATTAATTTTTTTACCGCCGTTTGCTTCAAAATTTTGCTGGTTTCAAATCCGATATATTTCTTACCCTTAAAAGGGATTAGTTACTTTGTAGGATTTAATAAAATATGAGCAAAGCGACTGTGACAGCAGCATTCTTGTAGTGCTTTTTTTTTATTTCCTCAGGGTAAATACTAATCCATCTTCCCCTTCTTCTATTTTTTTTTTTAAATCCATTTGCGAGCGCTGCTCAGACTCGTTATTCTTTCTGACTCGTGCCTGCTAAAGTTTCTCATTCCAATCTAGCTTTTTCGAGCCCTCATTCTTTATTTGTTTGTTTGTTTCTAACAAGATTTACTTTTTTTTCCCCTTTAGCTAAAAAGAAATCCCATATCTGGCAGGTTTTTTTTGCGAAGGTCTGTGTACACTTTCTTTCAGAGAAGTCGACATTTTCCGCAACAGTGTTACAGATGACTGTTAATAAAAGTTGCAGACCGAGGGAAGATAAATGTGCTCGAGAGAGCTTCTTATAGAGTTCGTCATCGTTTTTTTTTTGTTTAGCAATAAAAGATTCTTAACTCATACGATTTGATCTCATTACTTTAAATCATCCTTGTAGCTACCCATAAGAAACCTTAGAATATAGTCGATAAAACATGGACGGGAACACACTTTAATTGTGATATAATAATGACGTAAATTTCTGAACAAATAAATTATCTAAAATCAAGCTTTCACAACAACAAACTTTAAGGGATGGTTTCATATGCTTTCATCTAATGTGTCGACCGATATCCTTTTAATGCAGCACACAATTTCGATCTTTTGTTTCCTTTACGATATTAAGCGTGGCATATTCGTCCTTGGCACATCGCCTATGAGTTATGTTATCACTTTGTCCCCGCTGGGAAACGCCATTTTTAGTTTTTTCCTTGCTAAGACTGTTCTCGAGTGCATGAAAAAGTGAAAGGGTATTGTGTTCCTTCTGATTATGTTTATTATAAAGTAAAAACAGTAATAAATGTATAGTACTTAATGAAAATATTTTGGTTATGGACTATTGCAATGACATCCACTAGTCATTAACTAAACTGGATATACTGTTTAGTCTAATCGCTGTTTCTTCACACTTTTTGAATCAAAGCTTTAAATATTACCCCAAGTATGACATTTTTGGTTGTTTTCTATATATCCCATGCATCACAAGCTTTTTATACATTGTTAAAATAAAATTAGATCTACTTTATTTTCGGTTGACTTGAAGTTTTACCTGTTCCTATCTACAATTTATAATATATCTTTTGTAATTAATATGAATAATAACTGGTAGAAAACAGGTGTTTTGATAAGGCCTGATAATAAATAATTACCAAGTAAAATTATATTAAACTGAGTGGGCACGAATAGGGTGCGTTGTCCTTTTGGTGTAACTTTTTAGAGTTAGTTAAGTTTCATTTGTGTGAGGCGGATGAATGGTTTGAAAGTAGATTTTCAGCAGGGCTTCAGAAAAGCATGAAGCAATTGTGAATGAACGGTACTTTGACGTGAAATAATGCAAGTTTAACAATGACCGCAAATATGAACTGACAGCTGAAGTAAATGCTGTAAACGAGAAAGCTCTTTCTTCATCTTCTGGAAGCTTTGCCAGTATTGGCATATCTTTCTTAGAGTCTAATGATAACCTCGCGATTTCGTTCGACAGAAAATTTCAAGTCGAGTACTTACATGTCAGCCGAAATGACTTGATACGTGTAAGTGATTGCATGTAGCAATTAAAAAAGTCGAGTTGGATTATTTTTACCTATATTTATTTGAACGTTGTCTCGGAAATGAATTGAGTTACAAAAAGGAACAAAGCATTTACCACTACGAAAATTCGTAGTTTGTACACAGGCGTACAACAATTTACTGCACAGAAATAAACTTCCTCTCAATTACAGTATGTTAAAAGTTACAATCTCAACATAGTGTGCATGTGTTTGTATAGTTGATGAAGATTTAACACTGAAAGAAACATTTTTGGTGTTTTACCAGTAGGTACTACATCCAAGCTAATATCCAGTAGACTCCGTAGTGTCATGGTACGGTTGAACCTGCCAATCATCAGTTTAAGAGGGCAACCCTATGGTTGAGCTGTAAACATGTATACAGCATATTTGACGTGAATACGTATTTAAATTTGCAACCATAGTGGGAGGCAATCCAGAAAATGGGGTGGGGTTTGCGGAAAGGGGCGCAATTTTGGTTCGTTTCGCCACGTTTCATAACTTCCGCGTAGTATAACTTTTGACTAGGAGAAGATACGTCGCTCGTTTGAGTTTCAATCGACAGCTCTCGTCAAGATCAATCGATTACGTGTGTAAAAACATTTGTGTGGCGTGGTTATGGTGAAATTGTATGCGTTTAATATAAAAAATTAAGAAAACTTAACACAATGTCGGCCTATACTCGTGAAAAAGCCAAGTCGAAATACAATAGTATACGGTTGGAAAGAGCATATCAAAAGTAATCCAGTGATTCCCATAAAACCCCATATGATCGAGTGAAGCGGTGCCGGGAACGTGAAATAAACATCAAGGCGTCCGAGCGGTTCAACGTAGACGTTTTCACGCAAAACAAACGGCCCGTGTCCCCAACACAGCCACACCCCCCCCCCCCCCCCGAAGGACTTCAAGTTGTTTTGAAGGAAGGGCAGCCTCTGGTTTCATTTGTCGGAAGTGGTGTAGAACTCAGAACATCTCAGAACGCAGTACAATAGGAAAATAAATATTTTTTTTTAAACAACTGAGGGAATGAATTTGATGGTATTTCCATGCCTCTGTTTGCTCAGGCTGAAGGACGGAGAAACTGGAGACTAAGGATGGGTTTATAAAATATGCAACAAACTTAAAACGCAACAACGCTACGCAAAAAACTACGATCGTGTATAATAATAGCACGACGTTAGACGTCACCAACATTGCAAAATGAAAATACCAAACAGTACAAAATTGTATTTCCCCAATGTCTTTTAGTAAACATGTTTATATATTTTACAAACATATTTGTTTAGTATAAAATTTATTTTTAATTTATAGCTTTGTTAAGATACTGGTATATAGCTTTTAAATGCCTGAATAACGAATTTCCAAGAACACAATTAAATTTTCTCAGCCAGATTGAGATACTAAAATAGTCAAATACGTAGGGGAGAGTTTCCTATATCGTACCACTTTTTATATTTGCAATTTTATCTGCCTCAAATAAAAAAATATAAGGTTTTATGAATTTGTGTCAAAAAGTATGACTATTTACGGGCACATTTATGTGGGTTACATTTTCAAAATGTAGCATCGTGGAAGAAATAAAGAATTTTTTGTAACAGGCTGCAACTGGTACGATATATGACACTGGTTTCCTAAATCGTACCACGACATTATAAATTAAAACAACTGAGATCACAAACAAGACAGCATGTAATAACACATAGGATTATTGTAGTATTTAAATACCAATAAAGTTTGATGATTTTTCTACAGTAAATGAAAGAAATATTCAATTATTTACAGGCTACACAAACAAAATGTTTCAGTTCTGACTTAACACCCACACAACTCTTATGAACCCAGGATGCGCACACTAAACACGGAACCATATCTTCCACAAATGTTTCTTCACATACACAACAATACAATGTGGAATGTGGTTGTGCTCTGCTATCTGATATGCCAGCTTGCGTACGTCGTTAATCGTGACTCCAAAAAATAGTTCTTCCAATTTTAAAATATGTTCTACAAGTTGATTTTCTATTTCAAGAAGCAAGGTATTAGTCCATACAAGCGCTTTCGTACCGTCGTTATTAATTATGTTTTTACAGTCCAAGTGGCGCTTAAAGCGTTGGTTTGGGAATTCCGTACTGGCGGCAGCAATCGTTGAACACCATGTCCCCATTTCTGTACACTGCCAGAGCCCTTTCCATGTCTGATTCACTCCAGGCACCTTATTCCCTTTTCGCCATTCTGCAACACATAATTAACATGTTTGTTAGTTGTGTTTATTAAAAATTTATTTAATTTATGCAGGTAAATTGCAAATATAGAACTTCAAATATTAAGATATCCCATTTTGTTCCGGTACGAATTAGGAACCCCTTCCATGGTATGATTTAGGCAACTGCACACAACTTCACTCTTTATGTCATTTCTAACCTAAAACAGGTGCCTTGCTACAAAGCGACCAGCCATAATGTTCAATATTACTTGCACAACAATGATAACTGCATGAAATCCAGTAACACTTACCTTGAAGTGAAGTATTATGTTACATATGGAGTAGAAAAACTACATCAGTAAACACTCAAACAATATAACTCTAATAAAAATGCAAAACGTGCTTACACTGACTAGCTATTTTCACGGACTGCTCAATACATCTAGTAGTTCAAGTATTCACCGTGAGAGCTCTCCACTAGTCCTGCTTTATAGAAAACCAGTGGTGGTACGATTTAGGTGGTGGTACGATTTCGGGGACCTTCTCCTAATTACCCTCTTTATGTATGATTCGACGCATGCATGTAAGCATAAGTTCGTTGTGCAAGCAAATGATATAAAAATAACTGAAAATCAAGCCTTCTGTAAGAATGTAAAAAGATTTTGCAATTGATTACTGCCAATTTAGAAGGCACAGAATTCAAGCAAAAACGCAAGTTGAAAGTTGACCAATATTTGCGTTGCGTTCTTGCGTCTTGCGTAGTTTATGAACAGTATCTTTGAAATACGTGCGTTCAACTGTTTGCGTCTTTACGTTTCTTGCGTGTCTGCTTTTCTCGCGTAGTTTATTAACCCGAACTAACACTTTTCCCTAGCGCAAACATTTCAAATACAAAATAACTATGCTCGAAAATGTGGATCTGCTGCAGGGTTATAGAGTTTTGGAGAACTAATCCAGCATCCTTGAGCCACTGAAAAGGAAGGACCATAGCAATAAGTCTAGTGCGTTAGTGCAAAATTTCAGCTATGGAGAGACAACACTTGTGGTGCTGGTGCTAACTGATTTAACAAGTATAATTGAAAAGTTAAGCGAGTTAGCTCACCAGAGATAAAGGTCCATTTCTGGTGTTCTTGAAGCTGTCGGTGTTGACCAAGTAATCATCATTTTCATGAAAACAGATGAGAGCCTAATGGAATTATTGCACAAAGGAAATTAATATTTTAATATTTTGAATGTGGTCAGCTTCAGCCAACTGTTGTTCTTAGACAAAGAAAAGTTCCCAAAATAAATACTGATACTGACGCTTACAGTATATCCAGAATTTTACACATATATTTTACACGGCTTAGGTAGTATTTCACAGAGATTGGCAATCGTGTAAGAGGTTTTGAGGAAATGTTCGATAATTATTCATGTTTTGACATTAGCCAAGTAAAAAGTTTGGGGAAGTGTCTTCTTAAACAAAATAACAATTTCGTCTTAGTTATTTATCCTGAAGCTGAAACAGAGACTTCGTGCACTGAGCTAATACTTTCCAAGTAGAGTTCGCCAATTAATCGCTGGTTGGTGTGGGCATTTTCCAGAAACTGTCTCTAGAAACACGACGAGTGCTCAGAAATGCTGAAGTATTTGTTAGACTTCTAACAATTCCAACATTTTCCTGCGCAGCTGGAAGCAGTTTCAACAGTCTCTGAAGAATCAAGACGTATCTTCACTCATCAGTGAAATGTGTTGGACTCTGTATCATCTGGGACGCTAACGAATATTGTTTTCTTTATTCCAACCTAATATTTACTTATTTTATATTTTGTGGTTATGTATTTCACATGTCTATATAGCTCGTTGACGTTTTTTCTTCGTTTTTTCGTGTTTACAAGGTAATTCAAAGTGTATTTTAATCATTTCAGTGTGTAATGATCCTTTGTATACAGTTTAAATAAAGCGTACAGGATCATGTATAAAGGCAAGTAAGATGTGAGGTTATGAAGTGTTTTGGAAGTTTTCAGCGGGAAATGTGTTAATAATAATTACTTTTATTACTATTGCAATTTCTCCCGCAATGTTTAAAAAATCGTTGAATGTAACAGCAAAAGTTCTAAATATTAAGTACGGTAAAAGTTTGTATTGAATTTTAATATTGAACAGTTGTAAAAATGTGTCAATTTTGTGAATTGAAATACTATAAAAATTGTATTTTTATTTTCTGTGCCTGATTATCAGTAACTGTACAGTGTGGCTAATTTGTATGTCAAAGAAAAGGGTGTAAACGACGTGCATGACATCATTATGTTTTACTTTTGGTGGCCAGAGTGGTTCGATCATATGATCTGCGTGTAGGTTTGATAAGAGCATGCATATGTATCCCAATCTCAGGTGGAGGCTTTTCGAAGATCTGTCTGTGATGGGCTACAAATGTACGGCGCCAAATTCAGAGAGTTTGTTCTTGACTCTGACAAAAATGGTTTCTCTGTGTGGTGGCTTAATTGAAGGTGGACGTGGCATGAGTGGTCGTCCAATGACAGTTTTATTCTTGCAGCATAAATATTGAAACTTCGTGTAAAAGTGCTTTAAAGTATTTTGGTGCAAGAGTGTGCTAAGGGTCAATTTTCTTTCTTTCCTTCTTTTTGTGGGGTGCTGTGGTACGTCCTCGCCCTGTGAGCTCTGGCACACGGCAGAGGTGTGGTATGTTGGGGGACGATATATATATATATCTGGTGATTTTTGATGCAAGAGTGACATAAGTGTAATTTTTTTTGTTTGTTAGTGATATTGCTCATAGATGGTGATGGTAGATAGGCGCCTTTGAATGTTAGTTTTATTCCAAATGCAATTAAATGTTAGAGAAATTCAGAGTGTTCTACTTATGAATAAATTACATACAACAAATTTTAAATTTCAAACAATCACAAATATGTGAATAATTAGTGGAATTACATGACTCTCTAGTATGAAATTAGACGCAAATAGATGAATTTGTCTACCCCGACATGTATGCTAGCAATATAATTTACACAAGAGAAGTATAACGAACGAACACAACTATGTCAATATGACAATTACATGAGTGTGCAGTATAGAATTAACGATCAACAACAAATAAAAATGTCCCTATAAAATAAACAAAAACAATAACAAGATATACGACTCTACTTGATGCCTATAGCACATATCTCACACATCTGTCTGCCTGTGAGACTGGTGAGGAGAACTTTAAAAATGTAATCCACATGTAAAAAGGAATTAATTGATTAACACGTGTAATAAAATTGCACCTCTCACAACACACATCTGTCCAGCTGCGAGCTCAGTGAAGCACTGTTTGCTTATAGAATGTGGTGAAAAAATAGGAAATTTTAAACAAAACGATGTTTGCAAATAAATTAAAAAAAAAAAAACAAATAGTGAAATTGAACCAGGAGCTCCCCAAAAACACATCCGTCCACCTCGGAGGTCAGTCAATGAATGAGTGGATCATATGACATGCACCTGCTTAGAAGATGTTACGTGGTGTATGTCTGAGTTTAAATTTATGACTGACAGAACCTATTTCCTTAACAAGTTACTATTAACGACTTGATTACACTATTCGTCCTATAAGTACGTGAAGGTATAAAAGTGAATTTTTTAAAAATAACAGATGTACTACAATTTTTTCCACCAAGTCTGTGAAATTCATGGCATATGGTAATAAAAACATGAGTTGAAAATGCTACGAACTTTTGAAATGGGATTTACACCATAAATGCACTAACACACAATAAATTAAAGATTTATAAAAAATGTTTCACACTATAGTTTACGATGATTGTGAATGAGATCTGAACTCCAGAGCATATAATATTGCTTAAGGAGAATTGCAGCTATTACACTCCGAAACCCGTTGTATATGAAGGAGCTGTTGAGGTATACATCCATCTAGTCCAAGCTTCTATGAGCAACTGAAGATGGCAGAGACTGGATACAGGGATGCAGATGGCTCCTGACCCCCCCCCCCCCCAATCACTCACCAGAGCACGCTACTCTGTCCTTGAGGTTACTCACCCCTCTGCCCTCGATTGACAATTCTTTGGCAATACAACAAGATGGCGACGACTGGCTAGATATGGCCACATTGCTCCCGACCTCTTTACACCTCCACCTCCCACCACCACCCCTCGCCAGAGCGATGTGCACTGAGGTCATTCACCTGTTTGCCCCAATTGTCGATTTTTCATCACTCAGTCAACATGGCGATGACTAGCTAGAGGGCTTCACATTGGCCATGCTTTTCTGTAAGCACCCCATACACTCTGTTCCTAGTCAGAGCGATGTGCCCTGACATCAAGAACCCAGACCATCCCTCTCACCCCTCCAACACAGTGTTCGTTTCGTTGTTTCCGGAACTCCGGGCTATGCACCCTGGTATCGATTCAACACTGCAAGAACCTGTTTAGCAGCAAACACCCCCTCTGCCCATGGTGCCTAAGAACTGCCCCTTCATATGCAGTGCTTCGTAAAACCTGCCCTTCTCAAGGTCAGAAATTGTTTTGTCAGTTGACTGCCCCTGTTCACAGAGGGCGCTATCGATTCAAGGCCATGCACTACCCCCTCCCCTTCCAGCGGCCAAGAACATGTTTGTCAGATATCTCAGGAACTGGCCGATCAACGGAGGCCCAGCCCTTAACCCCAGAGCGCTGCCTCGGTTATGAAAGAAGAATTGCTTCAAGGTCAAAGCGACGTTTTCCCTAGGGAAGCAGCAGCATATTTTGAACTGACCTGAGATATTTCCCCTCCTCCCTACAAACTGTTACTTTGACTTGGAGACTGAAACTTCCTCCTATTTTCCAAGGCGCAAGAGGTTGGCGTATTCCCTGCTAAATAAAATTCTGCTACCAACTCCAGCCGAAAAACCTTATTTTGCCTCATCACTAAGAAATATGTTGCAAATGTCTTCAACACACAATATATCCAATAAAAAAAATTAAAACAATTTTCCATTAAACTTTTTGCCCATATCCAGCAAACTTTATTCCGTTTTCCAGCAAACTTTACTCGTGTTTTCAGCAAACATTATTCCCATTTTCCAACAACTTTTAACTAATAAATGATTAATTTACATACCAACACAGCTTAAGGAATAATTTTTTTAAGTAATGACAAACACGCATCTTTATTTAAGTTTTAACTATTGCAATGTAAGCAAATATTCAAGTTAAACTTTATTTTTCAAACATTAAAAAATGTACGTTAAACAAACTTGTTTGATAAGTCTTATATATTCAATCTGTTTTTCTAAAAAAAATGTTTGTGCATATTTCGCGTGTAGTTTTCCCACTTTTGGATTTCTACCATAAAATGGGTACATAAATACAAATTCTTTTCCCTAGAAAATAAAATTCTCAATGTGATATTACCGAAATAACATGTATCCAGGTTTATATTACTGATATCGGAGATGAAATTGGTTAAATTTCATAATACTTCAACTGATTTTCCTAAAAGACCAAATTTAATGTAAATTTAAAGGAGATGACAGCCATTTTGTTTCCATTAATATGTAAGAAGAGATAAATTAATTTTTTTCTCAGTGTTAACTCGCCATCTGCTAAGGTCACTTCGTGTGCGTATGCATGCCTGTGCATAGCATTAGCACTAGTGAGACTTAGAGTGTTTACTACAATGTCAGATGTCTACAACTCCAGGCATCTGCTACAACTCCAAGCATCCACTACAATACCAGGCGTCCACTACAATAACAGGTGTTCACTACAAGCATCGACTACAATGCCAGGCATCCATCACATCTACTACAGCTCCAGACATCCACTACAATATGCATATATTACGACAGGTGTCTACAACAACTTCACTACACATCATCTAGATCTACACGGGTTTTCATCTCTGCATCACCTTGTAACAGATACAATGAATCAAAGTCACTGCTGTAACAATTGTGATTCTGAATGTGTTGATGCAACATAATTGAGTTCAGACTGCTCCCAACTACGAGTGTTGCTGAAAGAATATATAATTTATTTCGCAGGCCATGAAATATAATTAGTGTATCTGTTCTTTGATGAACATTTACAAGCTGATGAGTATATCGTATCCTATTTGCCATGTGATGACTGCACTTATGGCTTGCCTGCCTTTGCTAATGATGGGAACTTGCAACATATATGGAGGGATTGCATGTCGGGCAGGCTGAAACAGCTACTTCAAGCTATAATCAATCCAGACATTGTAATGGACGATTCAGGAGTCGATGAAGTAGATTCCGAGGCGAGCACTGCCATCTTATAACATTTTTATGAGAGAGAGGGGATTTTTTAAATAGCAGATAATGAAATTTATGTAAAAAATGATGTGCTATGCTCAGGGTTTTGAAAACTACCAAGACAACTCCTTTGTAATTAAGGAGCTTGCTAATTCCTATGCAACCAATGCTAATGACTTTAAAGTATTATGCTTCAAATCTCCCAGACCTTGGTACCTGAAGTCAAAATGATGTTTCAGGAACAGACTTGTGAGATAATAACCTGAAATGTAAGTCTATCTAGTGACATAGCTAATGAAAAACTTTTTCAACATGTAAATGATGCATTACTCGAAGACTATCCCATATATGTGCTTGGAAAAATGCAGAAGAGAATTTTAAAAACTTTAATGAATGTAGAAGTAATAAATATCAGAAGATACCATGACTGCCTGAGTATTAATTCAATTGTCATACACTATAATGCTAATCACTGTGAGTAAAATAGACATTCTGCTCACAATGTAAAAATTAAGCTTTAAGAGGATATTTGTACGACATCCCACCTATGTGTAGAGATATTAATTTTTCGAAAAAAATGGCATCTTCCAGGTAGCATAATATTTCGAAAAAAATGAGGAATATGACACAGAGAATATATGTTACAGTATTTTTTCGAGGACACAAGAAAATATGGTTCCAGTCTCTAGGCAACATATACTTCAAACAGATGTGTAACGGAGATGAACATTGGAGTTTTTCAATAATCAATCCTGAATGTATGTATGAAGAAGTTGGGGATTGCATTGGACACAAGTATGTAGTCTATAATTTAAGACCTAATGCCGATTTGCAGATAAGTTTAACCCAATTAGTATGGGACATGGAAGTTGAAGAAATCTCTAAATATCCATAATTTAGTAAAATTAAATATAAGGTTTGAAGGGAGTATTATTCTGAACACATTGTTTGGAAAGAAGAATGCAACAACAAGCAACATTATAAATACATCGGTGACCAAGAATTACCTTCTCCCTGTAGTAGTATGTCCATGTAACATTTTTCAAAGCAAAAATGTCTGGCAGACTATATACAGGAGAGCGTTCAGTATAAAATCGTCAGTCATGGCTAGAATATTCGACCCTACAGATGTATATGAGGTCCTACAAAATTGAATACAGAAGAGTTTTCTTTAAACTGTATGACAGTATTCAATAAGTTAATGTTGCAATGATGTAGAGCATTGGTGCTACACTTTTGACAACAGTCTTGGCATTCACTTTGGTGAAGGAATGGCATGCAAACATTGTGCGGTGAGATATGTTTGCCCCAACAGTGATGTGCCAACAACATTAGAAGATTTGATGATTACCAATCTTAACAAGGAGATAGAAGAGGAACAGGGATACGGAATAATTGCCTACCAGCTTACCAGACCTCACCAGGGAATCACTATCCAATCACCATTCATTGGAAGGAGACCTGCGATGGGGACATCCACAACTTTATTTTTGAATAAGGAGGATTAGTTTTTCTGTCCATGTGTTATTTATATGCGTGTGAAGTGGTTAATTCAGAATAATGTTTTCGCCAATTTACAAGTATGCATTTATTAGCAAAGTTTTATATTATGTAACTTATAGCATAGCATTTTCACATTCAATTGTTAAGGAAATGTGTGATTCAGACATTCATTTCAAATGTATATATTTCTCTCAAGCTTTTACAGCACACAGTAAACCAAATAGTTATGATTCCACTTTAAATAACTGCAACAGTTCTGAATGTCTTGTAAACAAGTACAGACCACACAGAGTTAATTGTAAGGGTAAACATAAGTGTGAACTCATTGTAATGCCGTATTGTGAGTAAGAAGTATATTTGAAACATCTTGTTTACAACAGAGATACTGTTTTACTCTTATCAGTATTTCGATGAATGTGATAATAATCTTCATAATTTATATCATTATAGCAAAAACAAGTTTGGTTACAGGTCTCATAGTGGGTGTGATCCATCAAAATGTTACGTACATCGAGCAATAAAATTAGCAGAAATAAAATTTAACCCTAAAACACATTTCAACTTACAAATTTAAAGAATGAGTTTATTAATATAAATACATTGTTCCTTGCTAATTCTTCTCAGTAGAGTGGTGGATGTCATAGTAGTAACATGACATATTTTCATCCCGCAAATCATTACATCAGGGTCAAACAAGGAAAATCCAATATAACTTATGCTCTATGGTACAACAGACTTTTTCAAGAATTTACGGAGACTTGCGACAATATTTTCATTTTAAAGTTATTAATTTTCCTCTAGGAGATAAAAAGAGTCACAAACTCATATAGTGCAGTGGCAATAAGAAATGTCAAGTGTTTTATATGACTGCAAACACACATCTTCCATCCAGTATTGAAGATGTGTACTCCCATTATGTTGAATCATATTCTGATTTGGTTGAAAGCATTGTTTTACATGCCCCTACTCATAAATACATTTGTGTACAAACAGACAGTTTAAAACCTGGACATAAGA
Source organism: Dryococelus australis (assembly GCA_029891345.1). Lineage (NCBI taxonomy): Eukaryota > Metazoa > Arthropoda > Insecta > Phasmatodea > Phasmatidae > Dryococelus > Dryococelus australis. The sequence goes on from CM057005.1 coordinate 31,482,761, forward strand.
AACATCCACTCCTTGAAAGCAGTGGTCAAGTAGGGGATCTGGATTAAATATTAAGAAAATGCATGAAAACTTTGTTCACAGAATTTGGTAATAGTTTATAAAAAATATTTGTTTTAAAGAATTTTTTTTATATATTTTGCTACTGTTCAATGTTTTGTGTCAGCCTGTAGTTGATTTAGAACAAGGTGTAATGGTCGTACATGCATTTTTTGAATCTACTTGTATTTTTGGAATAATACTTGTGTAATTTATGTGATATCCTGTACTTGATTATATATTTTGAATCATCCTATAATTGATTGTTTTATGCTATGTTTTGGTATGTCCTGAGGTTACTTGTATATGTTTTGAATAATGGTACATTTTGTTTTGTCGAAATAATAATAAATATATGTTTGTATACATTTTGTTAGTAAATTAATGTTTTAAAATGAATGTTTACATTTATTTAACCTATTCCTTTTTTAAAACTGAAATTGTTTTCTTAAGAAAAATATTTTCTCTACAGAGAGAGTGTGAGAGAGAGAGAAAAAAGTATGTTTCATTAACATGTACAGGTAGTGTAAAGAAAAACAAACAGATAAGAAACAAATTATTAGTTTCCTCAAAAATAGTTAGAAACTAAAGGTATATTTGAGTCTGACAAAAAGATGTCTGGTGGAAAAACAACTTAATAATATTATTAAATACACTATAACTACATAAAATGACATGTAAAATGTCGCCTGCCTCTGTAGAGTAATCAGTTTCTACAAGGAGACTCAGGGGTTCGAATACCAATGGTTAATTGTAATATATAATTTTGCAAGTTCGATTCCCCGGTAAGGCATGGTTGATATAAACTGGTTTTGAGACCCAGTTACATCATATATGGTTGTAATCTAGGTTCTGACTTTCAATGTTGTGTAGCTACAATTGGAATATATAGATTCTGGGTTTGAGTATCGAGTTAGGTATGAATGTAACATTGTAAAATGAATAATGAATGTAACACTGTTGATTAAAAAATATACAATAGCTTGATAACCGCTTGTTCATGTTAGGGATGTAAAAACAGAGTATTAAATTCTATTCACCTGGTAATATGAAAAGTTCATATTGCAATAACAATAGTTCATGTATGAAATCGTTAAATAAGCATATTATTCAAATTTATTGGCTTAAAACTGGACAAGTACATGTTGAATTCTAACATGTATATATATATATATATTGAATTTAAAAAATCACGTACAATAATTTTAAATGTATTAAATTTGTTTAACAATGTGTTAAAAACATTTATTATACATAATATGTAGGTTTAATACATTTTGATAGGAATTACACAATATCAATTTTTTGGAGAGTTGTGGGGTATAAATGGGACCACCCAACCCCCAGCTCGCCATTTGCTGATCTGACTTCATGGGGGTAACAACTCCTACCCTCTCGCACTCGTACAGGTTGTGAACTGGTTTGCACTTTTCAAGGACTTCAGTCATCTATTTCACCAGCAGCTAGCGGGACCTGCAGCGACTGGGTTGTGGCGTGAATGAACTTCAGCCGCATTTTCACTTCTATGGTTTGCTTGGGAATTCGCCTGCTTTCTTGGGAATTCGGTCGATGGCATGTCTGCTGGAGTAGACAGCCTGGACTTTCACCTGTCTGGGCGGAGTAGCGCTTACCCAGCTTGACCTTGAGTTCAGGTCTCGTTCGAAGCCTACCAGCTTCGCTACCAGAGGTAAAGAAAGTGGTTAGTTCTGGGCTTTCTTAATACTTTTGCAGTATTTTGTCAAAAACTAATTGTAAAAATGTATTAAAAATTCTTATTTTATTTTGATAATATTTTTCAGAAACTTTTAGCAAAATTGTTAAAACTTGAAAGAAGTTTTTTAAAAATCATTAATCGTTTTAACAAATTGAATTATGGGTCTTTGAAATCGCAAAACAAGGCTTTAAAATCGTAAAATGTTTTATCAAATTGAATGATGTGTCTTTGAAATCGTAAAACAAGTCTTTAGAATCGTTAAACTTTTTAACAAATAGAATGATGGGTCTTTAAAATTGTAAAACAAGTCTTTATAATCATTAAACTTTTTAAAAAAGTGAATTATGGGTCTTTAAAATTGTAAAATGAGTCTTTAAAATCATTACCTAAAATTTATTCTAAGTGTGATATATTTCTAGAATTGGTTAAAATGTAAGTTGTTTATGTTTAGTTAATGTTAATGTTAATTAATATGCATGAATGACTGTGTGTATGTGAATATTAGTGCAGGGGAAAATGGTTTTTTCAATAAATTTTAGATGGCTTGTTGACTTGTATGTAAGAGGACATTTAATAGAGTTTTGAAGGAGACACTGAATGACCAGCATAGTATTGCACTATGGACAGCAGGCAGAGACAATATCTCCAATTCAGGCCTTCTCTACACTGTTAAATACTCGTAAATATATTTCAATACCATCTAAAATAGAAATACAAAGTACTCTGAGGAAAAATGGGCATAATGCTGCGAGTATGGGTGCAGGGTAAAGGTCATGTAAATTTTAATTAGTTTTACATAGTTTTAAGAAATGTTTAAGGGAGGGATGTCGCGTGTATGAGGTATGAACTTTGGAAAGCCTAAAACAAGGGAGAACTATGCTGCTCATGCCAAGCATGAGGGGGAAATTCATAATCTCAGCTCCCAAACTTGTTCAGAATGAGTTCACTGGAGTAGGATGTGTGAGATGATGAATATATGAGCCTTGAGTATTTCTAATGAATGAAATGTTTTTGATGTGTATGTGATGGGGTGGATTGGGTATTTAAGTTAATTTTAAGACATTTCATTTTAAAATTCGAGTTAATAATATTTTTTAATTTTTAAAATATTTGGTTTTAATAGTGGTTGTTTATTCGGTTTTACTGTTATTTTTGTCATCCAGTGTGTTTTTCCATGAATATTTTAAAACAAATATTGTTATTTGATAGTGTAAACTAATTTTTAGAGTGTAAATGATTTTTATGTGTACTCTATAACATATTTTGATGGTGTAAATCAATGTACTGTATAAAATTCCATACATGTTTTTGATGGCGTAAACTACTTTGGCTATGTAAGATTAAAAAATGAAAAAAAATGCATTTGAGATGTACATTTTTCTCACAAAAATAACATTTAAACTTGTCTTAAACTGCAATGCATTAGCATGAGTTAAAATTTCACTGTTGTATTCTAAACAAAACCAGTGCACCTGTACAGAGGCGACCCCCAGGCTCTGTGTTTGAAGGACGGGCAGGACAAGGCAGTGTGCCTGGACACTGGTGCTCATTCCAGGCAGGGACAGTTTCTATATTAGATTTGAATACTGTGACTTGTCATTTATTAGTTTGGAAAATTCCTCATGTCATTATCTAATATTTGTGTTTATTACTTAACTAAAATAAAAAAAATTCTTGGTAATAATTCAAAGAGTCGGAGAGTATCAGTGTTGCTTTCAATTCAAATACCGATAACGGCTTATTTGTTTGTTTGCTCACTTTTTCAAAGAAGTAAAATATTTACAAGTTGATAAGGCAGAAAAAAAGTATTATACATTAAAAAACTAGCATTCAATTAAAATGTAATAAAACAAACACACTCTGAAGGGAGAACTTACAAAAAATAATGGAGAGAAACTAACACGTCGGAATGAATTTTTAAACTGAAGAAACAGGCCTGGATATTTCTAGAAAAGTTTACTGGGCTGTTGGCAAAGAACCCTAGGGAATTTGATAAAACCGAAAGTTATACACACAAAAACCATTTCAGGGGCCAGGTAGAAAGAGCTCGTGGCATCACACCACAATGTTTCCTAGCTGTCCTATTACTGGGAGAGTTCAACCAACCTTTAAACTAAAAATATTTTTTTAACACCACCAAGATTACAGTTATTGCACCTGAAGAAACAATACAACAATGTCTGATGTTGGAAAAATGCAGTCATATTTTACACAAAATCAGATAACATAATTGAAAACTTAAAAAAAAAAAAAATCAACCATTTCACAAAGATACATTTATCCTCCTTTTAGGGGAAAGTCGCCGAAATCTTACCACAACCTAAATCATACCACTGCTGGTTTTCTATAAAGCAAGACTGGTGGAGCACTCTCATGATGAATACTTAAACTTCTAGATGTATTGTGCAGTCTGTGAAAATAGCTAGTCAGTGTAAGCACGTTTTGCATTTTTATTAGAGTTATATTGTTTGAGTGTTTACTGATGTAGTTTCTCTACTCCATATGTAACATAATACTTCACTTCAAAGTAAGTGTTACTGGATTTCATGCAGTTATCATTGTGGTGCAAGTAATATTGAACATTATGGCTGGTCGTTTTGTAGCAAGGCACCTGTTTTAGGTTAGAAATGACATAAAGAGTGAAGTTGTGCGCAGCTGCCTAAATCATACCATGGAAGGGGTTCCTAATTCGTACCGGAACAAAATGGGATATCATAATATTTGAAGTTCTATATTTGCAATTTACCTGCATAAATTAAATAAATTTTTAATAAACACAAGTAACAAACATGTTAATTGTGTGTCACAGAATGGCGAAAAGGGAATAAGGTGCCTGGAGTGAATCAGACATGGAAAGGGCTCTGGCAGCGTACAGAAAAGGGGACATGGTGTTCAACGAGTGCTGCCGCCAGTACGGAATTCCCAAACCAACGCTTTAAGCGCCACTTGGACTGTAAAAACATAATTAATAACGACAGTACGAAGGCGCTTGTATGGACTAATACCTTGCTTCTTGAAATAGAAAATCAACTTGTAGAACATATTTTAAAATTGGAAGAACTATTTTTTGGAGTCACGATTAACGACATACACAAGCTGGCATATCAGATGGCAGAGCACAACCACATTCCACATTGTATTGTTGAAACATTTGTGGAAGATATGGTTCCGTGTTTAGTGTGCGCATTCTCTGTTCATGAGCGCTGTGCGGGTGTTAAGTCAGAACTGAAACAATTTGTTTGTGTAGCCTGTAAATTATTGAATATTTCTTACATTTACTGTAGAAAAATAATCAAACTTTATTTGTATTTAAATACTAGAATAATCCTATGTGTTATTACATGCTCTCTTGTTTGTTCTCTAATTTGTTTTAATTTATAATGTCGTGGTACGATTTAGGACATAGGTGCTACGAATTAGGAAACCAGTGTCATATACTGTACCAGTTGCAGCCTGTTACAAAAAGTTCTTTATGTCTTCCCCGGTGCTACATTTAAAAATGTAACCCACATAAATGTGCCCGTAAATAGTCATACTTTTTGACACAAATCCGTAAAACCTTGAATTTTTATATTTGAGACAGATAAAATTGCAAATATAAAAAGTGGTACGATATAGGAATCTCTCCCCTACACTAGCATCGTGAATTTCACTGACTTGATGGAAAAAGAAATTTGAAGTATGTCTGTTATATTTTAATGTTCACTTTTATACATTCATGTATTTGTAGGATGAATAGTGTAATCAAGTCGTTAATAGTAGCTTGATAAGGAAATAGGTCCTGTCAGTCGTAAATTTCAACTCGGTCCGCTCCACGTAACAGCTTATAAGCAGGCACACGTCATATGATTCACTCATTCATGACTGACCTTCGAGATGGAGGGATGTGTTTTCAGAGAGCTCCTGGTCCTCGGGAACAAAGTGCGAGTAAAAGGGAAGAAGTGAAAGTGCAAGGAAAATTCTTCACAGGATCCAGAGTGAGAAAGTCTTGGAATGCCTTGGAGTATGTTTAAAATCAACTTTAATTTATATGGCACTACTTAATTTTTTGGCTGGCTAAGAACTGACCTAATAGAAGAATACATGCCTACTTAGGAAAAACAGGAATAGTATTTTAAAAACATCATGTACGTCAGACATACCAGTCCGGAACCTTTATATGTAAAGGCTGTTCACGGTAAAGTGAACACTTTTGAGGTGCACATAATGCTAGTTACTTCTCCTTTTCAGCCATTGTTTACTCATTTATTCACCTTTTTATATAAACAACACACTCGGAACTTAACGCCTTAAGCTAAAATAAATCATAATTATGGACAATTGTTCCAATTGAGAGGGATTTCAAAAGTACTCACTTTACCGTGAATAATCTATAACAAAAAGGGACTCTTCAGGCAGACGAGCGATCAATACAAGGATGCAGTAAATACTGTTAGAGACTTCCCCACCAATAAAATTATAAAGCCTCATTTAAAGTCCCGTAGTTAACCACAGCATGAAAACACTGCACGCCAGTTCACTACCTCACACATAGTGGCTACGGGACTCTCGATTAACGTGCTACCATCGTCCTTATCGCTCCCTTGCTTCCATGCATATGAACTACTTTGACCAACTTGAACAGGGCGAGGTTGCATTAAAATTAGGTTAGAGGAAGTGTTCAAATTTCTCTGAGCACTCAGTTACATATACGGTGTTCTAACCTCAAATATTGTCCACGTTATTAATTAGAAACAGTATGTTCTGGTGCACAAAACATAATTCCTGGCACCTGGCGCCTGTGCTCCAGAACATACTATTTTTAATTACTCGCGATGTTTCAGATAGTGCTATTGTCAGGGAAATTGTTCAATGTTGGAAAACGGAGAGTGGATCTTGCGCATCTCGCACGAGCACTCTGCCCCATATTCCCTCTACGGCATGACTACTGCCTCGCACCCTTCCGTCGGGGGGTTGTTACAGGGGGTGTTTGTGGCAGAAGTAACAGGAGCGCCGCTGTCGACGCGGGCGGGGATGAAAAATGGTGGTGACTGGAGGGACCCCGCCCACCCGAGAGGGCGCCCGCGAAAAGCCGGCGGTGGTCTCTGCCCTCGCCATCAATCCGCGCTGCTGGGGTCACAGCCATTCATCACGGGAACCCAGGCGGCTCCTCGCAGGAATAATAAATCTCCCGGGCGGTGGAGACGTGAGATGGAAGTAAGTCTTTCGTCTTTATTACCGCCTGCCTCTCGGCTGAGACGAGGATCTACCCCCCCCCCCCCGCCCATGCAACTTCGCCAACACTCCACTGTTAGGGCCACAATCCTTCATTTCTAGAGCTTTTGCGAGAATTATTATTTTTTGTACCCAAACGGGAGCCTATATTTTAAAATCCTCTTACAATTTTGTTACAAATTGTTTCTATTCAGTAGTCTTAATTTTTTTAACACAAAAATCTGTATAATTTTAACTAATTATTAAATAAACAAAATTTTCGTTAATTAATTAATTAGATAAAAGTATACACTTTTGTGCGTTGGAAAAATTAGGCTACACCATTAAAAACAATTTGTAAGAAAATTGTAACAGGATTTTACAATATCGGCTCTCGTTTGGATAAAAAAATTAAAAACAATTCTCGCAAAAACTATAGAAATGAAGGATCGTGGCCTTAAGAAGGTTTCACACGATGCAAGACGAGTGCCAAACTTGGCGCGAGATGCCGACCTTGCACGAGAATTCCTCGCACAAGGTTGTGCGCAAGGCACATCTGGCACGAAATGAGGAGATATAGCAGGTCCTTATTTTTCTCGTTGCAAGGCGAGTATTTTCGTATTTTCGTAAATGTTCGCTATGCACACCACGTAACTACAAAATACCGCAAATCATAATTTTGCACGCAGAATTATATAACGTAACCATTTTGTTAACAAAATGTACCAATTCGAACACTGCCTAATATATACCACACACACACACACACACACACACCGCTTATCACGAGATTTTGACACTTCTGATGGCGTTGGACGAGATAAATTTGCGAACATGCGCAATAACGAAATTCTGTATAATTTAATGTTAAGTCTGAACACAGAAGAAATACAAGGCAGACAAAATTAATTTACTTGGAAAGTATTTGTTCCCTTGAACAAAAAACTGTATTTAAAAATGTGTTATGCTAAATACCTACTTGGTTGTTTCGACATAATCAGCTTATCGGCTTGTATGCAGTCCACACAATCATTTTACGAATACATGATCAACAAATAATATGGCTGTCTTAAGTCTCGTGTGGATAGGTCATGGTAGATTCAAATCACTAGTTTCTTTAAAATCGAGAAAATGTTTTGTTGGATGTTGCAAACTGACGTTGGTACAGGTAGGTAGACGGGTAAATTGTCAGTCTTCGAAATCAGGGTTCGGGTTCTGATACCATAACAGAAATCTAATTACTTTCCGAAATGTCTTATGAAAGAGTGTTCGCACACCTTCTCGTCTTTCTTCGCGACACATAAATTTTTCAAACAACTAAACTACTTTGTAAGAAAAACCAGAGTGAATGTTCGCGTTGACACAATTTTTGAAAGAAAGGCTTATGAGTAGAGCCCCAAGTATTCCGCGGATTGAGTTGGCAGCAAGCTAGGCTGGACAACCCTCTATACACTCGAGACATTATCGTTTGCGTATTGGTTGCTGTGATCGAGCGAGGCCTCTGTACAGTTCTGCTAAACACTCACTCACTATACTGCATCCTGCTTGTTACTGGCTCACAGTTAAACGGGGAGTGTCTAAACAACTGTCGTCCAATCATAACGGTAGGAGAAAAGAACAAGGGTTTGGAGTCTACCTCGCCTCCGAATAAATTCGCGAAATACTCGTGGTTCTACTTATGAGATCTCTTTCCTGTCAGTGTGACTGTGTGTGTGTAGGTGTATGTGAGAGAGTCTGTGTGTGTGTGTGTGGCTGAGCGTGTGTGTCCCCTTCAATTTTTTAACGCGTGAACGTTATTTCACCAAACTCAGTACACATATAGTATTAAGTAAGGACACCTGACTTTTATAGTTTTAAACTACGCCAGGCATTTATTTCAAAATGGTGGCCATTAAAAATTATAGGGCTATATGTTATATAACAGAAGCCGTTCAACCGATCTTAACCAAATTTTGTATGCTGACATCGTAAGTTGTAAACATTAAATTCATAGGTGAATATTGTTGTTATGCCATTTTGAAAGACAGCGTCACAAAAAATTAAAGCTTTTATGTTATATCTAGAAAACTACTCAACCAATTTCCTTCGAAATTTGCTGGTAGGAAATACGATGATAGCCCAAATAAATATAAATAAATGAATTTCATTAGGTACTTATTTTCTAAATGGCGTCCATACAAATATTTTAAGTTTATTTGTTATAGTTTTCATATTATTTGGCCAATTTCAACAAAATTGTGTACGCTGACGGTAGGTATGTATTAAAAGCATATTTTAAGCTAAACAACAACCACTTATATAAGACATTTGGAAAGAAAGCACCACATGTAAAATAAATCTTCAATTTTCGCCAAATTTGGCACGTAAGAAATACTATGATAGGCCAGGTGCGGCAAGATTTAGTAATGGCATACATTCCTCATAAATAACACCCGAAGTGAATTCGACCCAATACACGCCAGTTGTTGATGCCAAGGTGACACAAACATCAAATGTATCTACACGGTTAGGCTAACGTTGATAGTTCTGTATACAACGCAGACGCTGTCACATTTCATTTGCCGGCGCCTTTGTGATAAAGCGCTTTCTCTCGTCTACTACTGTAGGTTGTACGTTGCTCGCTCGCTCTCTCTAAACACGTGTATTATTGGTTCACAGTCCTGCCGGACGTGTCGCGAAGAGAGTGGCCCGATCACAGATGCAGCAAGGAAGTACACGTGTTTTAAGGGCGCCGCCTACCTGGATGTGGAAACGCATTGCAGTGTGTTTCAAATCCGCGTTTTTTTTTTTTTTTTTTTTTTACGAAACCATTAAACGTGTCCTCTTTATACCAATGTATGAAAAGAAAACACATTTTGGGCGAGGTACGTATAATACTCTCAATACATCACGTACATTATAAATGCTATCCCCGAGCCCTCCAGCATAGCTAAAAGCGGCTTTTTCACATTGCTGTAGCTCATAATATACTCATTGGAAACATATGAAACTATTATAGGGACCTGCATTGAACCTTTGTGGAGACTTTCCACCAATAAAATGATAGGTTCGCCGCTTAAATTCCCATAGGTACAAGCGGCACAACGGAAATACTGCACGCCAATTCAGCGCCTTGCGCGTGTAGGAGCAGAGGGGCATAAGGAGCGCGTGTCAATGTCGTCCTTATCGGTCCCGCGATTCCCCTCCTCAAACGCGCTACAAACATCCAAGTAGGCGGCGCCCTTAAGTCTGTCCTGTCCTTGCGCTGCTGGAAGTTACAGAATTCCTCAGCCTCTAGCTATAACTGTGGTATAGTCCATTCACGTTATCAACTCAACCATTTTCTCTCTGTTTTTATTTACATTCATTACTAATCAAATATTATAATGTTGAAATGAAATATACGTAAATGTGCAATTTGACCAAAAATAAAGTAATTCAACGTTAACAGAAGTATAACCGGTTGCAATACGTGGCATGTTTGGGAAACAACCAAACAAGTAATACATGGGTATCATTTTTAAAAAAGTTGGATTCAAAAAGTGAGTGACCATACCGCGATTAAATTGTATTAATCATTATTGCAATCTGCTTGCGTGTACAGCGTAAAGATCACGGAACGCCCAAAATTTTCCCGTCAGGAAATTTTACATGTCAATACAACGGTTTCTCTGTACTTAGAAAGTTCCTTTGCTCCTATAACACCTGTAATTTCCTTATTAGAATATGCCATATGATTTTGCGGTATAATTGAGTACATGGCATACACGTATACATTACATTGAGTAAAAAGGATTTCTTGAATCACACGAAGTTAGATTGGCGTGACCAAATTAATCGGGTGTAATAGGGCAATTACATATTTTGTTGTTGAAACAAAATTATTTTGTTCTGCTTATTCCGTTGCCCCATATAAATATTTAGTTGGTGCAGATAACGATTTGCTTGACTCTACGTAAATTAGACAGTTTCGGTTAATATTACAAAAAAAAAAACCGCAGTCCAAGTGAGATTTGAACCTAGATCGTTCGTGGTGCAGCGCTGCGCTCTAGCAACCTCAGTCAAAGTGTCTATACGTTTATTGTGATAAAATGAGCAGTTTAGAAAGACATGCTTAAGATCTACTTATATGCACATTGTGTGTCCTTCCACCTTATGTGAGATTAACATTGCCATGGGCCTCAACACTTTATTCATGCGTCAGTCACGTGAATCTGTGGAAATATTATAAAAATAAATATGTTTCAAATCTGGCCATCTATACACTTCGATTCATAAAAAAAACAGTAATCGAAATGAATAATTTAAGTCCTCAAATATGGTTACTTAACACTTTTTGTTCGACGTTAAGATATGGAACTACTTTCCATCCATTATTACCAACTTTACTGGGGGCATGTTACTCAATGCGCCAGTTAAAACATAAGCAGGTAGGAGAATTGAATTCTTTCTAAGGTTTCTTTCAAAAGTGCTCACTTTATCGTGAACACTCTATACTAACGAAATATGTATGTTATAAAATAGATACAGTTCGAATACTTGACACACAGTGCAAATACGAAATACCAAATAAGTATTTCAAGTTTCACAGCTTTACTTTTTTATTTCCTTTTGAACTTATTTTATTAGGATATTTATACAATTATTAAGAACCAATGAATACGCCAGCAAACACTGTTGCTGATTTAACTGCCACAACATATATAAATAATTTCTTGAACAGTATTTTCGAACAAAGTCAATCAAATATGTGGCTAAACAAACACAAGTTTAATTAACCACATTTTTTTTCGACAGTCTTATTTCTTTTGGTTCAGTTCAGAGGGTTTATTAGTTCAATCATGTAATTTAATACGTGAACAAAATTAATTTTGTTGCTTTTCTACTTTTGTTAGCTCAAAAAATATTTTGTTATCGCAACTAAATACATTTCTGGTAATGCAGTACTCCCAACTTGAACAATCGACATACTTTTTACCTTATAGTAAAAGTGTTAGAAAAGGCGAAAAGGGAATCTTCCCCCAAATAAATCATTTAATAATAAAATGCTCTATGGCATAACATAGATTTTCACCTCAACTTCACTGAGATATATTGACCAGTGTTTTATATTTAAAAGGCGCTTCTGACCGAAAAACACATTACTTGATATCTGTACAAAATGCTGTTTAACTTGTATACATTACCTACGAGTACTAATTATTCGCATAAAAATTTATACGGCATATTTTATTCACAAAGACCTATCAGAATTGCAATTTTACTGTCCTAGGGATGTACAAAGAACGAAAACTTACCTAAATTGCACAGTTCACATTCAAATAACTTATTTGAAATAAGATGCCATTAGTTACTTCAAAGAATGTTTAAAATCTTCTATGAATTGTAATCGAAATTATTAAATATTGCTTAAAATAAGGAAATTACTGCATATTTTTTATTTGTAGTAACCTATGATTTTTCGTAAAATAAATTTTGCTACGCGTATCTCAACATGAAGTAATAGATTACCATTCAGTCGCCCTTGTTAACTTTCGTATAAATAATTTAGTTAATTTTATTTGCACGTTCCAAAAACCCTAAATAGTTATTTTGTCATGCTCTAAGTAGTGTATAGTCAATCCACGGTTTCTTCACACGTTTTGAATTGGACCTTTGAAAAATCACCCCGTGTATAACGTGTTTGGTTCTTTCCTAAATATTCGATGTATCACAAGCGTTTTATACGTCTGTTAACATAAAACTTTGTGATTTCTCGTTAAATTGAACTTTTACTTACATTTCTGTTATAAATTATAACATTTAATTTATAATTAATACAAATATAAACGGAGAGAAAATAGGTATGCTGGTAACGCCTTGTAAGAAATAGTTCCTATGCCAAATATTATGAAACTGAGGGCCCACGTATGCAGTTCGTTGTCCCTTTGGTGTAGTTTCCCAGACTCTGTTAGGACGAGGCGGATGAATACTCTGGAAGTAGAACTTTAGCAGGGCTTCAGAAAACTTGCAATTTACCGTGAACGGACCATGAGAACGTTGGACGGTGTTTCGTTCGAGAAAAAAAAAAAAAGATGCATTTTCTGACGAAGCTGTGGTCTCCACTTGGACGTGCCGGGCAGGACGAAAGAAACCGGGGACGGCGCCAAGACAAGGACATACGTCGTTCTTGCGCGCCGAGCATTCCGAGCCGTGCATTTGACATGCTGGCTACAGTACACGTCCAGCGCCCGGAGGAGGTTTGTATGGGAACACAGCCGAACAGATACAACAGCCGGAGCGAAGTGATTTGTCTATTGTCTGCCCTTACCATCAGCAGATTACCTCCGCATAAAGCGGATTCCATTATCCGTAATGAGATCTAACCCACCGTAGCACAAGCGATACCTCTCTACTGCCTCTCCCAGCCCCCCCCCCTCTAGCCCGCCCCAACACCCTCCCTTCGCGAAACAGAACCGACCCCAAACTCAACCCCCCCCCCCCATCACCACCCTACCCCTCGTAACACAAACACGGACATCTGTCAGAACTGTAACAGATGTATGGCACAAACAAAATGATCCGGGGCAGCCCTCGTAACCTCGCTTTTGTTCCGAAACGCTGGAATATCCGGGGAAAGGTATACGAAATTTTTTTTTGTTTGTGTGTAAAGCTTGCCTCGGAAAATTCAGCAAACAGCCTTTAAAATATTTCATGACTTCCACACAAAGGCAGTTGCTGCTCATACGAGTGGTTTAAAATTTTTGCCCTCCTACTTTTATTTCTGAGGGTGAATGTAGGGTCTACACCACATGCATAAGTGTGGTATTTAAAGCTTTATAAACTCAAATGTAGTTCTTTTGCGACCAGAAGTGCGTTTGCACTAAGGTAAACCTAATCAACAATCGTTTTTACTAACTTATAATTTTCACACTCTTTTTACGAGAGTTGTTATAATAATAAGCCTTTCAGCATTCTTCCAGACACCAAAATACTTATTTCGACTTCATAATTTAAAGAAAAATTATTTTTAACTAGATATTTTGTAGAACAGAAATTATTTACAGAGAGTTTATCAAGGATTGTGTAAAAAAAAAGTATGTTATAACATCTAAAATAATAAAGATATGTAAATATTTACAATACAAAGCTGAATGACAGGAAAAATTGAATGGCAAATGCGTACGAATTATTTAGTGGTCGCTTTGTCCGTTAAACAAATTTTTCGCGAGAACGCAAATGCAGTCTCAAAAGAACAATCGATTCGACGTACTTTCCTTCTGAAAAAAATGTCGGAAATGTCTGAGAATGAGCACATACGAACTGACAGAATGTCGTACATATCAAGACGGACTCAGGGTTACTTCTTTCAGTGTGCGATGAGTTCATATTAAAAATAAATTGAAACGGAAAGGGATTTATCAGTGAGAATATCAACTGACGTCGAGTGTCTGCTAGTATTTGTTTCAAGACTATTGCTTGATAAGAATGGCAGGAACATAAATGCCATAGAAATGCAATTAATAAGATAATAAAAATTCACCTGTAATTAATGGTGCACCCAAAGTTCAAAGATTTGTCGTTATTCGAGTAATTAGCTATAGCAAATACGGGTAAGGGAAAATACACATGCAAATCGAAAGATTTCTTGTAAAATAAATCCTTAAATATGATTTTAAAACTCGGTTATTACAAATCTATTTTGTTCAAGGTTTAAAGAATTTCAAAATATCGATAGTGGTAAAGGACGTAATCTTAGAAATTCGTTAGCAAGTTGAGAGAGATTTGCGTTATTTTTCGAACGACGATTAATTACGTTAAAAAACTGGGAGAAATATTTTCTGTTTTGAGACACGTTCTGGTAGCTGTAAGAGGGTTGAAAGGGCAATTTCACGTAACATGAGGGAAACATTAATGTCCAGTCTTGTTATGTTTACACTATGCTTACGAACATGTTGATGTATGTAACGAAGGTACGCATGAACACCGAAAGTAATTTAACATTCAGCATATGTAAAATAATCAAGTATATGTATCTATTGTAAATGACGGTGCACTTGAATCTTTTACCTGCCATTTTTAATGTGTGCGGAAGTTTGCTTCACCTGCGCATAGCTGACATTGTTAAGAAGGCGATTCTTATTTGCACAAGGAATGGATTTTGACTGAAGACCCTCTTGCTCCGCAATGAGGAACATAAGCATTTCTATCTGCCAGAAGAAAACCATGTTCCACAAACCAGCTCGAACTCTTCGCACGAGAAACAAGGCTGGAGAACCCATCTTCCGCTAGCCACTCTCGAGGAAACGTGAGCATTATTGGCCTCCACATTCTGATAACAAACAATTTCGATCCTCAGCGCTTCCCTCCCGGCCATCTGTTTCGTCAGAAAACTTATTCATCTCCAAGACATTTTCCTCCTGCAACCAGTATTCAGCGAACCCCCCTCCCCCCCTTCCTCACTTCATCCATTCCCTTCACTCCTGGCCTCATCTCGTTTCACTCCAATTCGCTCCCCCGGTGCACGCCTCGCAGAGTTCTAAGAAGTTTTGTCTGGATTTAATCCGACCCGTAGGAGTGTGGAAGTCTTCGAGAAGGGCATGCAAGTACTCCTCTTCACAACAAGTATGGCCCGCACCCCCCCCCAACCTCCCCCTTCAAGAAACCCACCGCCCGCCCAACCCTTCTATTCACTTAACGAAGCGTTAAGCCCATGCCTCGTTGATTCCTTCAAGAAATTCATAAATATGGATGCTGTCTCTGGACTTGTAGCACGCTGCTGCTTTTCCATCCCTGTCCTCCCGCTTCCCCCTTCCCCTTCCTCCTCCTTAACGCATCTCCATTCCGCGATATCGTAATGGAAATTCTTCAATTAACTTTGTTTCCCCGAAACGCGCGGATTGCCGGAAAAGTCGACCGGCGAGGAATCTGGCGACGTCGACTCGGAGAAAAAAAGCAATGCGACGCCGTAGGGTGGGAGTTTCTGTCCCCCCTTCCATCATGGGGACAGATGACTGGAGGGCATACTTTTGTCTCTCGGAAACGTAAAACCTTAAAGAACTTTAAAAATGCAATGAGAGCGGGTACCTACTCAGGTTGGATATGTCAACTTCTATAACAATTAAAAACACGAAATGATACCGAGAAAGTATTTGTGACATCAATACTTTAACGGCGACAAATAGATAATTCATTTTTTGCAACAAAAAGTTTTGGCAGTGTTTATTCCCACAAAATATGTCGTGGTTGCCACCAATTTTTTTCAGTGCAAATTTGCAGATTGTGTTGGTTAGGTAGCACTTATTTCTCATGCCACGATTTCGGAAAGAAACTAAACTCAACCAGTAACAAAATCGTAGAAAGCATAGTGCAACTGAAGTGAATGTTCTTTAATTACTAGGTTTTCAGAAATTCCTTACACTCATTGCCATAAAAATTTGCGCACAAATGAAGAACCATCGAATTAAAACGAAACATTATTATTATGACGGCACATAACAAATAAAGAAGTAATTGCAAAACTAATCCATCATAATAATATCCTGCCCACTTATGGCACATTAGGAAGGCATTTATTGTACCTCGTTGGACCTCCTCATTTCTGGATATGTGCTTCCACATGATCGGCCATGGAGTCACTGTAAGGTCTAATTATTTTATACGTGCGATTTGCATTTCAACACAATTGAAGTTAGCATGCAAATCTAACATAAGAACACACGCACGTTTATTTTGTAAACAAATATTATGAATGTCATATGCTTCACATGTAATATCGTTATATCATAATTTTATTTTCTTAATTCTACGTAATATTAATGTATACTCAGCAGCTGAAATGTTAATTTTCCATATGTGCATTGTTGTAATAATATTTTGTTTTACCAGATTTCAAGTTACTTGTTTATTGTGTGCAAGTTGGCAACATATAGGCACACCTTTTTGAATCGTCACGGTATTGGAAAGCACCCTGTGTTAAGCCCTATGCACTCTGTATTAATTTGAATATTTAACCATTGCCGATAATGGATGGTGACGGAATGTTGCATACTCCATCTTGAATTAAGTGGGTCACAATAGCAGCAGGCCAGCGAGCCCTTAATTCTAAGTTAAAAGTATAAATTAAAAATTTTAAGATTAATTAGACCCAAAAAAAGTATATTGAAATTTGAGTGATAAGCCAATGGTACACGGTACTACCGTCAGAACAGCTATACATATAAAATAAGTGTGAGAAACTCTAC
Source organism: Dryococelus australis (assembly GCA_029891345.1). Taxonomy (NCBI): domain Eukaryota; kingdom Metazoa; phylum Arthropoda; class Insecta; order Phasmatodea; family Phasmatidae; genus Dryococelus; species Dryococelus australis. Next base: position 31,499,906 of record CM057005.1, read on the forward strand.
ATTTATATAAGGTACGATCCCACCTTAATGTACAGTGACCGTTACACGTACGTGAGAGCGTTTAATAAAACTTTTAAAGTTTTATTTCCAGACATTTTTCAGTGGTAACAATGTGCCTGAGATTTAAATAAGTATCTGATTGCTTTACCAACATAAACTGTGCTAGCCATGACCATTTTAAATATGTATTTATACAGGCACGTAATTTATTGTAACGGCCAAGAGTGAGAACATTAGCGATTTTTATTTTGAACAGAATTAAAGCTACTCTGCAAAACTTTAAATGTGTGCAACATTCAAGATGTCTAGATAATATATCTTTTTTAGTTTTAATACTCTATTCACTTAATTGTTATTTGTAGCATATCTGTAGAGATATCTTTATAGACCTAGTCCAGCTGCTGCGTGCATATCCCTTGCATTTTTAACACTACCAAGCAATGAAACTTTCAGGAAATTTACTTCTATGTTATTTTCCACATTAAATTATTTCTTAAAAATATTGGAAGCCTTTCATTGCTTTAAATAAATACATAGTTGGTTCCTATGTCTTCCGGTTTGTTTTGTAGTGTTGTATAGCTATGCAGGCGGCTGCACAGAACCTGATTGTGAGCAGGGCTATCCAGGTAATTGAAATTCTGTTGGTGTGGAATACCAGAAACTTCTACGATGTGGTTTGCAGCATGTAAATTAACTGCCAGTTGGCTAATGTTTGATGTTAATTTTATTTGCTATGGATTTCTCCCAGGTCGTTGCACTTTAATTATGCATTTCTGCCTGTACACATTACATTTGACTAGAAAACCATAGCAGGGTTAAACCGTTTTCTTGCAGGGGCTAATACTCATACGTGGAGCATAAGTAAACTATATCTCTCTCCAAGTTTCCCCCCACACAGCATTCATTACTTATTGTACCTCGTTGGACCTCCTAATTTCTGGATACGTGCTTCCACATGATCGGCCATGGAGTCACATAAACGCAATATGTTCTTCTGTGATAGATTTGTCCACAGTTGTTGCAAATTGTGTTCCAAATCACGAACATTTCAACATGGAGGAAACTGACGTCCTTTCTGGTTCCACAAAAGTTCGATGGATGACAAATTAGGTAAGAGAGTAAGTTAAGGAGTTGCTGAAACTCCGGGGAAACCATAGCTGTGTGTTGACTAGTGTTATCTTGCTAACAAATTGGTTCCTTGTCACTCAGCCATATAAGTTAACACATGGAGAAATACATACCACTGTGCAGTCAATGACTCTCCTATCACCACCAGCAGCGAACGAAGAAAATATACAAATGCTGTCCAGGCCATGACGCCAGTAGTATGGGAATGTGTGTCCGTAAAGAGAGACAGGGATTGTAGGACTCCATTGCGCTCCTCAAAACCCTGGCTTTGTGGCCATCCATCCCCCCCCCCCCCAAAAAAAAATTAATATTCGTTTTCCAATGCAACACTTTGCTAATCTGAAGCGTTTCCCTTTGCCCTACGCTGACAACACAGCAACGAAGGCGGCGAGGTTTAGGCGTTAGTATCACAACATGGAAAGCTCGCGGAGATCGCAGATTTGCTTGTGCCATATGACTTGAGATTCTTCCAGTCGAGTTGCTGTGCTCTAGTGAATCAATCAGATGTCGCTGGATGATGGACAAGGAAGCCGCTGGCTCTGTGACTGCCTGGCAACCAGTCTTCCTTCCTGGATGTCTGACGTAGTCGTATGAGTACCTTCGCGTGTCCATTGTTCCCAACATAATCTAACTGTGAAGTGACAAAATTACAGGCGATATGGCACACTGTCTACTTTGCCTCTCGTAGCATTATTACTTGATTGTTTGTATGGTCGCATGCATCTTTACTCCATGCCTATCGCTATTATATCAGACCTGCAATCATCGTCGAATCACACGCACTTTTCAGGGGACTGGGGACAGGGGGGAGGGGGGTAATGCGGTGTAGACATGAAATAATTTTCGCGAAAAAAAAATACCCTCATACATTTCCGCTGCGGACAAAATCGGCTCATGAGGACGGAATGACGATGGAAGGAAAGTGAATGATCACAGAGTAGGTAACTACAGAGAAGCGAAACGACGTGAAAGTTCCCTTGACGCGAGAGCGCCCATTCGCTAATGAGCGGCGCGAGGACCTGGCGAGGCTGTGCCTGATCGGCCACTGCGTGCTGGGGGAGGCTTCCTTATTGGCTGGGCTGCCGTTTCTCAAGCACGTTACCAGATACTGATTGGGGAACGACCTCCCGAAACGTCACTGGCCAGTGATGCTGTTTTGCAGGCATGTACTGCTGCAAAGGAAAAAAAGTCTAATGTTAGTGCAACAAAAATATTACTACCGAGCCAACTCTTCAAACGTTTATGTTGTAGTCGAATTAATAATTTCATATTACTATAATAAAAATATACTGTTGAAGTGTTAATGTTAGTAAAGCCTGTAAGTAATGCTGCCGCAATCAAAAGTTCTGTTATGCTAAAAATAATATGAAGGACAAGATATTTATGTTACTGCGACATTAAAGTAATGTCCAGCCAACACCAGTTCACACTGGCTAGACATTCTAGTGAACAGCGATAACCTCTTAAAATTAAACCACTATATTTCAATTTTCAAGTATAAAATGAGGACTGAATGTAACTTATTTCAGATTTCGAAAATTGAAAAGTAGTTTAAACGTGTCAAATATGCATATATTACTAAATCATAAAGTATTTCCACACAGCAAACGAGTGTTGCCAAGGCGTCGTTATATGATGTAGAGTACCCGCAACATGAAACACAACTAGACATTTTAGAATAGAGTGAGTGAAGCGAAGAGATTTTGGAGGCTCTTAACAGCGAGGTCTTGAGAGCCGATGAGGGCGATTGAAGTGAAGATGGAGCGGCGCTGGAATGAAGGGGTGGGGGAAACGGGAGATCCTCGAGAAAAAAACCCGCCGACCAACGGCATCGTCCGGCACGATTCCCACTTGCAAAAATCCGGTGACCCGGCCGGGGGTTCGCCTTGGTTGGGAGGCGAGCAGGCTAACCGCTCAGCCACCGCGGCCCCTTCAGAATAGAGTAATTGGTAAGACGTTGGGTTTCGTGAAGTGGAGGTCATCATGAACACAAGGCACGGGGTAGATTCTCCACTATACCTTATCGGTAATAGTTATTTTTTTGTGATAAAATAATTGCACTTAATTAATTTTACTTCGGAATATTTTTTCAAGCAAAAGAAATACAAGGAAAAATTTTAACGAATGTGTAAACATCAATTCAATACAAAATCTGTTTTGCCGTAACATAAACACTGCCTTAATGTTGATAGTAGAGTAAAGAGGTAAGTAAAACTAAGGCAAATGTACCTCACGTTACATTGACATTGATAGCACAGCAGTATATTTCATTAACAGCAACATTAGTTACTGGCGGCTCGCAGATAACAAGAAATTACTGTACTTTTAACATAAATACTGTTGGCACAACATATGCTTTTATCTGTGTAGAGTTCGCTGACCAAGGAGAATGGTGCACAAAATTGTGAATTTACCCAATTTTTAGCACAAATTATTTTTCATGGTAATAGAATTTAAAAAAAAATGTATTTTTTCAAGACAAGATAAAATTAATAATTTCGAACACCTTCTTATACTATGATATATTCACCGCCCTTTTTTAACGTCGGAGAATTGATAGAAGAATATATTACTTCTTATCTACCACCAGTGCTCTGCAATAATAATAAAGGCAGTTAACATATAACAATGTTGGACGTTATTAAAATTATGATTCATGTTTTGCCGTGCCTAAAATTTCGATAAACCCTCTAAAAAAAAAAACTTATGCCGAAAATCGGATAAATATACTGCGCTTGTGCAGTGTGCACCATTCCCCTTTACCCGTTCAGTCAGTAATTGAATTAAGCTTGGTTCACAACCATCCGTCGCACCCATTAGTCAGTCATCCGTCTGTTTTTTCATCCGTTAGTTTAAGGCGATTCTCGACAATCCGTCGTCCGTCAATCCTTCTGTGCAGAAAAAATTCAGTGTGACGACTTAACACAATGATGATTCTTTAGCTGGATGTATATTTTGGTTGGAAATACATTTATAGAGAGAGAAAGATTTTAGGTAAATAATTTTTTTACGTGATAAGAATGTATATTGAATTTACTGTTGTTTACATTTGAGATTCCAGGATTTACCACCAAAGATAATAACACACATAAAAGCAGCCTTGCATTTTATTCCAAAGTACGTATTCGCATCTACGGAATGTCGCCAGAAGGCGATGGCCCATCCGTCGTTCTTTCGAAAGTGAAAGTTTGAGAAATATTTGACGGATTGACGGATGGGAAAAATAAGTTGCCCTGCTATTGGTTGAAGATCACGTGACCGCCTGACGGACGGGCGACTGACGGATGCGACGGATCGTTGCGAGTCCAGCTTTTCGAGCCCAAATATTGCAATCGCTAAATTTTTTCATATGCATCGCACTCGTGTCACAGCCAGTGAAGAACGTGCTACAAATCAAATTTCTCAAAAGTAAGCGGCTCGAAATAGTAGTATTCGATTTTCTCCTCGTGTACAGTGCCGACCACAAATAGACATATTCTGTGGGAAAGGAGCCGACCCACACAACACTGAAAGCGAGAAAACAGCAGTTAAAGTTGAACTTCTGTAAACAATCCACAAGCTTAAGTTGACTGTCAATATTCACTACTATCGCTCTCACGCCATCCCTTAATATTTAGATTCGAATTTCGGCGAATAATGTTTATTATTTCGCATTATACATTAATTTCGTGTGTTGCTTCCCTTATGGAGAATTGACTCTAGTGTTAAATGTCTTCTATTAGATTATCCAAGTGACATTATTAGTGCATTGGATGATAAAATAGAATATATTATATACCTACTTGAATAAATGAAAAAAAAATTAAAAAAAGAAAATTCTTTTATCGGATATTTTTAATGCAGTTAGACATACAATCACAATAATGGAACATAATAAAGAAATTATCTCTAGAGTAAAATCACAACGACTACCCACAGTATTCTACAGCAAAATCGGAAACACCTAAGAAGCCATCAGCATTATTCTCCACGTCTACAGCTCCAAACTACGCCTTGTAGAAATACAACAATAATCAAAATGAAATTACCAAACCTCGCTATTCCTTTCCGCATAATGCCATTATGCGAAATAACTTTCAGTATTTATTTTTTTAATAACAATGCACAGATGACAGGGCAATGTGGTTTTAGGTCGGTTCTTTTAAGTATTATTTAGAATGTGATATGACAAATACATTTACTTGGCTGGCTGTTTCATTTTAATTTTGTGGGCTGTTTCTTTTCTGCAGATAGCGGCTCGGTAATATCCATCATGCTCAAAATTACATCGATCATGTGTTAAGCGGCAGTTTGAACCATGTATGGGCTGTTCACGGTACAGTGAGCACTTTTGAAATCAACCTCAGAAATAAGTCACTGCTCCTGCCTGCACGTATGTTAACGCGTGCACCGAGTGACACGCGCCCAGCAAAGATGGTATATCTCAACGTCGAATAAAGAAAGTGTTAGGTAACCATTTAAGCTAACTTAAAATTATTTATTTCGCTTTCTGTTTTATAATGCATCAAAGTGTAAAATTAAGTAAAGTTGTAAAATATTACTTTTACAATAAAAGGCACTCAAGAGTACGCACTTAGATGGTTTTAATTGTAAAATCAAGATATCAAGTACTGCATAAATAGCTTTTGTATAAGATGAAACACTATTGCTTAAAGTGTACGGAACACATATTAGATAAGCAGCAATGATATCCCTTCCAACTGAAAATCATACATTTAGCATAAATTGAAATTGCGAACTCTTAGAGGACAGGTGTCCTAAGAGTGCGGCACAGTGTCCTTTAAGAGTACGCACGAGCACCCATTACATTTAAAGTTTCCACACCCTTCGTAGCTCGAGCAATCTTCGTGCCACCATTGTTTACATTCCCCGCACTGTATCCAATGCTCAAAAATTGGTTCTTGATAGCGTTCATCACAACCTGGACAAAAAATACTGTCTTCGACTTCTTCTTCAACTGCATGTACCGCTGAGCTGGGTGGTACAGCGGGATTGTCCAATTGTACTGTCTTTTTTACTTGTTTTCTTGTCTGAATTTTCTTAGTCGTCTGGCTTACCAGAAGAGAGTTTTTGAGTGGCGATGCAGACATTATTTCAGACCAGACTTTTTCCCCACCGTTTTTCGTTTCCTCGAAGTGACACACTTTGGTAGTGGAGTTATCTTTGAGAGTGGAACTCGCGGTGATTCAGCAATGGAATCTTGTTCTGCGAGAACATCAGTTTGATTTTGGGATTCATAATTTTCAAGACTCGAATTTTCTGGTGCGTTTGGACTATTACCTTCTTCTGTGACGTCCAGTTGCTCTTGAGGACGTTCTGTCACTTCAGCAGGTGCGAAGTCTTCACCAGAGAACACATCGGGATTAAAAGGATGTAAAACTGTTGATTTAAAAGCATTTATTGCCTTTTCCATTGTTGCTACCCTCGTGTAAGCACATTTAAAGATTTTTGCAACGTCATGCTTTGTGATTGCCCTCCCTGGATGACTCACCAACCACTTGTCTGCTTCTTCAGCAAAGGCTTTCTTTGAAGACCCAAAGAAACCGGCGTCTAGTGGCTGAAGTCTGTGGCTAGTATGCTGTGGCAGTGACAGCAGTGTTATGAAGTGTTCTCTGCAGAAATTAACGGCTTGAATACTGCAGTGCGATACGTGATTATCCAGTATCAGTAGCGCTGGATCCTTCTCACTTGGCTTCGCGAAACTTTAGAAATGCTTCAGCCACTCCACGAACAGTTCCGTGTTCATGTACCCAGTATCAAAGATCATAGGCAATGTTCCTTCTGGTGCATTTGCGTACAGTTCTGATTTCATTCTCTTCCTAGAAAATATCATAGCTGCAGGAACAAACGTACCAGTGGAGCTCATGCAGCACACGGCAGTGACCGCCTGACCACTTTCTGCTGAAGAAACTTAACAAACCATCTTATTCCCTTTAGGAGAAATCACTTTTGGAATGTGATTGGGTACAGGATAAATACCAGACTCGTCCATGTTGAATTTATGATGACCAGGAAAATTAATTTTAGCACAAACACTGCCCAAGTTATCAAAAAATTTCTGCGCTGAGCCCTGTTAAAACCAATGGCTCTCCCTAAACTACATTTCTCCATAATACGAAGTGCCAAACCTTGCCTTTTGCATAAGGCACAGGCCCAATTTTTTCCTGCCTTTTGTGTTGTTTTATCGAACCTGTGATCAATGTAATTTCATTACGCGAATTCAAACGCTATAATCATGAGTTGTTTGCTACCAATACCATAAAATCTCTTGTCTAGTTCTCTTATGTGATCAGCTAACTCTTTCTCAATCTCAGGAGTAAAAACTGGTTTGTGACGTCCAAGAGAAGTTGATACTGTCCCCTGAAACAAACAGAACGGAATAATCAATAAAACACATCGTAGAAGGACCACAATGAACTGAAAAAAAACGATAATTAAGGAGCCTCCCTAGTTGGCACACACATAGGCCTATCTCAGTTGAAGAAATCGTAGCTATGCTACTGTTCGTAAACTATTTATGTTTTTTTACGTGAAACGTTTTTATAATAAAGAAGAAAGTCGATAGGCCTAAATTGTTGACTGTTTTCTCACTGTGGGGTAAAAAATATTAGGTCGTTAAATAATGTAAAACTTAGTGAAATAATTCTTAATTATCTGTTGCAACATTTATTATCCTTTTGCAATAATTATCCGTCGATAAAACTGATTTTAACAAATAGGAAAAATAAAAATGATGCATTTTTCTGTACAAATTAATGCATTAAAAGCATCCGGCCACTGCTTAAAAAGTTAAGGTAACATAATAAACGTAAAACTGTTAATGTTTTTTTTCTCACATCTAGTATATAGGGCGATTGTGGTAAAACATTTTACTATGGTTGAAGCACAAACAATTAGACTACATTTAGAAAATAAAATGTAATTATATAAGCTTATATTAAAAAAAAATTTAAAATGCTTAATTTGGCTAGTTGATTTTCATGAAATAATATAAATACGAACAGAATCATTAATTGATAAACAATATATTACATATTCATATTTCTAAATTTATGTAGCCTAATTGGACAAAATTGCTATTTGCAGATGTACCTAAGAGCCTTTTGTGTGCTCAGCCCAGAGACGCATGTGGGCCTAAGACACATGTGGTTATCATATTTATGAAATAAAATAAGAAGCATACATAACACTTACTGCTTTCAGTCTTTTCCTACGTCTTGACTCATTTACGCCCAGACATGCAGGGACTTTCCTCTTGCTCTCGCCGACTTCTTTTCGTCTGTTAGCGTCACCAATTATATCTTTAGTGAAAATCAATTTCCTGTCTGATTTTCTAGCATATGTAGAGGTCATTGTCGTCTGCGAAATGAACACTGCAACAAGGTACAGTTGACATGTAACGTAATGTATTGCCACGCATAAACGGGCCTCCAAGAGTACGCAGCAGAAAATTTGGCCTCTAAGAGTACGCATTGCTGCGCACTCATTGAGGCGACTAAACAAGTTCAACGTTTGTACAACAGATGGCAGCAGTTTTTTATTTGGCCGTCCGTAATCACGTCATCGTAAATAATAGGCTCTAAGATTTAGATTACCATATATGACTCGATGTATATCGTTGATGTATTAATTACAAAGACTATTATATTCTTATTCGTATTTACATCAGGACCAAGAAAATGTTATTCTTACCTCGTAAATTAGAAATAAACCGCTTCCAAAAAATTTTCTTCGCGCTGTAAAGCAGACACACACAAACTTCATGGAACAACCTATCGACTTCTCTCAGCAGTGCTACCAACGGACTGCGCATTCTTACGCGCCTTTACCCTAATTTTACATGTTGTCTTGACCGACGCATGAATAAAGTGACGAGGATCAAGCAAATGTGACATAATTTTACATAAGGTGGAAGATCATAAGACTACACAACGTGCTTACAACTCGATCTTAAGGCGGATTCCCACGCGCCATCTTGGATTTATCGATAGTTCGCCAAAGCTTCTATTACAGAAGGTGTATTGAAATTTTACCGCACGACATATCCTAAATATCAGTTTCCCAAACTTTATCGAATTGCCACCACTTCGCTAAATTTATTAATTTTTAACTGGTAACTGTCGATGCGAAACGCGAGATTATTTCTTGCGAACGATTTCAAAGGCGAAGATATCAACAGTACTCAAGAAATACTGACCGAAGACAATGCTCTAGGCAATTCTCGTTCTCTGTCGTTCCAAAAAACATTTTATAGGCCGTTCACGGTAAAGTAAGCACTTTTGAAGCCCCAGTTACTTTTTTATTTCAACCAATTTATATCCTCCCACCACTTGTTTATGTAAACCCTGCCATGTGAGTAATAAACACTCTGTATACATCCACCATACCCAAAACCAAAAGCTCGAGGACACAATGAAATGTATTTATTGGTTATTATGGCTGATGAAACATCTTCAGAAAGTGCTCACTTTACCGTGAACGGCTCATACAAACCTGTATTTTCAGTGTATGGCAAACATTCCATAAATCCAATATGGCGGGTGGGAATCTGCCCTAAGTAGGGCTTTTAGAAGTGCACGTTTTACTGTGAACAGCCTATATTCTTACTGACTCGGTGATGCAGAAGCGGAGGCTGCGTGCGAAAAGGTAGGTGGCTCCGGTACAGATTGATGACGTCATCCGCGGGTAAGATGAGAGGGGGGGTTCGGGGGTGGGGAGAGTAACCGTGTTGCGTGGCCCGCGTCGTGGGGCGCGAATAATTGGCAGGATTGTTGCCTAGTTGGCTGGCACTTGACTTTCTCCAACCCCCTCACGCACATCCTGCCAAGTTTCAACCCCCCACCCCGGTGTTTCTATGACTACTCGTGCCCGCGCGTCACCCAGGTGAGCGACCCCCGTCGCCTTGTTACCACGAGATTTTTCGCTCCGGGAGAGGCCGGGGGGGGAGGGTGTTAAAGAGGGGGGAGGGGGGAGGGACGCGGAGCAACGCGTCGTGGCGATGAACTCGCTGACAAGTGTGCAAGGGCGCCCAGCCGCCCGCGAAATTCTCGTGTCGCCCTGCGTGCTACAACGCTTGATGTGCGTCCTTTCAACCCGCATGGAGTGTGCGAGCGTACGTTTCTATTAACACATTCAGACTCGGTGTGCGCGACTGTGTGCATCACGCACGCGTCGGTAATTTTTGGCCCGGGCTGCACACTACGAAGCTCCATGGCCGATGATCTCACCTGTGGGTAAATTATTTGCAAACCGCCTTGCAGGTCTTGGTTCATATAACTATATAGGCTATTCACGGTAAAATTATCACGTTTGAAAGCCCTACTTAAGATATAATTGCATTTACGTTGTGTATTCTTCCGCCTTATGTAAGATTAACATTGTCATATGACTCAAAACTAAATTCATACCTCGGTAAAGTGGATACATATAGGCTAAGTTTACTTTCATCGACCTCACCTCCCCCCTTAACCCTAACATCTTCATTTGCGTTTTGGCAGTCGACGAGTGAACTTGTGTTGCCCCTCACCCCACCCTAACTCCAGTCATAAGAGTTAGGTCATATTTTGGCAGTTGGAGAAACAACACCTACATCGATGATCCCCCTCCCCTCACGCACCACCAGAGCTCAGTCATGCACCGACCCTCCAACGTCCCTAGCATTCAACTCTAGGACCATGATGGTGTTGAACCAGGTTGAGAGACAAACTAAAACAAATGGCAGCCAAATTAGAGAGAAAAAAGAGAGATGAAAGAGAGATAAGGAAAGGAGAGAGGAAGACAGCCAGAAAAATGGGATCACTCGGAGAAATCCGTTGGAATGAAAAAGATGTAAGACAGAATGCCAAAGCATGAAAACCCGATATGGAATTATAGGGCATGAAAAAGAAACTTGAAATGATAGAGGATGAAGTGCAAAACCAGACGGCGGCCGAAAATGACGTAATCCAAGATGGCGGAAGGAAATTATGTAATCAAAATGGCGCCCGGAAATTATGCGATACAAAATGGCGGCGGTCGGAGCCGGAGCCGCCTCCTGACTCCTGTTCCCGGACAAACTAAATTGCACTACTATAGCAGGCAATAAAATAAAGAGGAAATTACGTAAAAGTATTTATCTGCGTTTTTGGAGCTGATTTACTAGCTCAGAACAAGGTGTTTAGTATTAGTTTCCCCGTTTACTTGTTGCTTGGGGCGCCATCTTGGGCAAGCCAACTTCAAGTCAACTTCCCGTCTCTTCCTGAGTCAAAAATATATACCGCTATGATCTGCCAGGGTCAGAGGCAGAGTGAATAACAAATATCTCTTCCTCATGACAGTGACTAAATGGTTCGGATTCAGCTATACATAGGTCACGTCTTTAGCCTCCATGAATCCCCATGTGATGAGAAACCTAATCTCTATCTTTGTTTCTTCAACGTCACATGCGTATATTTCTGTTTGTGAAATCAGATGGACAGCTTCGATACTATTTCATTAAACTTATGTTTCTTATTTTTCAAAATCAGACCTGGAAATTCTCGTTGGAAAATCTGCCCAACATGTGGCAGGTGACTCTAACAGTAGTTGTTAATTAATTGTACAAACACCATTGGATATTAAGTACATTCTCTGCTTCCAAAGTTCGTAGACCATATTTCAAATTTATCTGAGTCCTGAATTTGAATATAATTAGCTTATTCTGTAACTCAGCAAGACTTAGGCGAAATTCCATTGTAACCTAAAATGAAGGCAAAGTCTCCGACATTTATCACGTTACAAAATTTTGAAAAAATTTTCAACCCACATATTATAGTTTATTAATTATCTCCAAATTATGGAAAAATTATTCGCATATGAACTTCTAAACGTAATTTACAAAACAGAAAATCGAACAAGTAATGCGTTCCGTAATTATATTTGAAACAAAAATAAAGTAACAGTTTATAGGGTTACAGATACTAGTAATTTGATGGCCCAGCTGCAATATTGTCACGTATTTATAAAGACCCTAACATGTCGCAGTATATTTAACTATTAGTTTGGATATCGCAGTGCTGCGGGTACTCAGGAAAGAGCGAAGTAAATACACATTTATACACATACGCTTTAATTAGAAATCGTAGTCCTATCTTAAATGACCACACAAAATTCAGCTTCTACATGCATTAAGGGCAATATGCATAGCTGGTTATTATTTTAGCCGGAGTAAGGCTTCTTATTTTTTCGGAACACACTGTCCCGACAATTAAGAATTGAATAAATATTTCGAATAAAAATCTTTTAACATATCTACTTAATATATAAGTTAAAGTTGTACTCCATCTGTACTACATACAACTACCCTTCTGGCATTGCACCCATTATAGCTCAGAAAGAGACTTGTTTCATGAGAGTAATAAAAACAAAAACATACATAGTAACGTGACACCAGATATAAATGTTTTCCTTGGAAAACATGATAGAGATTATACATATCCCGTAATACTTTTATATTTTGAGGTATTCGCCTGAGGATAGCTTCGACAACGTGCAAATAAGAAAGTACGTGGCACTTGAAAACAAAACTCAAACGCATTTTTTTTTTGTTCAGTATTTCGCTAATTTTTATTAAAATGTTACAAGAGAAATTCACATAATTAACAATAGATTTCATTAATTTATAAGATAAATATTTCTGTGTAAATACTTAAATACACGCAATGTGTTGTGTGCAATTAGATAGGAAAGAACATTTGATTAGGACGTAGTGAACTCGAAAGTGTACCGGCTGGTAGCCAGCCCATACTGAGAGTTCTTTACTACAGTAAGTTGTTCTGTGTATTGTAGACCAAGAAGAAGTTGGGCTGTAGAGGGATAAGAAAGACCGATATGTAGTCTCTTCTCGGCTTATTCGCGCTATATGGATCAAACCTTCAAAAAACCCTCCATGTGTGACGTGTTTGGGTATTTCCTAAACATGGCACGTATCATAAGCGTTTTATGCTTAATTTTTAATAAATTTAACTTTAACTTGTATTTTAAAAATAAATTATGGTTTTTCGTTTATAAGTAATATGAATAAAGAATGAGAGAAAGTAGGAGTTAATTCCCAGTAAGACATATTATTTTATGCATAAAATGTTATTACACTGAGTACGCGCGAATGCAGTACGTTGGCCCTTCGGCGTAATTTACTGTTTCCACTTCGATGAAGCGGAGAAATTACCTGGAAGTACACTCTAAATTCGAATCAGTGGAAAAAAAAAAAAACATTGATTCGCAGTGAAATTCAAATATTCTAATCAGTGAAAATGGCTCCACTTGGAATCAGAGGAATACCACTGATTATTTCAGTGAAAAAAAATTTCACTGATTGAATAAGTGACGGCTGACTGCTGTGGCGAATCAAATATAGTTTTTTTCTTTAATTTAACCAAATAATTATATGAAATAAACATACTTGTGATAGTTTACTATTTTTATTGCGCAATTTAAAAAGGAAAGAAATTTTCGGAGGTGGCCGGGATTAAACACGCACATCCTATACACTTCTCCGTTAATCCGTTACCTTACCATACGTGTTATGAAATCAAATTGAATAATAAGAGGAAAATAGCCCATGTATCTTGTAATTCTCAACAAAATCGTGAAAATTTGAACTGTATGCCCTTACTTTTAGGTTTCTATAAATTTGACACCGTGAGGATTGTCAAAACGAATGGTATATATATATATATATATATATATATATATATATATATATATATATATATATATATATATATATATATATATATATATATATATATATATATATATATTGAGTGCACTCTCTTCGCCACATTATATGCAGCAGTTTAATCCTTCAAACAGAGCGCTGTGAAGATTACATGAAAACTAGATGAAAGACGTAAAAACTTAATTAAAAGCTGAACGTTCATATTTCCTCGTAAAATGGTGTTTTGAAAGACGAAATACATTTTGCAAAGTATATTGTATTGGTTTCATTTGTTTATTCGTTGTTATTTCATTTGATACAAGAAGTTTAACGGTCATTCTCAAACGTTTTTTGACAGCCATTTTTACAGGCTGTTTAACTGACCCATCAGTCAAAAAGGAAATCACTGAAAACCAGTGAAAAAAAAATGACTGATGACTCGGTGGAAAATGTCACTGAATCGATAAGAGAAGCCAATCTGCCATTTTTTTTTTCACTGGTTCCTCACTTAAATTCACTGAAGAGACTTTCCAATCAGTTAGGCACTATTGACTGATTGAAACAGTGAAATTCTCACTTATTCAGGTTTAGAGTGCGGCAGGACATCGCTGGACAATCAGCGCATGGAGAATTACTTGACAGAATGTTCTGCCTTATGATATCAGAATCCTCATCGGCCCAGTCAAATGGGATACTAAAGGCTGTTCACGATAAAGTGAGCACTTTCGAAATCAGCCATAGAAAAACGTCACTGTTCCTGCCTGCATATATTCTAAAGTGCATAGAGAGTGACGTGCGCCCGGTAAAGTAGGTAACAATGAATGGAAAGTAGTTCCATTTGTTAACGTCAAATAAAAAGTGTAAGGTAACCATTTGCGATCGTTTAAATTATTTCTTTCACTTTCTGTTTTTTTAACGTCTCAATGTGTAAAATTATGAGATTTATAAAATGTTTACTTTTATAATAATTTGACACTTTCACTTGACCGACTCATGAACAAAGTGATGAGGTCCATGGCAATGTTAATTTTACATTAGGCGGAAGAATACACAAGTTCCAGCAGGGCTACCCAGGGCATTAGTTTTATGGGCATGTGAGGTCCGGGAGCACCATAAATCTAAGGCCTTCTTTACAGCTACAGTCATTTGCACCAAAACCATTAAAATTACACATCATACAACACCTACTTAGCCTTTTATTATACGTTAAGTTATGGTTTTTTTTTTTTTGCGAATGCGTTTGTTACTAAACTATCTTACTACTTCAGATGGAAATGCTAGATGTAATAAAAACATATACTTCAATTAGTAATATCTGCAGCAACCCCTCATGATTGGATGGTAACTTTATAAAAGTCAATTCATTGTAAATTATTTCTTTTAATCCAAAAAAGTGGCCCCCATGGTATGTGGAGTCCGTAGCAAATGCCTCTTTTGTCCCCCCCCCCACCCTAGATGTGGCCCTGGGGATACCCAAAGTGCTCATTTTACCGTGAACAGCCTATAACTTCATACACGCACGACAGCCAGTAAGGAACGAAAACTGCCGGACTTGTGTAGCGTAGGTTGAAGTCTAGCAAAAGAGTCAACTTTCCCCGCTGCAAACCATCGTCTCCAACCACACCCAGCAACATATCCACGAGCCGCCGCTGGACGCACCTGGCGCCTGCCGGATACCAGATGTGTGCTTGTTGCTCCCAGGGCGGCGGCTGGAGCCGCTCAGTCATACGCGACATGCATGCAGCGGGCGCTATGAATGGGGGCATTAATTAGGGGGCGTTGTTAACGCGGAAGGCCCCGCCACTTGGATGGCGGGCGGCGACGTGGGCTGTTCGCGGGAGGGATGCAGGAGTCGTATTCAGCCTGGTAAATGAGCTACGGCACGGCCCTGTAGGTTATGACAATGTCGAACGTCACGTACGAAGGGGGGGGGGCGGTGTCGCGCCCTAACGAGCTCTCGCGTGCTATCCCAAGTCTCTCGCATCGACGCCGGTATAGGTTTGACGCGTAGTTTCCAATCCTCCCCACACGTCCCCACTCGCCTTTCGCCACGGTATAGGCCATTCACGATAAACCGAGCACTTTCGAAAGCCTTGCTTAACATCTAAAGGCTGTTCACGATAAAGTCGACCTTAGGGAAAAGACTCTGCCCATGCCTGCATATACTTTAACAGCTGCACTGAGTGACATTCGACCGGCAAAGTTTGATAACTATACATGTAATATACTTCCATATCTTAACATCGATTAAAAAGTGCTAGGTAAACATTTGTGATAATTCAAATTATTTAGTTCGCTTTCTGTTTTTTTTTAATGCAACAGTGTGTATAAAATGTTTACTTTCCTAATAATTTCACAGTTTCACTTGAACGACGCATGAATAAAGTGATGAGGCCCATGGCAATGTTGATTTTACATAAGGCGGAAGAATACACAACGTGCATACTAGTAGATCTTAAGCAAGGCTTTCAAAAGTGCTCGTTTTAACGTGAACAGCCTATACCTGTATGCACGTTATGTATTCTTCCGCCTCATGTAAAATTAACATTGCCATATGCCTGATGACTTTGTTCATGCGTCGGTCAAGTGAGACTGTGAAATAATTAAAAAAGTGATTTTTTTTTACAAATCTGCTCATTTTTACTGATCGATGCATTAAAAAAAACAGAAATCGAAAGAAATAATTTAAGTTATCACAAATGGTTGTCTAACAATTTTTGTTCGAAGTTAAAATATAGAACTACTTTTCCTCCATCGTTACCAACTTTATTGGGTGTATGTTACCCAGTGCGCCCCTTAAAATATATGCAGGTATTGGAGCAGTGACTTTTTCCAAAGGTTGATTCCAAAAGTGCTCACATTATCGTGAACAGTCTTTACCTTGATTTTGTTTCGTCGACTGATAATGTTGTCTATTCGCAGGACAATGTACGAACAACGACAGTAAAACGACTATATAATAAAGGCTGTTCGCTGTAAAGTGAGCACTTTTGAAAGCCCTGCTAAAGATCTACTTGTACGCACATTCAGTATACTTCCGCCATATGTAAAATTAACATCGCCATCGGCCTGGTCGCTTTATTCATGCGTCGGTCAAGTAAAACTGTAAAAATATTAGAAAAGTGAATATGTTACTCTTTTCATAATCCTTACACTTATATGCATTAAAAAAAACAGAAAGTGAAACAATTTGAGTATTCTCAAATGTTTAATTCAGCGTTAATATACGGAATTACTTTCTCTCTGTAATTACCAACTTTACAGGTCGCACGCCAGACAGAGAGTGTATTAAAATGCATACATGCAAGAGCAGTGAAATTCTTCTAAGGTTGATTTCAGAAGGGGTCATTTTACCGTGAACAACCTTTAGTTTACAATAACACAACACTCCTGCCACAACTAAAATGATATTATGTCGTACGGGAAATAGCACAGCTGAATACAATAAGGGAACTACTCGAGCCGTGACGGAACAGCGGTGGCTGAGCGGTTAGCCTGCTCGCCTCCCACCGAGGCGAACCGGGTTTAATACCCGGCCAGCTCGCTCACGGATTTTCGCAAGTGAGAATCGTGCCGGACGATGCCGCTGGTCGGCGGATTTTCTCGGCGATCTCCCGTTTCCCCCCGCGCCCTTGCATTCCGGCGCTGCTCCATACTCACCTCACTTCACCCTGGATCGCCTCTCAGGACTCCGATGTTAAGAGCCATCCAATTCTCGTAATTTCACTTCGAGCAGTGACTGTAGGGGAAAAAAAGTTGCAATTACAGTAGGAACGTAAACAAAACCTCAAGAAAAAAAAAACTTGCCATAAATTAAATACAAACAAATAACACTCATAAAAAACTGAAAAAACAGAACCAACGCTGACGAAGGAAAGAAAGGAATGTGACTGGTGGCAACATGATGACAAGGTATACACAAAAAACAGGAGACAGGGAACTGGCAAGACGTATACTCCTTTCACTCTTCCGTTTCCTCTTTCTTCCTGTGGTAAACAAACACACGCATGTTGTTCTTCTGTGATTGGTTAACCTTTGCTCTCTATCCGAACTCGCGGGAGGTAGTTCGCATTTTAAAGAACTCGTTTTTTCGCACTGTGCTGCATCAGGGCGTTTCGTTATTACACGCACGAACCCTCCGCCTGCGTAGACTTTGCGAAAGTCCAAGGCAAAAACCTCGAGTGCGCGACCCACAGTCTAAAATGCGTCCGAAATACGGCACAGCCTCGTGAAGTTGGGGCAGAGAGACAGGGCAATTGCGCAGCTTACAAAAAGTAAGCTATTTACACTAGAACCGTTAACTTCTCGATGACGTGTGACTTGGCGAAGACTTGCGACCATTGTAACGCTGGTTTCCATCTTCAAATTAATTCGCCGAGAAGATAGAACAGTTGAAACAGCTGTTTCACAGAAAATTTTGCGATACCCGCGTTTCATTGATATTCACGTGGCAGATTACGAAATAAAACATTCAAATATAAATTTAAATTGTTTCTCGTAGCTTATTCCTCTTAATTCAACCGTTTTAGAGCAACACATTCTTAACGTTCGCAGCATCCAAATTCCTTGCCCGGGTACTTCGGAAACACGCATTACACTTGAGATGATGTTCGCCGGTTGGGATCTAGCTTTACTTCTTTACACGTGGAGGAGAATGAGGGTGAAAGAAGTATAGTATCATATTCAAAATAGTTCATGTCCTTAGTCGCGGCGATGTCTAAGTACTACAGAACAGCGAACATTATTTGCAGGGACCTGCGAAATTCGCGTCGTTTTCTGACCGAACGATGAACGTCACCGTCATATGCATACTCGAGTCAGCGTCATTTGTTTATTGGCTTCCGCAGAAGTCAGGTGCCATTTTCCCTTTCAGCTTGCTTGGACGCGATTGGCCCATGATGTCGTTGATTGTTTCTCATTGGTTCACATACGTCCGGGAGGTACCAGGAAAGCTGTGATAAAACCAATAGACATGTATAACATTTTGAAGTGTATTCTGTCCTCAAAATAACAACGTGAATTTTGTAAGTGTCTAATTATTTGTCGGCGTATCTTCCACGCTCTCTACAGTTATGACAGGATGTACACACGTGTAAAGGCTGTTCACGATAAAGTGAGCACTTTTTAACGCCCTCCCAAGGCATTAACCGCTAATAAATATATCTCATTACAGGCTCAGGCATTAAATTTTGATGGAGGTGAAATGCACACAGTGTTTATATTAAAAAGCAACAGGAAGATAGAAATTGGATGAAAGGAAAATTTCATAAGGGCCTGAAAAAGTGCTCACTTCACCGTGAACAGCCTATAGTATATGAAATGTTTCATTGCATGTATAGTGAAAAAAAAGTTTGTTATCCTATGGTCTTTTATTCTCTACTCGTTTACGTGTGGTGAAACTGTACGTTGTAGGTAGTCTGAAAATAGGACTTAAGCAGCGCTAAGTCTTTCACTGTTGCCCAAGAGGGTAGCAAATTTCACTGCAGACCAGACCGTGTTTTCTTATAAGTTTACTACCCCCTGGGAGTCTTCCAGGACATGTCTAAAAAAAATTATTACCCTATTGAAAACGTAAGATAAATGTACGCGTGTTTGGGTTCCAGCTTGTAATAATATGAATTCCGTGAATTTTCCTTTTTCTAGTTATACACCTCTTTGCGCCTTGAAATGCTGCAACCAGCATGGGTCTGTTATGCAATCTGTTGCCTATTACCAGGAACCGAGCGACGCATTTTCGGCTTACTCTGACGTGGCTCATTTCCAATTCTGAAAATCACTTTATTGATTAAATATTTTTAGTTTATTCCCCTGCCCGTTTCCCCACCGCTTTAAGCACGCTCACTGAATTTAAAAACACTTAATATCAGTGACCTGTAAATACCAACAACAAAAAATAAACACGCGGATGGCGTCGACTCTGCTGTAACTTTCAGTTCCTGCCTACGTTCCAAAGTAAATCATAATATTGAATATGATGCAGTTTGTAACGTAGTACTTTTGTGTAATTTCTTAAATAGACTTTCATTTAATGATTTTCCGGACTAATAGGTATGGTAGAATCCACACCGGGATAGTACTTATTTTCATTGTTAATTTTCCATATAGTTGATGGATACACCATGTGCATAGTCTAGATGTAAAGGTTGTTCACGATAAAGCGAGCACTTTTGAAATCAACCTTAGAAAAAAATCACTGTCCCGGCCTGAGTATATTTTAACGGGCGCACTGAGTGACAAGCGCACAGTAAAGTTGGTAACGATGGAGGGAAAGTAATTCCATATCTTAATGTCGAATAAACACTATTAGGTTACCACTTGCAATAACTTAAATTATTTTTCTTTCTGTTTTTTTAAGCACCTAAGAGTAAAAATAAGCGCATTGGTAAAATAGTTACTCTTCTAATAATTACACAGTATCACTATGTAATTATTATAAAAGCAAATATTTCACAACTATGCTCATTCTTTCACTTATATGCAATAGAAAAACAGAAAGCAAAAAATAATAATTTCACTGTCCACAAATACAAAGGTAATACGTTTTATTCAACTTTAATTTACGAAACTACTTTCATTACGTGGTTGTCCACTTTACAGGGAGCTTGCTAGTCAGCGAGGCCTGTGTATGCAGACAGAGGAAGCGATATTTTTAAAAGGTCGATTTCAGAAGTGCTTATAAGCTTGCGTGGAACTGGTTTCGCCAATAATCAGCTATAGGCAACAATTGCAATGATAATGCAATGCTGGTTTGCAGCACTTGCAGGCGCCTACAGGCGTTTAACGGAAGAAGGAAAATGAGTGGAATTCTTGTTTGGACAAGCTAGACTACAAATAGATTTACTTTTTTTTTTAATGTTTGCAGTTGGAGCGCAACTTGTTAGCTGCAATCTGGAGGACTCTGGACCAATAACAGACCAGCGGGTAAACGAGGACCGAATCATGTACTTCCTTGTCTGGAGAAGTGAAATTCGTCTATTTGCTGGCGCAGAATAAAACGGCTGCAGTTTTGGAGTGGCAGCCAAATATTTTACTCTGAACGACACGAATGCTATTGATGCCAACCACATAATTGAATGCAGCCCATATAGATCTTTTTAATTAACATATATGTTAGTGAACTCTAACTACTGCACAACTTGTCAATATATGTGCTATCGTGCACCCACTATCTGCTTTACCAGAAACAAAATTTCGCTTCGGAAATCTTCAACGTAATAGAGTTTGTAATCACCAACAAATATTTTCTTACAACGTGTTAATTTGCGAAACTCCATCCGAACCAATGGGTTTCTTCCCCATAAAACATAACCAATCAGACACCATGACCGTTTCCAGATTAACGGGAGCTAAATCAGAAATTGGGTATGGTTGTATCAAAAGGGCACTCTTCTGTATTCATACTTGTTCTATAGTTAGGGTAGCATTAATCTGGAATTATTCAGTCGTTAGACTTCTACGAGAACCGCAGCTATCTTACGCTACTTTTTTACGTAGCAGACAGCCAATCAAGATAAAACTGGGCAATTTACCAAGAAATTGTGATATTTCACAAGCCAAAATCCTTTTAAATTTTTACGTACACAATTGTTAGTATGTCGTACAAAATGTAGGTCCGCGTGATGAAGCATACCACAAATTGCTAACCACAAGTGAAAAATTATTTGTACCTTATGTGCCGTTTAAAAATACGTCATGACTATTTTACTATTGCTTCAATACCAGTAAACTATTTATTTTTATATTTTTGAAATCTGATTTCAGTACTTAATTAAGTAATATTTAATTGTCTTATATTTAGTATTTACTTATTGTGATAATTAATGCTTTTATTATCTGTTTGAGCATCTAAAATTGATCTAATAATGTCTATTTGTCCGGTGTTACGATATAAATCATAATGGTGAATATCTCAGTTATTTATTTATTAAAGGGTATCTAATGTGTTATTTACTTATTTCAGATTACTTAATCATAATCAGATTACTTTGAAAGCTACGTTTTTCTAGCCCGTCACGCCTGCAGACCTGTGTTTCGTGAGAGATTGTTTCTCTACCAACCGGGAATGCAATACTACGTTGGAAATTCTTTCATCCGCAGTCTGAGGCCACCCCTTACACTCACTTCCCTGCAACAGCAGTCACTGCGCATTTTCTCGGCGTTTCACTGCCGCTCGGCACGCGGTTTCGTATAGAAAACGTGCCTTTGTTCCTTTGTTCGCGTGTTGTGTTCCCCCCACCCCTGTGCGCTTCAGCACAATTCGCCTCCTCGTGAACCTAAGCTTTTCATTCGTCTTTTGTTTACCGCTTTTCCATTCCTCGCACAGTGTCGTGAACTCACTTTTCGTCCCACCGTCTTGCCATCATGTTGTGTTCGTGTTGTACTGCGGGAATAATGCCATTTTGTGGCACCTAGTGCCTACTGTAATGTCGTAGTTATTTTAATTTGTGGCAAGCACGTCGCCGGTTTTAGACCTAGCTATTTTATTTGTAAGTTGAGCGTTTACTTTTTTTTTATTATTATCCATTTGATTCGGTGTTTCAAAATGCAGTACACCGGTTGGACATTTCCTGTTCTTCCCTTCAGTGTTATAGTAGTTCTTCTTGTGCACCACTTATATTCGATCACTAAAATTTTGGTTTTATTTAGTTTTAGTGAGGGTGCAAGAAGCAGGCTAATGTTTACTGCGCGTGCCAGCCTAAGATTTACCGTACCCTTCGGCCTGACATTTCTGCATGGGCTGGTTAAATCCTTTTTTCATTATGAGAACCCTTCTGCATGTCGCCTCCCCTTTCTTTGTTGGTGGCGACCAAGTCAGGTAATTTCCTCCATCCTGGTGTTCGACAGCGAACTATGTAATCTTCTTGGCCGGGATATTTCTTGATTGTTCCCTTGAACTCGACGGCCGTCATGCAGCTAAGTCTCTGCGCAATTTTTATATTAAATATTTTTTAAGTTGTATCATTAAAATTTCTACCTTTTTTGATCCCGTGTTTACTTAATAAAATTTATATTACGGCCCCAAGGTACTTTGTAACTAATTTATAATATATTTTATGCGTGGTGCCTCTTTCCAACAATTAAAACCGTTTCAATACATTTAAGTCATGGATTACTTCATCTATTTTATTGTGACAGCCTGTCAATTTTTGTGTCACGAAAGACACTATTAATTCTTACACATTTTAAACTGTGAGAAATTATTGTATCTTAATGTTTAATTATATTTAAACCATGTTTTTTATTATTATGTTTATAAAATTTAAAATATTTTTGTGTCAAGTTTTATAAACTGTAATTCACTTATTTCGAATGCTGATGAACATAGTTATTGTTTATCTCAGAGACAGTTATTTCTTTGCGTTTTATGAAAGAAAATAAAATAAATTTAAAGAAAATATTTAGTAACGCACAACCACAAGTCGCGTCTTTTCATTTATAGACAATTAAGTCTTCCTCTGGGCCTATACACACATATATATATTATACAAGTAGGACTTGAATACTTATAATTTTTTATTTATTCTCTCTCTTTTGTACCATGTACGGTCACCTAGCATGACTTCCTATTAGCTCTTCCTGTTTGTCTTATATGAGCATATTTGATTGTGTATATTGCTTCTTTTTGTGTCTTTTTTGTGCCGGGTCATTTGGTAATTCTATTTCTTTATTATGCCACTTTGTTTACTATGGTTTCTGTGGCATTTTTTATGTAGTTTGTGCCAAGGGCTCAGGATATTTCTGTGTTTGTTGGAAGTCGATATTATATTTTTATTACTTTCTTATCTTATGGTCGTGCATGGACACACTTAATACAAACACATCTTAGTCAATATTTTCATTTCTTTTTACTTTTATACTCACTCAAATAACAATAACAGAATAGAGAAATTCACAGTAACAATATTAATTGTTAAGTATTATGTCCAACATACGCAGTTTCTTTTATTTCAATGTATACATGGCCAATATAAATGTGCCAGGTGTATTTTAAAGGATTGAATTTATATATTCAAGAGCTTAACGTTTAACTTCAGCGATAAAATAGAGGCGAGTCTAAGATTAAAGAGTTTTGTTGGCTTATCCTTCACCGGGGTTGGAAAAGGTGTTATATGGGTGAGATGGGCGGGGAGGGGGGATAGCCACCACAACACGATTCCAAATATCATAAAAGGTAAGCTGCGAAATATAACTTAGATAATTAATTTCAGTTAGTTTGAGTTAGTGAAATGATTGCTACAAATATTACAAACTATTAAACATTGAAGAACTGCACAAAATGTAATGCATTTTAGCAAGAAATCCTACCACCCTTTCACATAACAGCAACTAGTAGAAATTCCAGACTGTCCAGAAGAGATTTCCGGCTGTGTAATTAGATTCCTGCTTCTGTAGTGGAGGTTCCACGGGCTACTCTATAGAGGTTCTTGACCGTGTAATGGAGATTCCCCGCTACGCGATGCAGATTCCAGGGCGCTCAACTGCTGAGCTCATACCAGTGTTCTCGTGGGCGACTCGACACGTGCAATGCTACTCTGTCCGCACCCATTCTCGTTCGAGATGCTGCCACTGAACGAGCAGGAACACGTAATATAATATATAATAACTAGCGACCCGCCCAGGTCCCGCTCAGGTGCGATTTACAAATATGGCGCTGTTTAGGTTTATAGCAACTATATACACTAAATGCTTAAGGCAACTAACATAGGATTAATACTGTCTTGTTCAGAAAGTCTTCTTAAGTGGAGCACTATTTTCAAAAAGACAAAATTTATTACTGTTATTCATCCTTAAAAGATACACATATGATGCCACGGAATTTTGTGTAGACTTATTTGAGATCTACAATTCTGTAGTACATTAAATTGGTGTATCTCTTATGGTTTAGTCAGCATATGCCATGTGAGCGCCTGAAATGCGGCTTTTTCCGACTTGATTAGAAAACGTCGACATTTTTCTACTATCATTAAATATTAATGTATTAAATACCTAAAACTTCCTCAAAAAATTCTCTAAATTATGGTGAATACAGCAACAAAATCCATCAAGTAATTTAGAAGCTTTAGACAAAACACAGACACACGCGGCTGAACGACTTTGTTTTATACTATATAATATTATATAATAAAAATGCTATTATATTATATATAATATAATATCATATGATCGAAATAAGGTGGCGGGTCCTTCGGCAGAGGCTTACGGATTTGTTGATATAAGTTGTTCACGATAAAGTGAGCACTTTTGTAAGCCTTCTCACTTGGAATGATAATCAATAAATATTTTTTATTTTAACCTTAGACGTTAACCCCCAAGTGAGGTGGAATATACACACTGTGTTTATTACTTACATGGCAATATTTACCTAAAAAAAAGTAGGTTAATGCCTAAAAAAATTGCTGAAAGGAAAAGTAACTAGCGTCTCAAAAATGTTCACTTTACCGTGAACATCCTTTGGGCTGCATGATTCTCTGGGAGCAGCGATATAAGTTCGAGGTGTACTCGTGTACGAATCGCCCAATCACGTGTCTTTGTCACGCTTAATTTCGGCAAATGGTAAGCTATAACCATACGAGAACCTTTGTATATAACTCATTCATGGATACTTCCAACTTTTCTGAAGCCCTGCCAAAGTTCTACTTTCAGTATATTCCTCCACTTCATGCAAACAAAGCTTAAGCGAGTCTAGAAAATCACACCAAAAGGACAACGCACCGTATTCGTGCGCACTCAATTTAATTAATATTTTGCACGAGAACAATTTTTTACTGGGAATTGCCAACATACACATTTCCTTCCTGTTTTATCGACATTAATTTTAAATGAAACATTGTAATTTATAGATAAAAAATTAGAAAACTCCAACTAACAACAAATAAAATACTTTTAAGTTAACAAATGTATAAATCGCCTGCAATACATTGAATATTTAAATAACAACCAAACATGTAATGTAAAGGGTGATTAAAAAAAGGTTTGATAAAAAAAGTGTGAAGCTACAGCGAATAGACTATACATCTAAGCCGTACTACTGGGTACTTTTTCGGGTATGTGGAGAAAGTGCTGGTATTATGGAATACAATTTTTATTTCAAGGTTTCGGAGTATAAGACAATTTTTTTTATCTCGATAATCGCATGTATGCAATGTGTATCGTTTGTACAACCCGTTTGGATATGTACGGATAGTAAATTCATAAACGTATACGAGAAAAATGTTATTTTGCACAAAAACATAGTTGGAAGGTAATATGAAATAGTCGGGTAAAAGGGAATAGTCAGGTTAATTAAGGTAAATCAAACATGATGTAAATTTATATGAAGTGTAATTAGTTAATAAACATTGATATTGATGGAGAACATCTGTAAACATAGAGAAATGTGTTACTTACAAAAATCGCAAATGTATTAAATTATTTCGACACCAGCAAAGTCATTATGTGCCCATAAATAACATGACAAACATTGCACCCACACTTCTCCTCTTGAGTCCTGAGAAAACAGTCCTTGGCAAAATATGCACTCAGCATCATCAGAAACAGGCGTTGTTCAGGGTGCGAAGTGCAGTTCGGATGAAGTATCTGAGTGAGAAGATTCGTTATCACTGCTGGATTCATTATCTAATCGTCTCAATGAACTTGAAAGTTTTTTCACTGTCCCTCCTCCCCCCCCCCGGACAGGAACTTGCTTTGCTGTTAAATTCTTCTTTAACTTTCCAGTCTTATTGCTGAAGACTTTTCCAGGTGTTACTTGTTATGCAGCAATCTCAGTCTCTAAATTGGTCTTGTATGGCGATGACGTCAGGACAGTGGACGTTTCTGGCTTTCTCCCCCTTTTTTATGACTTTTTTACTGGTGGAGGAGGATAAATGTGGTGTGGTAAGACAACATCAAGAGTTTTTGAGCAACCTGCTACTGGATCAACAGGCAAAACTGTATCACGATCAGTGGATGGATGGTTTGAACTGCTCACAGTCCTAGATGTTTCATCATGGACACTTTGCTGTTGTCTGATGAAGGTTTGTCAGGAATGTGTCTTGGTTCAGTGAATGTCAAAGAGGCAGCGAAATAATCTTCCTCTGTGAACATATTACTACATATTGGATAAATCCATGTGGCCTTGAAGCCATTTACAGCAATGTCGCCTCTTTGGATTTTAAAATAAGCACGTCCAAAATGTTCCATTATGTCTCAAAAACACTGAATGGGCGTAGTCTATGTCTTAGAAATGTAGTACCTCCTCACTAAAGTGAGTTTTTAAAGGCCACATAAATGATTTAGCCAACGGTTGCAGTTTATGTGCTGTGTGTGGGGGTATACAGATAATAGTGACATAATTTTCCCTTGCCATGTTGATAACTTCAGTATTCCGCTTGTAGGTAGAGTGGTCATCTAGCATCAACAAAATGGAAGACACCTGCGTGGGATTTGCATATCGCAAGAATTGAGCAAACCACTCTGCGAAAATATTTTGTACCCAGCAACTAGGGTGACATGTTGCTATTGAACCAGGTGGAGCACCTCTCAGGAGTTGTTCATTCATATTTTTCCGGGGTAAAATTACCGCAGGTGGGTCAAATTGACCACCAGCACTCATACACGTAATAATAGTCACCAATGACCTCCTTTCCGCTGATGTCAAGGCCACAATTTGCCGTTTACCATGGAGTCCTACCACATGAGGAATTTTACTTTGCACTACAGACAAACCAGTTTCATCTACATTGTAGAAATGCTCAGCTGAATACTTGTGCTCCTCAAAAGATTTATTCCAGCAGATCGAAAAATGCACTCACTTCTTCTCTGTTAAACCCTCTGTCTCTGGGAAATGATGTACCCGTTGGCTTGCGGATAGACAACTTGCCTTTATTCCTCTTCATGAACCCATAGAACCAATCCTTCCCTGCGCTGTCGTCTTTCCCAAATGAATGAGCTATGTTATTGCGTACAGCTAGCTGGAATGTTAATGCACAAACGTATTTTCGGGTTAGGCCAAAAAAATGGCTTCCATTTCCACTAAGTACTTAACAAGTTCTTGCTCCAACTCAGGAGTAAACAAATGTTAACGCCCAAGGTATGATGTAGATGCAGCTTCCTTGGCGTCTGGCTCCTTACTGTTGGCTAGACGAAACAGTGAATCTCTTGGTACCTTAACACTTGCCTTGAGGTATTTCATCTTCTTCTCCCTAACAGCAGAGATTTCTTTGGCCATTTGATCCTACTTACATAGCTTCCTTTTCTTAGTTTGGTCTCTATTATTCTTACCCATCTCTGAAAATAAAAGAGAAAGCATTTAATCTCACCTTATAATGTTATACAGAACAATTGTTGAACACATGATTAAGGCTCCGCTACAATTTATTTAGCACATGAACAGCTAACACATTAACATAGGTCCACACGCACAGCACGAATCTAAAAGCTACAATCAAATATAGCACATGCACAGATAAATGACATTTATCAAATATAAGGAACCTCTGTTCGGTAATTTGTGCGAGCATGTGTTGGTAACATTAAAATTTAAACTACCCATTGTATGTGCGGTTATAGAGAGTACCATTCCAATACTTTGTTTGTGCTTTCCTTTCGTGTGATATCTTCAGTACTAAAGCAATTGTTGTATCGGAGACTTTACATATGATGATATTCAACAGCATGTACATTGACTTGAATTCTAGCCATTTATAATTTCTAATGGCACTAATTTATAACAAAAAACTAATAAATAATTTTTATCTTTCGTTAAATAAACATTAATAGCATATCTTTAATATGTAATTATATGTCGGGTAAAATGGAATACTAAATATTTTGTCGGGTATTATGGAATAGTAGGTATTTCATACCACCCAACTCGCCATGTTTGAAAACTACAGTTCTCCTAACCTTACTAGATGGAAATGGAAGTATAAATTCTTGGGACTAGTACTGTTTATTCTTACGCTTTATTGCACATAAAGATTAATATTGTTCACACACTTCAAAACACTGTTAAAAAAAAATGTTATCACTAGCCTGCAAAAACTTTTCAAACGCAAAAAACAAGTAATCGTTTACACAGAAGCCCAAAGACGGACGACGCTCATGTGACTGTACGCATGGCACCATTCGAGCTCTGCGAAGTAGTTCGACCGCCCTCCAACAGGTTGCAGCAGCTTACAGCTCAGACATCCACCTATTCCATATTACCCGCTATTCCATAATAACCGCACTTCCTGTACCATAAGAGAATGCCACTCGTATACGAATTCGTATTTAACAAGATGGCGAATATCGAATTTGCGCTCCTGCAAAAAAAAAAGCATTAACAGCGAATTTGTAAAAAGTGATATAAATAACTATGAACCACGCAGAGAAAATTTAAACACCGTGCAAAGTTCAAAATATGCAGTTTAGTGTTGGATTTATAAATTAAGGACTGCTACTGTATACCTGAATTGATAATTTGAGATACTCATACACTTCAGTGTTTTAGCAGAGGCGAGGTTCAGGCTGGATGTTGTTATTTATGTTCCGCGTGTTGAAAGCGATCTAGAGCTGAGGCACCCCAGATCTTAACGTGTGATTGACAAGTTGCACGTTGCTCAGGATAAAACGAGCACTTTTGAAAGCCTTGCTTAAGATATATTTGCAAGCACATTGTGTACCCTTCCGCCATATGTAAAATCAACATCGCCGTGGACCTGATCACTTTATTCATGCGTCAGCAAAGGGAAACTGTACAATTACTATAAAAATAAATATTTTACAAATTATCTTATCAATATACACATATGCATTAAAATTAAAGAAAAATATATTATTGTAGTATTGGCGAATATTTACGAACACATTTAATTCAACGATGAGACATGGAACTACTTTCCCTCCGTCGTTACCAACGTTACTGGGCGTATGACACTACGTGTGGCCGTTAAAAATACAAGCAGGTAGAATCAGTGATATTTTTAAAGGGTTGATTTCAAAAGTGCTCAGTTTACCGCGAACAGCCTATTCGTGTCGTTGTGGAAGGCTCCAGTGCTTGTACGGCTGCAGAATGGCAAGTTCGCCTTTGCGAAAATATCAGCGAGTGACGATTCGCCATCTTTCCGGCCACACCCTGCGGTTCTGATACTGTGTGTTTCGGCAATTTTGTAAAAAAAATTAATTAATTAATTAATGTCACGTGGGGAGTGCACCGAGGTCGAGGCGACATCCTCCTAACGACGGGTTTTCAAGCCCGCCATACCCGGACATGACACGAAACGAGGCCCTAGGACGGGGGCAGCGCTGGAATGCAAGGGCGAGGGCAGGGGAAGCACCCGAGAAAACACCGTACATCGCGATTCTCATATGCGAAAATCCAGAGGTGAACTTGCTGGAGAACGAGCCCCGGTTCGCCGTGGTGGAAGGCGAGGCCCCTAGTCGCTGCGCCACCGCAGCCCTATGTCATTATGCACTTCTGTGTACACTCAAAGAAATTATTCGGAAATTTACCACATTAGTGTATACGCTTAGTGTGAAAGTGAGAATGGTGGGACCCCCCCCCCCTTTTATATTCATTGTAGCGTTCCTATATTTACCCAGAAAACAGCCAAATGCATAGGGAAGTTCCCAGCTATGTATAGTGGCGATGCTGAACATTCCTATATCGGCATCTTGAGTGTGGTATTATTATCATACACTGTATAGGTTAAAAACTTCCATTACAGTTTAGGAAGGCTACCAGTTAATTTTTTTGCAGTGTATTTAGACATTTGTTTCGCCAAGCCAACGCCTTGAATGATTCCTTTTTGTATGTAAGATTGGGGAGGACAATGGGTTCGAGGAAATAACAATGAGAAATTCGTTTCAAGACAGACACCGCGCGTCGAGCAACGCTATTATGAACATTTTTTTTTAACGTCGAAAACAAAATTTAGACGGTAAATTATCACTGACTTCCTAAAGTTTAAAAGTTTTTACAAGGATACTTCGCCACAGTATGTTTTTATGAATTAATAATGCGTACGTAGTATTAGGCAGGATTTAAAACAACCTGTCTCGTCCCTCCGTCACCCGTCCGTCAATCACGTGACTAACAGCCAATCAGAAGTAGCCATTAATTCTATCCACCCGTCGGTCAAAGACCTGGCAAGCTTTAACTTTTGACGGACGGAAGGATGAAATTACAGCCTTCTAAACATGAACGTTTTGTTACCCGTTCATTTAGAGCTATTTAGTAGGCTGTATAATGTGTGCTGCAGTGTTTTGTTTTGGCGGTCTTCTGTTTTCATATGTTTGTTTATGTAGCTTCAAAAGGAAATTAAGTTACTTTTTTTTTCTGAATATTTACTGATAATTACGTTTGCAAACAGAAGTTCCTTCTTTGCAATAGTAAAAGTAATAAAATCATGCATTATATGCTATTTAATTACTGTCAAAAAATATTCACTTTTTATGGACAATTTTTTTCTCTTTGTGAACAGTTTTGTTTGTATTAGTTTGCAGCAATGCGCTGATGATGGACGTATGAAGATTGATTGTGAACTTAGACTGAAGACGAGGTAGACCGCTTATTCGTCTTCTGCGCATGTACCCAACATTGACCTACCCCAACAGAACACAACTGTCAAAGTCACGTGATCAGCAGTGATAAAGGTGTTAATATTTAAATTACAAGCACTATAAATAAAATACTTTCACCAAATTGAATTTAATCAAATTGCATTACAAAACTGTTAGAGGAAGTTTACGTACATCTCAAAAGTATTTGTTTACAAATCGGTTTTCCAACCTAAAATCCTAACCACGCGAATTACGCTAGACGTTTTGGCAAATAAGCAGTTCAATGTTAGGACACGGAGATTGGCTGTGCGCAGCCAGCGAGATCGGTCTACCTCATCCTTAGTCTATGGTTGTATATTGTTCGGTTGGGAGACGGATGGACGGATGATTCACGGACGATGACGGACGGACGCGACGAGGTATTGCATTTCCTGCCTTAGTGAAATGTAAATGATGTATTGTAGGCAAAGCACGTTGCTCATGGAAGAAGGTGCGGTGAATGAATCGTTTGTGGACTGTATTAAGAAACTACACCCCAATATTCAACTGGAGTTATTTCGGGAAATCGTAGAAAAAAGCATGGCTGGAACAGGAATAGAACCCGGGCCCTCCCGAACTTCAGTTCATTGGTTTACCATTACGCCACCTTCGCACGGTACGAAACGCCGTACACGTAAATTTATATTTGATCGGGACATACGGAACTCGCCACTCCATTGGCTGACACGCAGACAATAATTAAACGTTGAACAGTACAGCATGCTGTTATGAAGTGATCAGGCCTTAGCTGGACGGCCTGCCTGATCACACCTTCAAACATTGAACCAGGGCACGAGTGTGATTGCAGTAACACCTTGCGAAATACAGTGTAACAGTGGTATACTATGGAGTAAACACAGTATCATAATAGCCCATATGTTCAAGTCACCACTTTTTATTATGTAAATGTGCGAAACATAACCTAGGCCAAGTAAGTGTAATATCCAGAACATTAATTTATGCACCACATGACAAAATATATTATTATGTGTGTTGGCAATAATTGTGATTCAGTAAGCGGATAAAATTAAATAAATACTGTTCCAAGGAAATCTGTTTATGCTCGGCTGTGCTCAATTTAGGACCCAGTATGTAAGATGCGTAGAAACTCGCCTTTGGCAACACCACCTTCGTTACTGACAAACGATTATTTGCCACACATACAGCTGAGAAACTTAATGTACACAACTACACGCGTACTAATGTACTTGTTTAATTATTTGCAACTGAAAATGTGCAGAGGAGTAATAGGATCAAACGTGCGTATTCAGAAGAAGTGTCAGGTGTGGCAAATCCAGCTTAAACTGATTTATTCAAAAGATTCAAAATGTGCAAATTCCAAATATCTGCTTCAAATAAGTTAGAAAAATAATTAAAGAAAAATAAAAAATCCCTGAATGGCAATGAGCAAGAAAATGAATAATGTTTAAACTAAGCAGCCGTTGGGAGTGGTTATGGGTAACGGTCATATTTCAAAATCCTTACGTGACACTTAATTAACAGTCTATGCACTTAAAATAAACGTAGCTCTCTCGAAAATAAAATGTCTTGAAAATAGTTCAGAAAAATGTAACTGTCTCAATACGGTAAAACACTTGACTTTCTCTCTCAGGTTAAATTATGGTTGAACATGGCTGAAGCTAATTTAGACGCCTTGCCAACATGGCGTCCGTAGAATTTTTTTACGCCCATGGCGTAACGTAATAGAGTCCAAGATGAAATAAAATTCAACACTTGATGAAAAACAGTTCTGTAGTTAAATACCAGGTTGTAGATGAAGGCAGGACGGTGTAACTCGTAGAAGGAACGGAGGTAGGTAAAGAAATGTAGTACTGGGTGCGGTAGTGCATTACGTGGCTCAACGGCTCACGGACGTTATAGGTCTAGCTAGCTACCTATACTCCTAAACAGATGCTTAAAATAAAAATATGCGGAGTGCTTATTCTATCAAACTCGACGCAAAACACAAATCAAAAACCATTGCAAGCTGTTAGAAACTAGAACATCCTAACACTAATTAAAATTCCTCCGCTGCGTCCAACTGTAGGACGAGCGTCCTAGCCTTACGTCTAGCGTAGTTGAAGGTTGGTGGCAGATAGAGTGAACTTTCAAACGGCCCGCGCGTCCTAACCCTATGCTGAGCTCTCCTGCCAACCAGAGTACAGGATTCGAACCTGTTAACCAATCGCAAGGCTTCCTTACTAACAATTTAAAATGACACACTCCAAACGGCCTAAATCCCTATTCCATAGAGTTATGGGTCTCGTAGAAGTTAATAAAAAAATATACAAGAAATCCCCTGAAACATTAACAATAAATATGAGACCAAAATTAATGCAAAATACTACGTTATTAATTAAAAATGCAAACAAAATAAAATCTAGCTATCTATTTCAATTAAGCATTAATTATTGCCATTCGTACATCTCAGTTGAAATATTCTGTTCGTACGAAAAATTCAAAAATGAATATGTGATACATAGTTAAAATTACAACTATTATGCATGAAGGTGTCCAATACGTGAAACAAACATTAATTATTACAAATAGGTGCAGATAGTGAAAACGTTATGTTACAACAGATGCAGAAACCCTCTCCACCGACCAGTAAACGGGTCAGAAAATATTAAGCCCGATATATGCCTACGTAACACAGGGAGCGGCGCCTTTTGTAGTCGGGCCATTGGAACGAGAAGGCCACTGAAGATGGGTATGTCCGGCCGTCGTTAACTGCCTCCTATATCAGCCTCCGTCAACATGAACAAGGTGGGGACTGTCCAATTAGGTTGTAATAGTAGTGGCGTGCGGCAGCGAAACTTATTATAACTAATTAGCGTCTTGGCATTCCATTTGAGCTCCCCCGATCAATAGTCACGTAAAAAGTTAGTGTATAGTCCCTACCTTCAATAAACCCGATCCTGTACTGTTATGCTCTACCTAATGATGACTCATTATTTCGCTATGTCCCTAACCCCTTTCTGGTATGAATCAACATAAAAGCTAATTTCTAACAATGCGTGTCTTGTGGTGCGGACACATCTGACTGTGGTGAGTGAAAATTGCAGATTCGAACAGAATTTGCGTTCCTGCAGTGTTTCATACAGACATACGCTGTTCATGGCGAAATAAGAAGTTTTGAAATCAACCTTTGAAAAGCACCACTGCTCGTGCGCGCATTATTTTTAACGCGTGCACTCACTGACTTGTGCCTAGTTAAGTTGGTAACGACGTAGTGTAAGTTGTTCTATATCTCAACCTTAAATTAAGTACGTTGCAAATATTCGCGAATACTGTACGGACTGCTTTTGCATGCAAGTTTAAATATAAGCAACTTTGTGAAATAATTACTTTTTATGTTAGTTCCGCAGTTTAATCTGACCGACGTACCATTAAAGTGATCAGGTGCATGGTAAATGTTAAATTTACATATGGCTAAATAATACGCAATGAGGATGCAAGTAGGCCATATGCAGGGCTTATAAAAGTGCTCAGTTCACCGTGGCCATCTTTTTTGCTTATATAACCTGTCTTGAATTAAAACAAATTCATGTGGGCCTCAAATTATTTGTAGGCTGTTCACGGTAAAATGAGCACTTTTGAAAGCCCTGCTTTAGATCTACTTGTATATACGTTGTGTATTCCTTCGCCTTATGTAAAATCAACATTGCCATGGGACTCATCACTTAATTCACGCGTCGGTCAATTGAAACGGTGAAATTATTTAGAAAGTAATTACTTTACAAATGTGATAATTTTTACATTGATGGATTAAAAAATAAAACAGATACGAGAAAGAAATAATTTTAAGTTATCACAAATGGTTCCCCAACACTTTTTATTCGACGTCAAGTTATAGAACTACTTTCCATCTACAGTTACCAGCTTTACTTGGCGAATGTCACTCAGTGCGCCCATTAAAATGTATGCATGCAGGGGCAGTGACTTTTTTCTAAGGTTCATTTCTACAGTGCTCACTTTATCGTGAACAGCCTTTAAGACAGCTCGTGACTGCCAGGTCACAGGTTCAAACCTCGGGTTAACCTCGAAAGTGTGTGTGCCGTTCAGAGAATTTCATCTTCCTAGCAACCCGCTGATTATTTGCCCAGTGCAAAAGCTCGGGTGCTAGTAACTACAATCGAAATGAATGAATTCGTTGTTTGTTGCAAGTGATGGCACACGTGTCCTTGACTGGTTTACAGTCCAATATACATTTAAAAAAAAAATGGCGATTGAAATATTAATTAGCGGACACTTCAACAAATGCGAAAGTTTTAATGCCGTTTATACAAACCAGTGTTGAGATATGCCGAAAGCAGACAGCAGTTTTCTCTCCCTCTGCCTGGCTCTTTCCCTCTCTATTCTGACGGAAATGACCCGTTGGAGAAAACGCAATTAAAATCTAATTTGGAAGTTAGCCGCAGTTCAGTGATCAGCTTTATCGGGTAGACCGAGGGCGGGAAAGGCTGGGGTGGAGGGCGCGAGTTAGAGGGGGATTGTGGGGAAAGTACAGCAGGTAGGTCGAGGGTGGCTTTTCTATGACAGAGGGTGTGTAATTCGCGGGGTTGGAGATCTGCGCGGCAGAAGAGGGGGGTGGGGGTGGTGATGAGAGTCGAGGTTGGCGGGTGGTGTGGGAGGGGGGACTTGGCGACCTGGCAAGAGGAACCAGGCAGAATAATGAAGGAAGGAAGGAAGCGAGATTGAGAAATTGATTTTTGTTACCTGCTTGGCTAAACTGACGTTAAATTTTCCACGTTAAAATACTCCAGCACGCTCTGTTCCTGAAGTAAGTGAAGTCCTTTGGACCACAAGATGCGGAAAACTGCACCGTGGATGGACGACTCTTTTGACGAAAAGTGATTAGTGGCTTTTTGTTGTGCAGATTTTTTTTAATGTATGTAGTACAGACCGGTATTTATTTTGCGTATGCAGAAAAAGTATTTGTTAACTAATAACTAGGGATGGGGAAATTTCGCGAATTCATTTGAGAAGCTAGACTTCCAACCCGTGTACATTGAAACACCTTTGCAATTGGATCACAGTTCATTAGACACTCCCCTGGACGACTGAGCCAATAGCAGACTGGCAACGAAACAAGTATGGTGTGCCATAATGTGAGGTGTGAAGTCACACTGGCTAGTCTCTGAGGCAGCAGCCAATGAACAAACATCTAAGGTGATTGTGGAGTCTAGTCTAAGGGTCATTGAACTCGCGATATTTTCCTATCCCTAATAATAAAGCTCTTATCGCACATATCGTTAGCGGGGAGGTTAAAGTATTAAAATAGTCTTGACCACCCTAAAACTGCTAAATACTATTAATTTAAATTGTTAGTCAAACTTTAGCCCAGAATATTGCAGCGAATTTACTAACTTGAGGTAAATGTGGGAGAGATTCCTTAGTGGGAGAGAGGCCCCAGTCTGTCTCATTCACAGAGTTTCTACCAGGCGCGCTGTCTGAATATAATCCATTCACGGTTACTTAACACTTTCCTGAAGCTCTGCTAAAATTCCACTTCTAGGATATTCCTCCGCCTCTTTCAAACTAAGCTTAACTAAGTCTAGAAATATCACACCAACGGATATCGCACCGAATTCGTGAGCACTAACTTGTAGTAATATTTGGCGTGAGAACTATTTCTTACTAGCCGCTGCCAACACACATGTTTTCTCACTGTTTTAATTCGTATTTATTATAAATGAAACATTATAATTTATAAATAAAATATACGCGAAAATCCAATTTAACAAAAAATAAGATAATTTATGTTAACAGAGGTATATAGCTGTTGTGATACATGGTATATGTAGGGAATAACAAAAGACGTCATACAAGGGGTGATTTTTCAAAGGTTTGATTCAAAACGTGTGAAGATAACACGAATACACTATAGCAGCGTGTGTACCTACCAGTCGGAGATAAACGAGTCACGCGAAGTTACTAACAAGTTTTGGGTTTGTTAGTTAATTTCTCTACAAAAAGTTAAGTAAACATGTTACATTAACTGTGTTATAATATTGTGTGTATGTAGTAATATGTCTGCTTAGGCCCTATAAAATAATTCTCGTGAACGCAAGACAATTTGGTGCAATTGTTAAGAGCTGCATATAGTACGATTTCTGATTTAAAATAACTAACGTGCTCTTAAGGCAAGCTGGAGTAGTGGGTATAAGTGTGGGCTGTTACCATTATGGTTTTAAGTTCGAATGTTACTTCCAGCAAGTTTTTTGGTAAATATATTTTGAAAGATAACCTTTTCTTTACATCATAGTGTTGTTTCAAGATGCAAAAGGGGATAAAATGCCTATCTGGAATGTTATTGCTTAAGAGGCCCGCCTACACGAGAGGAAATCTTTCTGAAGTGTAGTTCTGGGAAAGCTTACAAAGTGCGTGCCTCGATATTTTATATATAACAGAGTTTAAGGTGTATTTCACGTCCCTCGTTCTCTTTGGTTCTGCTAGCATCGTTTAAACATACTTTAAAATTGGCGAAAGTGCAAAAAGAAAAAAGAAATTGGTTTGGCTGTGTTGGGGACACGGCTGTTTGTTTGGCGTGAATACGTCAACGTTAACGCGCTCGGACACCTTGATGTTTATTTTACGTTCCCGGCACCGCTTCACTCGATCATGTGGAGTTTTATGGGTATCACTGGATTGCTTTTGAGATGCTCTTTCCAACCGTATACGATGTCTGTATTTCGACTTGACTTTTTGACGAATATAGGCTGAAATTTTGTTAAGTTTTCTTAATTTTTTGCATTAAACGCATACAATTTCACCATAACTACGCCACACAAATGTTTTACACACGAAATCGATTTATCTTGATGATTTACCTAATCGAGTGTCGTAGCTTCTCCTAGTCAAAAGTTATACTACGCGGAACTTATGAGATGCAGCGAAACGAACTCAAAATCCCCCCCCCCCCCGGGTGGTCCTGCGCGATGCTTTATGTCCTCACTCAACGTAACATTTCCTTTGATCCTTTAGCGATCGAGTGGTGTAATTGAATTTTGAATGTAGAAGATAGATTCGGAGCTGCAATGCCAAACTGTATCTCCCGATTTTGTTGTCATCGGATTTTCTGTACTGCCCTCCCACTTTGGTTGCAGATTTAAATACATATTCACATCTAAACATTGATGGCGCCAGTTTTTGCGCGGGTACTGCAGACGTTAACACGAAACCAGTCGACGGACCTACTTTGATGTTTTATAGGCTACCACTGGAGCGAACATAATTATGGTGCCGCCGCTAAAAGTACCATAGAAAAGCGTGGCTTACGAAAACACTGTACACTGATTGAGTGCTCCACGCGTGGCCTAGAGGATATATGGTTGTTTGTCGTGCGTGCCAGTACCACATTTATCGTCGCTCCCCTGCTTACATGCCTCCTCAACGGAAAATAACTTAAGGTAGGCGGACCCCTTAATAATGTTAATAATAAACCCAAATATTTAATTTGCAGTATCACAAATATATATTGTAATTCTTCTTAGTAGGCTATTACAAATTTTTAGAAATAGTATTTGTATTCCTATTAATAATTTTATGGTAACAGGGTTCCCAAAGAACATTTTGTAAATTCATAAACATTTTCTTACGGTACAGTAAAGCAAGCAGGCGGGAAATTTTGTTAGGGAGAAAACAGAGTTTTCCTATGGGCTATCAGCCGGTTCCAAAGTATACATGAATGAAAAGTCATCTTACATAAATTACAGAATGTTATCGAAGTGAACAATTAATGCGAAGGTAATGTCCTGGTAAAGCACTCTTGATTTTAGAAGGACTAAACAGTTTAGAATTATGCGAGTTTGCTGATGAAAATTGCATTTCGATTCTTAGGTTACCAAGCCACACCACACAGGTACTTCAACCTCTTGATCGCAGTTTTTCCAAGCCTCTGAAGACATTTTTCAAACAAGAAGTTTCCGATTTGATGCTTCAGAGTAAAAACAGAAAAATCACACGACTCCAGGTGGGAGTGCTTATTGAAAAGGCCTGAACGCGAGCTGCATCCGTTGATACTGCCTCAGTTGGTTTTCGTGCTACAGGAATATATCCGTTGATTCCAAAAGCAGTGCCAGTTCACTTTACCAGCATTTCTGCTATTTCAAATGTTGATCATCTGGATAGGAAATCTGTCGACGACGAGATGTTAGGAAATGTAGTTGCAGACACATCTGTGGAACCTAAATATGAGCTTAAGATTAAGAATTTTTACATTCCTACAGAAGTGTGATCTGCACCTTCCTGTTCCTCAGTATTGCTGCCTAGGACCAATGATCCCGCCACAACTGCAGTCACTGTAGGCAACAGAATGCCTGGGGTAGGCTTAAGACGTATTCACCAGCTTCTGAATTTACAATTTCTGACCAATCACAGGTTGAGAATGTTGATCTGACAAAGCAAACATCAAAACACTAACGAAGCGTTTGATGGAGTTGAGTTCAATACCAACAGTCCCCAAATTCGGGACGAAAATGCAAAAGCAAAACCGCAGAATTTATTTCAAGTGTAGAAAGAAGAAAGAAATTGGAAACAAAGAAAGCTATAAAAACCAAGACAGGGAAGTCGTCAAAGAAAAGGAATGTTCAAGAAGTAGAAAAAGAAAATGAAGTTTTGATATTCAGTGTAACTCAGATAAAGAAGGAAACGTAATTTGTGTAGAATGCTGAGAAAATTTTTATTAAAAACAAACGAGAAGGTAGACTGGATTCAGTGTGTTTCATGTCAAAAGTTGTCGCACGAATATTGCAGTATGTATGGCTCCCAGTGTATCGTTTGCGGCCGGGAAGTAAAATACCAAAAAAATGAAGATGCAGTGAAATCGAAAAATTTAAAACTTTTGGTTTGGCTTTATGTCGAACTACTTAATTGATTAAGAGGATTCAACAACACTATTTTGTTATCATATAGTGTATGTTAGTAAACCTTTCCTTATGGCACATCTCTCAGTCATGAGGCATCTCTCCCATATAGCGTGGGGATATCACCAATACGAGGGGATAAGATGGCCAAAATACGTATGTTTACATTAATTTTATTATTATAAATTTTAACTAGTGTAACATGATACTGAACATATAAAATTTTTTCAGTTTTTAAGGTATTTTTAATAGGATGTGACGCCAGCCAGGTCTCGCCGCTGTCAATCATTCCTGGGTTACTCAGGGGAGGGAGGTGAGGAGGGGTTACAAGGCAGCGAGCGCGTCCGTCTGGTGGAGGGGAGAGTAGAGTTAGGCCACTTACCCCCCATCCCCCCTAATCACGTAACGGAGCACGCGACGGGTGCTGTCTACATCACGTAACACTATTCTACTTCCGTAAGATTATCGCGTATTATTTAAAGACCCCCGGAACTGTTATTGAACATGCAAAACGTATTGACATTTCCACTTGAATAAAGTTGTAGTGATTTTAATAAAGAAATCTTCAAGTGGCATTGGTATTGTTAGAAGTCAAGAACATTACAGAACTGTTTTTTTGGAATGTAGAAAGGAGTATTGAAAAAGGAAAAATAATTAATGTTATGGCTAAAGTGCACCTTTTAATACCAAATGTAACTGTGAGCAAAGAAAAATTTGCTGATGTTGATAATTTACTCCTGGAAAAATGTTTCGGCCAAGACTGACAAGACAATGCTATGTTGGCGCACTACTTAAAGTTGTTCCTATTCCCTTTGAAAATGAATCTCAAGAAAGTGTTCAAGAATGGCGTGAGCCTTGTACAATACTATAAAAAGCGACTGTATAATTTATAATACAATATCAAGCAGTGACGTTTTGAACCAGTGAAACTAGGTTGACAAATTTTTTTCTTTTATTAAAGTGGAGTTTATTATTATTTATAGAACACCGGTTTATATAATTTATGAAACCTTTTCCTACTTTATTATTTCTAGAGAGTCATACCCAAAACTTTTTATGTCCTTTTGTTTAAGGAACCGAACTAGCAATAAAATTCGCAATGTCTAAACTATTTTGCTTAAAAATAATCCAACATGTAATATTTTGGGAATTGAATGTGTGTATTCGGAATTTTTTTTTATTAAGAATGCAATCAATTAAACACCATTTCAACATTTATACCTTAGATATATAGTCAAGAAATACTTAAGGAATATTTCTCAGAACCACTTACAGAGTATATAGCCATTTTTGCATCTCGGTGCTTAATTTTACAATTTTATGGAAGCTAATAGACGAAAAAGAAGAAAGGACAAGACTACAGAATAGTCTGTAACATGAGGGGAAATATTTTACCGCAGTTATATATTTCTGCCAAGCCACACTATCGACCAAAACGTAATTGGGCACCCGTGAAGATAGGCAATTCAGTACGTCAGTTGACTTGTGTGGCCGCCATAAGCTGCAGGCCGGTGTAGAACCAGTTGACAAGGAGATGGCACGAGATACAGAGCTACCGGACTTCGATAAGGGCGTAATTATGGTCTGCCATCTCAGTGAGCTGTCTAGCCAGGCGATTACACGGAAGGTAAACAGGCCCAAATCAACGGTCGTATTCGTCCTGCAAGTGGAAGGTCGATGGGCATTGTGCCAATGCTGCAAGTTCTGGGCGACCTCGAATCTTGACAGACAGAAATCGCAGAACCCTGAAACGTGAAATTGTCAAAAATAGGGCACAACCCATGGCTACCATTCGACAAGAGTTTCATGCAGCAACAGGAATATCGGTTTCCATTGGAACATTGCGTACAGAGGCCCACCGACTCGGATATTTCGGAAGAGCAGCTGAACATAAGCCCCATATCACGACAAGCAATAAAGCTCGCCGACTCAGGTGGTGTTTGGTCCGTCGCAACTGGACACTAGAGCAGTGGAAATCAGTTCTGTGGAGTGATGAGTCGAGGTTTACATTATTCCGGTCCGATGGACGTGTATGGGTGTGGCGTCTACCAGGGGAACGGCTTCTGCTGGAGTGTATAGTGCCAACTAGGGAATTCGGTTGTGGAGTGATGGTGTGGGGCTGTTTCACGGCCTTCGGCGTAGGACCGCTGGTGTTTATCCGTGGTACCATGAACACAGAGGTCTATTGTAACATTCTGGATAATGAAATGCTCCCAACATTGTGGCGTTTTTACGGAATGGACCCGTGTTACTTCCAGGATGACAATGCCAGGTGCCATGTTTCAATGGCTACTATGCAGTGGTACGCCGACAACAATGTTCGCCGATTGGACTGACCCGCTCAGAGACCCAACCTCAACCCTATAGAACATCTTTGGGACGAATTGGATCTCCGTGTGAGGGCTCGTCAGGCACGCTAAAATCTATTGCTCAACTCATGGAATGGTTGCAAGAGGAATGGCAACGAATGCCCGTGGATGTCCTGCAAACACTCGTAGAGAGCATGCCAGACAGGGTGGCTGCTGTTATAGCCGCAAGAGGTGGCCCTACGATATTCTAACGGGGTGACAACCACCGAGCAAACATTGTGGACAAGTGCCCAATTACTTTTTGGTCGATTGTATTTCTGATGTAAAATTGTATGTTATCATGGAGCACGATGTTATGGGAAATTATTGTACCACTATTGCAAAATATTTGCTTACAAAGTTTGCGAAACTGGTTATCTAGGATTGTCCTTTTTTTTTTTTTACAATGTTGCCTTCCGAAACCGTGTAGACTTCAATAAACGTATTTAGAGTTAATGTAGAATCTTAGTAGCATTCCCAAACGCTATAAATAAATTCTGGGGCCACGGTGGTTTAGTGGTTAGAGTACTCGCCTCCCGCCAAGAAGGCGAACCTAGTTCGATTCCCTACGGGCTCGCCCCCGGATTTTCGCAAGTGGGAAACGCGTCGGCGGGTTTTGTCGAAGTTCTTCCTGTTTCCTCCGCCCTTGTATTCCGGAGCTACCCCATACACTCGCTTCACCCTCGTCGGCCCTCGAGACGTCGATACGGCCCAAATCTCTTCACTCACTCGCGCTATGAATTCTGTAGCCGTTGACGACGGGAGGTCAACCGTCTAGGGGTTGCAGCAGTGTGGGCTCCTGTCTCCTCCGCCCATACTGTCCCGGCTCTCAACACCCCCCTCCCATCGCAGCTCCTATCGTGCAAGGACTCACCCCCATACAACACACACCCCCGCTGACGCCACAGCAGCCTGGCGCTGACAGCTTCCTCCGAGCACACAATGCCCCGCGGCGCGCTCGCGCGGGCTGCCCCATTCACTGAGGGACTCCTCCCCCCTCCCCCCGCCTTAGCACGCGGCCAATGCGCCCCATTCGCGGTCAAGCCTGCGGAAAACCCGCGCACCAGTGCAAAACACCTACAAGTCGTGCCTGCCCGCGCGCTCGGCCACCGTGTTTCCGCATACAGCCAATATTTTACTGTACTCTTTATATCCAGTCCATTCACGGATATTTCCTACTTCTCGAAGCCCTGCTAAAGTTCTACTTCCACGATATTCCTCCGCCTCATGCAAACAAATGCTCACCGAGTACAGAAAATTACACATTCCTGCTCGCTTAGTGTAATGCTATTTTACGTTGGAACTGTTCCGTACAAAGCATTACCAACACACCTATTTTCTCACTGTTTTTATTAATGTTGA
Source organism: Dryococelus australis (assembly GCA_029891345.1). Classification (NCBI taxonomy): domain Eukaryota; kingdom Metazoa; phylum Arthropoda; class Insecta; order Phasmatodea; family Phasmatidae; genus Dryococelus; species Dryococelus australis. Next base: position 31,543,849 of record CM057005.1, read on the forward strand.
TTATAAATTAAATAATAAAATTTACAAATAAAACTTCAATTTAACGAAAAATAATGAACTTTCATGCTAATATAAATGTAAAACGCTTGCGATACACGACACATTTAGAAAAAAAAAAAAATTAAACGCGTCACACATGGGGTGAATTTTCAAAGGTTTTATTCAGAAAGCGTGTAGAATCCACGAGCTGACAATAAAGGCTGTTCACGGCAAACTCAGAACTTTTGAAAGCCCTGTTTCAGGTCTGCTTGTATGCACATTGTGTATTCTTCCAACACGCGTAAAACTGACATTGCCATGGGCCTGATCGCTTTGTGCATACGTCGCTCAGGTGAAACTGTGAAATTATTAATAGAGTTATTACGTTACACATTTGCGAATTATTACACTTACAAGTATTTAAAAAAAAAAAAACGAAATGAAAGAAATATTTTCACTGGTGACAATTGTTTACCTAGCATTTTAAATCCAACGTTTAGACAGGGAACTACGTTCTTTCCGTCGTTACAAACTTAACTGGGCCGCACGCCATCCGACATGCCCTTTTAAATATATACAGCCAGGAGCAGCGATATTTTTTGATCGGTTGATTGAAAAGTGCTCAGTTATTCGGGAACGGCCAGTACTTCAGGAAGGTGGAACAGCCGGCGAGAGCGGCGAACTCGAACTGTACGCGCCAGCAAAATGGCGGCACCGGCCAGCAAACACGCCAGACGGAACGTCGTTCGCCGAACGGAGAGGCCTGGGACCAATAGAGAACCTTTTGCAGCGTGCAGGAACCAATCAGATACAAGCAGCCCGTCAGAGAGAGGGCACATACCCCACAATAAAAAGCCACGTGGTTTCGCCTATGAGTACTTGTCTACTCTGCGGTGAGGACCAGTTTCTCTTGGTTTCCACACAGTAAAAATATTATGCACGGTTTTAGAATCAATTCTTTGAAAACTAGTTGCCGAATATTTTTTTCCTGTTCCTCTGCTAGGAAATGAATTTACTGCTGTAGTCTATTAGCGGGTTCTTTAAAAAAAAAAAAAAAAAACTCCATGTATGACGTATTTGGTAGTTTCCTAAATGTGTCATGAATCACCACGCTTTCCAAGCCTACATCCCAAGTAAAGAAAGACTCATGAGATTCCTTTCCTCTCAGTAATGTACGTATGTCGGTTTTGTCGCATGCATCATGCATCAGAATTCAGGATCCGTCCGCCATCTTGGTAGGTGCGGTCAGCACCATGTTGGTCGATGCAGTCCGCCATCTTTGATGGTGACACAGCCAAGGCTCGATGCCATGTTAGATGTTCTCACCCTCCCCCCCCCCCCCGACATCTCAAGAAACAATTATAATAAAAATTATTTTTAATACAAATATGTCAATAAACATTATTTCATTAAAAAATTGCAAAAAAATTAAGACTATCGGCCCGCCACTTTGGATTTTTAATAACTATAACTTTTTAGAGTGTCGCTGAAGGTCATAATTCATTTTTCTACTTTTTCATTTATTAAAAAAAATACAATCGGGTAATGTTGCCTAGAAATGATTTTAATAAAAATTAAATAATTTCGGCTTGCCACTTCGGTACCCAGCGCATCGGAGGACGTTTTTATTAACCCCCCCCCCTTTTTCAAACCATTACAAAAATGTAACCAAATTAATTCGGAAAGTTATACTCACCACCACTCACCTCTCCACACACTAGCCCCCAACCCCTCACCATATACCACCCTCTCCTTCCCCTTCCACTCTCCCTACACCCCCTCCCTATTCGTCGACCCTCCTCACCCTTCCCACCAGCCCAACCCCCTCCCACTACCAACAACATACAACCCAACACCACAGCATTACCATCCCTCACAACCCACCTCCCCACCTCCTCCCCCTTTCATCAAGCACCGCCCTCACGACCCAACACCCTCCCCGCTCTCTCCTCCAATCTCCCCCCATCACCCCTCTTACCAACCCCCATCACCGTGGCAAACAAAATTATGCACATCGAGGATCATGTAATGTCATAACCCCGCTTACCCTGCCACTCAGTCATAAAAACCGATCATAGCACATTTCCTCATACCAATATTTAGGTTTGTTTTAGTGTATTAGGCATACAATATACATATATTATCATTATATTATACACATCGAGGATCATGTAATGTCATAACCCCGCTCACCCTGCCACTCAGTCATAAAAACCGATCATAGCACATTTCCTCATACCAATATTTAGGTTTGTTTTAGTGTATTATGCATACAATATACATATATTATCATTATATTATAACCATTGAATTATTGGTTTGGTGCATACCATCAATCACTATTTCGAGTAGGGTATTTTGTTTATAAAAATGCATATTATATGTATAGTTATTTGCATTTTAAGTACATTTAAAATTAAGCGATGTATCACAGAGCTCGTATTTTTTTTTTTTTTTTTTTGGTAATTGGGTCACTATCTTAAATCATAGAATGCCCACAATTTCGCAAGTCAGGTTGTAAGCAAGCTAATATTTATAGGCAAAGCGATTGAAATTTGCGATTTCTTAATACTAGGCTCGTGAAATTCAGTTGAAAATCATAATTTCTAGCTCCAAAAAAGTATGCATGTATAAGCCCTACGACCTGGTATAGACGTAATCATTACCTCAATTAAAAATAATATTTTCATCATAGTGCTTTTTTAAATCAAAATTAGTTTATAACATGGGAAAAAAGATTTAGCGTTAAAATGTAAAACAATACTTTCATTTGTTCCAAATTTATTAACATTTATTACAACAAAATTATTCATGTTCGTCTGCGCAAAGTCTGCATCCGTATAAACATCACCTCCAGTTCTAATTCGTCAAATACTAAACCATCTACTCTGGCACTCGTGAACTTTGTGTCATCATTCAGTAAGCTTTAAGGCAAAGTACTTGCAGCAGAAGCGACACCGATATGCCACTGAAAGTTCCCTAGATGATACAATAGCGGTCCCCTCGTGGAAAGATATGTTACTCCCGGTGATGGGGCGCCAGGATCGTGGTTCATTCTGGTCGCTGCAGATTTTGTTGTAGCGGAGCCATATTGTTGTGAACCCCAGGTCTCGAACCTGCGGCACCCCGCGTTAACGTCAGCCATGATGTTGAGGTCATGGTTCCGGCTCCGAAGGCGGAAGGCAGGGCGTTGTTCAGAGTGGCAACGACGTCATATGGTAATATGGTTATCTGAGAGTTGTGAGTAGTTTAGAGTCTGGTCGAGGGACCAGAACAATATGATCGAAATCACCATCCATCACTCCACCGACGGAGGCCGCAAGAACCTTCTGTTGCAGATCCGGCACCGCGGAATCGACGAGACCTGCAGTTTAACTTTGCATGACCACATATGTTTCCAGTAAGTATCGTTGCGGTAGAAAAGCGACCCACGCCACAAGCACAGATATTTAACGTGATTGGGCTTGTTCATGCAGCCACGAAGTTCATGGTGCCTTGCCGTGCGTTGATGCGAAAATACCCCGTCGCAGTAGCTGCAGGGATAAGTTTTCTCTGGCGGTGGCGATACAGGCGACGTCTTGAACTCTGCCGGAGACAGGTCAGCCGAAGAACTGGATGGTACAGCCGAAGGTAGAGATGTTGCAGTAATAAATGGCGCTGCGAGTTCGTCCGAAGTTGCAGTCGACCCCATTGAAGATGCCTCAACCGAAGACATTGATGGCGCTGCCGACGTCATGCCTGAAGATGCCGATGGTGGTGCTGCTGCTGGTGTGTCTGCTGGACCCACGACCGACGTCTCCGTAATATTTATGCCGGGTGCCATCACCTGCTGCGACGATCTGCCACTCACCAAGACCTCTGTCAAACTAAGCTCCTTAAAATGAAATCACCTACATATGTACCTGCCCATGACGTAATAGAAATATTGTGGTGCGTCGTGAAAGGCGAAGGCCCATTCACTGTTGCTCCTGGGGATGAGTTGCCGAGTGCAGAATTCGTTCTCGTCGTAGGCATTGGCAATGTGGAGAGGTATAGGTACGAAACTACACTGTTACAAATTTTCCGTATATTTACGGAAATTCTTACCAAAATGCACAGTAAATATACGGAAACACAATCCGTAATGACGAAAAACGGAGTTAAGTGCGTAAATACATAATGCGGAAAATCTCCGCATTTTCTGTAACTGCGGGTTTTTTCGCTACTGTAAACAGGAAATTATTGTTTCTGTGGCAGTTATCCATGTCACCAAGACCTGTTCTTTCAAAGATTAAAAAAGTAGCAACAGGCGTATGTAACAGTTAGTATAACTTAAAATACACTAACTTTAATAGAAACCAAAAAAGTAGTTTATGTGACTAATATAGAAAATCAAATATTATACCTGATTCACCACGTGAGAATTGTCGGTTAGTGGTTAGGGTCGAGAACTTGCAACTTTTTGACTCAGGTTAAAATCTTACAAGCATATAATATTTTAACTTTTAAAAAAATATTTTTATACATAGTAGAACACCCGCTTAGTAAAGATTAAAATAAAATAGATATTAGAAATTATTTAACTAGAGAAATAACGGAGAAATGCCATGAATTTTACGGAAAGTCCGTTTTTGAAAATCAACGTGTCCGTAATTTTACAGAGAAATTACGGATACCTCTGGATAATTTTTTATCAGCACTTTTCCGTAAAATGAAGGCAATTTTTTTAACAGTGTATGTTATATTGTTGTGAATCGCACCAACGATTGAGGTTGCAGCAAAATACAGATATAAACAGCTTCCCAGCACTGTGGGTGCCTTAAAGGCATAACTATCGCTGATCCGCAGGCTTCTCACATTCTAGGGCCCTTTGGGTATATATACTTTGTGAAAACCAAATGTAAATTGCGATGTCGCAAATTGTGGAGAATTTTTAAAGCTCGTAATCGTTCTCAGCCGCAAATGATCCACCAATTCGAGTGCCTTCAATATCATTTCTTCCTCCTCGCGGCATACTTTCTTTATGCTTTTATTCAACACCGGCTTCGACGTTATCCGCATTGCACTCAGGTGAGTTCGAGTTATTGATTGCTGTCTTTTTGTACACATCTGGTTTACTATAGCTACACTCCAGCCATATATTATATTTTACAGCTCAGTATTTTCCCACCTCCTCTGTAAGTTAACTTATTGCATTTTGTTTATTACATGTCGGATATGTACAAACATCTTTCGTTGAAGTTATCATATTTGGAGCAAGATACGTTTTCAAAAGACCCCTGGATGCCGATTCCTTCAGGAAAAATCCATCTACAATCAGCTAGCTTTCTTAGGTTGAGATGCATAGTCGGGAGAATTGCTAGGCGAAGCTTCTGATTCGCTGGTCGAAATTGTATTGAAATCAGTCTCTGCTGTGAAATACAAAGAGGAAGGGTGAACCGCAAGGCCTGTATCATAGTAAGGTGCAGCCCTTTCACACTGTTTCAGATAACTTTTTTTAAACGGTCGGTGCGAGTAAACGGTCTAGAGCACTTCTCACATAGATATTGCATGAATATGGAATTCCTTACACTCGCAGCGTTCTTTTCATTCCTTCGTGCTTCATTAGCATTTGCAAAAAGTCTTGTTGTAGTAGCTGCATGGAAGGAATCAACGATCTGCCCACGACATTCACAGCTGAAGTCTTCTGCTTCCAGTGTGTGTAGCGCCAGTTACCATCCCAGTCGGCAGATAACGCTTAGCAGGCAGTGAAGGTAGACCAGTACAGGTTTCGAGAAACCTTTTCATGTTGCCACTTCGTCGACCAAACTGCGATTCGAATTTTTCACACGCGGAAGTAACATGCTCCACATTCCGAATACAGTTGACCTCGTGTCGCCGAGCATTGCTGCTTTCAGAAAATTTCTTCTCTCAGTAACGACTCGATGTTCTGGAATACGTACCAACTTGAGTTGAGACGATGCTCCCCTCTTTGCAGTCCTTACATCATCCGATCCATCCAGCCCCTATGTATCTCTTTATACAGGCCGTCGAAATGTAGTTCCTCATTCAAGCGTGCAATCAAAAAAATCAACAGTAAAGAAAAGCATGCACTGTAATATAGAGTGAGAGGCTGAAAATACCAGAGCAGACAATATTTCGAAAGGAATGCGAACAATAAATGTACATCGACCTCAAGAATCAACATAACAAATACCGATATAAAGGTTACACAATTAAACAAAGAAAGTGTTGGGAGGAAAACCTACTAGTGCATTCTCGACAGGAAACTACACAAGATTATGAAGAAACCCTCCAAATGTACTATCCATGGATAGTTCAGTATTTAAAAAAAAATCTGCATAATGTACATATAAAATATAAGCACCCTAAGCGAGTAAAAAAATAATCATGAAATAAACCGGTGGGAAAAAAAAACGAAATTATTGAATAAATATACGAAGCCGAGACTGTAACATCTACCCATCCTAATCCTGTTTCGTACCCTGTTTGGGAAGATAATTACGGCATGTAAAATCAAAATCATACTGGAAATTTACTTTAAAAATACCTGCACTGATAAATACAGACACACATCGTCATGCCTATCACAATTCACACCACGAGTTCCCCGAACTGTTTTAAGCAGCCCTGGCATTGCTTTTACATTCCACCCATATACATACCAGCCTGTTACCAGTGAGAATTAAGCTTATCGAATAGCTACAGTACATATTCGAGACGACTTTATATGCGCCATCGTTTTTTATTTTGTTTGCACCTGCAATTCGTGCAGTACCCTAATATAATGAGACGAACTATGTATGGATATAATGAGACGAACTATGTATGGATAAAGACAAACTGGTGGGAAAAGGGAACCAGTTATTTCCATAAAGCAGGTACACATCTCCTTCCGGAGAAATATCGCACGTGCCTTACAGTAATATACCGCCATAAAGCAGGTACACATCTCCTTCCGGAGAAATATCGCACGTGCCTTACAGTAATATACCGCCATAAAGCAGGTACACATCTCCTTCCGGAGAAATATCGCACGTGCCTTACAGTAATATACCGCCATTAAAAATCAATTAAGGTAGCAGCGTGGAAAACAATAAGCCCCCTCCCCTTTAATGCCGAATGCATAATTTTGAGTCGATGTGACCGATGGTTCTTGTTCCTACCACGACGGGGCGCCACCAGACATATATCTTTCTCTCTCTCCCACACACACACACACCCTAGCACTTCCTCCTCACAAGAAATGTTTTCGGCGACCCTCCATCAGGCCAAGCCGGACAGGATCGTATGCAAACGTGAAGCTGATCTTTCTCTCAACACAACAGCGTTCTTCACGGAAAATGTTTGGAGTTAAAAATATTTCCACATATTCGTTTAAACATACTTGTATATAGATACGATTTACAAGCTACAGCAACGCACGAGAGAAATTACAAACACTAATTACAAACCAGAAGAGCTAACAAACACAAATAAAATTGAATTGATTTTAAAAATTACTGCAATAAGTTTGATACAACCCGAATTCGTTTCGCGCATCGAAACTACCATTATTAAACTCTTATTAGTTTGAAAGTCGAATAGTGAATATCGCGATTCAGGTCAAGGAAAGAAAATTCTAGGGAGTAGGTGTTTGGAATGGATGACAAGGTAAATAGATTTGTGTAATAAGCAATGAATAACTACACAAGGTAGTATTAACATATTGGTACGAGACTCACCAAAGGTATTTAAACTTTATTCATATATCAAGTAACCCAGCGAAAATTACTCCGGGGAACAGCTTCGCTTGAGAGGAGAGTTAATACTTATACAAAGGACACACACACACACACTTACACACACAAACACACGACTCATCTGCACATGCCATGCCAACCAGCTGCAAAACCCCTAGCATCAAACTTTACAAGCGAAACTAAATACTTGACAACTACATCAACATATCATACTCACTGCGGAAAATCATGCCAAATAGATATTTCTACGCATTTTTTCAACCAACATATTCTAACTTGTAATACCTCAAATACCTGGACAGAACATAACAACACTCATTATCAACACTGCATTCCATTAGAACATATAAGATATACCAATCACTTACCATCATACCATCTAAGACAACAAATTATATTATATCCATATTATCAATATATCATCAGCATCATCATCATCAGCATTTCATCATCAGTATATCATATTATCATCATCATCATCGTCATATCATCATCATAATGCAGACTTATACTTCAATTTCAAACAGACACGCTCTCATACACCTTAAGTACTGTCAAAGCGATTCATACTTGCGATGGATAACATATCGCATCTCATATTAATTAAAATATGTTTTCCTTTATTCACAGATTACTCTTTACTGGAAAAACAATTTCATCGAGAAGTCTTGTATATCTCGTCTAATTACCATTTAAATTACCAGAGAAGTCCATTTCATTGCCTACACCAAACACATATATGCATATATTTAATATTCTTATATCCTCTGATCTTACACTTGTTTGTAACAATCAAGACATTGCATACAACAGGAAGGAAAAAAATGTATATTTAATGATAAAATGAATAAAAAACAATAGTCTTTCGTACAATTTAAATTTACTTTTCAAACTGATCAAAAAATGCATACTGCATACATATTAGATACACTCAAACATATTCTTCCTTAAGCAAAACTTTTGTGTAAAAAACCCAAACATATTTATTACATCATAAAAAACATTGTATAAGATTACAGAAATACAAATTTAGCTACAAATATGTACAGATTTCATGAAAAAACAAACATTTCTGCATTACATTGTGCTCACATTTCTCTATGTGTTTCTCTAATATAGACTTTCTGCTAAATAATCGTTCACACATCATACATCGATGGGCAATACACTCAGGATTCTTTAAACAATTCGCTCACCATGTAACGATACATATTGCTACGTAAAGGGAATAAACAATACGCCCAGGTTTCTTTAAATAATTGCTCATCATGTGACGACACATATTAATACGTAAAGTGAATAACTTCAAACAAAAACGGCACTTATATCCTGAGTTATCCACCCCAACACTTTCACAACAAGTTAACAAATGTGTTTCAAGTTGTATATGATCAGTAAACACGGAATGTAATTTTTGCAAGAATATTTATTTTTAATAATGCTTCCCAAACAGGTATTTTTAGATGTCTTCTTAATTTGCGAAGTGAAGCAAATTTCATCGCACAGGTTTTGCACTAGTGATGAGGTTGTGTACTCTCTTACAGTATAGAGAACGACAACATAATCGATTCACTTGATTTTAAGGAAATTTTGCACTTACTCCCATGCTTCCTGAATGAATTCTCTTTCTTAAACAAACATAAACATATTATATGTCGGTATACTTTCAAAGTAGGATTCTTGGAACATGCTCTCAGTTCATGTCGATGAACATAACGATATGCTGAAAATGTTTATCCACAGAAACGACACACAGGTTTTATTCCCCTTAAAGCTTTACCTTCACATACCGCTGAATGCCTTGCTAATGTAGAATTTCTTGAAAATGCACGACCACACTCTGTGCAGCGATACATAACACACTCAGGATTCTTTACAAACCTACTTTTTTCATGAGAACGTAAATTGCGACTATGTTTAAAATTCAGCTCATAGCATGCATGTTTAGTTTATAACTACCACCAAACAAACATTGAGATTTCAAACATCGATGTAGATGGCGAATAATTTTACTGCGACATTATTTACGTTCATGAGAAGGTAAGTTTCCCTTATCTAAGTACTCCTTTTCACAAAGCACATCACATTTGCTCCATATCTTATGTTTGCTGCAAGGTTTGTTCAGAAGAGCGCATATCCAACATATTCACCTCTAACATCCCAAACAGACTGAACTAACTACTCAAACACATCGAGCTTTTATACTTTGCGTAAATGTAGTAATATATGGGGGAAAATTACATATATGAAAAATCATCTCCTATGAAATTAAACTATTCTTAAGGTGAAATATTAAAAAATTATATTTATGCAAAACTATTTTAAAAGGTTACCGAATGCTAGGGGCCCGATCTGCCGGTGTTCTATCAGACGAAACATTGGCCAATCTGACTCGCCAACCCCCCAGTGGTAGTAGTGATCGAAGCTCATTCGGTCTTTAACCACCGAGTCGTAAACATCTTATTTGCTCCTGTATTTGGAAGGACCTGGGTTGGATTTTAAACCTAATTAATTCAAAGTTCTTCCCTTTTTTCCCCCGTTGCTTTCCCGAAATCACTCCAGAAGAATATCGAAATGTTTACCTACCAAGGTTCCTTACCAACACAAATATAGTTATCCATTTCCAATCTCGCAAAGGGTTAGGTTAGAATATTCACCATACAACATATACCTATTTGCTTAATATAATCGTTATTAAAATGCGAACTGAACATATTTACCCTCCCCGCAAACATTTTTCCTGCCTAACATACAGTATGTACCCTCCTACTAAACAATTTTACCACTCCAAAAAACATTTTTTAAGCAAATACTGTTGATCGTAGGTGAAATTTACTAACAAGTGTGAACACACAGACAAATGCACACACATACATACATACATACATACATAAATATAAACACATGCACTATATTGCACATAAAATACTTAAGCGAATGCAGAAATTGACCAAATGTACACCCTATTAGCATACCATATGAGCAGACGTTATCATAAAACCGTTTCGAAATAAATTACAGAAAATGATTAACAATTTATTTTATTTTTTTCCCACATATCAATATGTCAGTGATTCATTTGCTAGAAACAGAGAGCTCACCATATCACAATATTATTAATTAAATATGTCAACCAGCTTTCCTTCTCTTTCAATCATAATTTAATAACATATTATACAACTAAATAGCCAAGTCCTACATCTACCCATCGAGAATTGTTTGTAATAACTTGTAATATATATAATACTCATTGCTAAATAAACATATAAAAAATCCATTCTACATATTCTTCCAGACAAAATATTCTAACTTGTAATATTCCAAGTACATAAACAAACCATTACAACAATCATTACCTACATCATATCACTTATATCAAACATTTCCCTTCACACCATCCAAGACAACGAAATAAGCATATAAGCATTCCTACATAATATGCCAGTGAAGTACTCCGATAAACCATTTCATCATGAATTGGCAAAGCACACACACACTCGCACACACATACACATACACACATGCACAAATAACCAGAAATACTCCATTTTGCAGACTTGCTCCACCCAAGATGTGCTCCTAATGATCCAAAATGACATAAAATGACCTAAAATTACCCAAAATGATCCAAATTGACTTCAAAATGAACTTATAACTCCAAACCACACACACAACTCATTTACACAAACCACACAATCAATCATTACCAGCAAAACTAACATACCACACAGACAAGATATATTAACCATCGAAACATTCATTACGATTAGCATTACCAACACATAATATGAATAGTTTTGTAAACTGACTGCTACCCATCACTCATACTATCAGCACGTTCCTATCAAACACTCCTGTGAAAATATCAAAACCTTGAGAACTATATCATCATATCATACAAGACTCTTGTTTCTAGTAAACCTCTTAAATCCCCATCGCATCGTAGAAGTTCGGAAATCAGTACTGCTTTCAATCATTTGCTCTATTCTGATCACTTATTACTAAACGAATTATGATAAAACACCACTGTTATTTTCATCTAATGCTAGGATAAAATGTTTGTTAAGTGATAAAATGAATAAAAACTTGATTTCATAAATGTATCAAAAATATTACTCATGTGCACTCAAACATATTCTCCATTCAACAAAAGTAATTATGCTTTACTCTAATTTATAGTAAAAATCTTATTGTGTACAGTCAAGGTACACTTATTCGCATACACAACAAAGCAATTATCACATGTGCAGGTCTTGTAGCTGATGACAAATGGACAGTTACTATCTTAGTATTGTCTGGCGCTAGACCTAGTCGTGACTCGTGAATGTCTTGTTGCAATACTTACACTCGATTCTCGATGTACGACAAACATTACCATTGTAAATATTTTTATGTCCAGATAGCTTATTACTGTGGGTAAACACATCATAGCACTCATCACAGTGGAATACCTTGTGAGCTGGAGTGAACAAACAATGATTACTTTCATGTCGACGTGCACTATGTCTTGTAGTAAAAGTATTTCCACAGTAGTAATGTTGTTTCTGTAATGTTTCTAGCGACTCTTCGGAAGATCTTGCCGTCGCTGATGGTGTTGCAGATGGTAAGTCTTCAACCATTGTTGTCATATTGTAACAGTACTGTATTTACTGAGTAATAGACTTGTGTTTGTGCATTGAATTTTGCGAGCACTAATTAATTAATTTTTTCTTTCTGTTCATAAGCAGGAGACAGTATCGTTCTTTCTTTGAACCACGATGGTGTATTATTTGAAAGGTCGAGTATTTCAGAGTGTACATTATCTATCAGTTGTTGGTGGTTGATGACTAAAACACATATATTACTATTGAGAGGAATTTTTCCATTCCACAATCTATTGGAAGCTCTCAAGTTCCGACTTTCAGCAGCATGTCAGTAAACATGCTGTTATCTTCTGTAGACATAAGTAATCTCATGATTGTTTTGAGTGCTAGTTTTGCTACATTGGGTAGAAGATACTATCTTTTTAATGGTGCATTTACTTCATCAGCTCTAGTTCCTCTCGCCACCACCTGCAATACTTGACGAAAATTTCCTGAGATAAAACCGTGCAACCGCCATAGGTGTATTTGTATTTGTTAAATCACACATGGTCCTATCCAGACATTCGATGGAAGTTTTATGCGTTTTATGCCTCATCCCAAACTATCAATGAACATTTCTGTCTTAGTTTAAAGTGTTACTTTATTTTGAAATGTGATATATGCTTGTACCATTATCACAAACGTTCAAAGGAAGTTAAAATGTTGCAATGTGCAGTTTTTTCCTCCTTCTAAAAGAGTTGCTACAATGCCAGATGATGCTACGGCAAGGGTAACATTACCACTGGATCTAACTTTATTGAGAAGCAAATTAATTAAGAAAGTTTTACCTGTACCACCCAGAGCATCGAGGAAAATCATCTTACATTCTTTATTTGTAATGGATAAGACCAAGGCATCATAAATTGCTCTCTGATCGGGGTTCAGATTTGATTCTTTCTGTTTGAGAATTTGTAAAAGCCGAGATTGTTCATACGATGTCTCCCTCAATAATTCAGCATTGTTAAGGTCGGAATTAGTGTTAACTGGCAAAGGAAGACCAAAATCTGTGATGGATTTGCCTGCTAGAGATTCTACTATTTTATTTACTTCAATTAATGCTTCGTCGAACATGTCCTGGTTATGATTTAAATCTTCTAACGGCTGATGCCCTCCATAGTCGATGTAATATATCTTCAAACTTGCATTCCCGATAATTATTCCAAAGACTCAACAGGTCAGTGATTTGGCAGAAAGCTATTAGAATGGAAAATAAATGTCTATACGATCCTGCTGAACTGCAGAGTGGAGCTTCCGACAGCATGCTTCCCCAGTGAGTGTCGTCTTTTAGTAAACCAAAGAAACTTCCTATTATTTTGATTCCAGGTATAAAAGGCAGGTATTTTGTCATAAGTGAGTGTTTTTGCAAAATCGTCCACTGAGCCCAATTTAAAAAAAAACGTCGTTAATATTGTGTCACTGGGATTACTTACAATATCATTTACATAGTTTTCGTTGAAGAAAATTCAGTATCCATTTTCTAAATGGATCACTAAATGTTTAATTGTAAAGGCTCTTTCATGTATACTGAATGTTAAAGTTTGCCACATGGCTTCACAATTACAAATATATCTGCTAGATTGATATTGTTGTATCTCATTTGTGGAATTTAAGGTAAAAGTAGCATTGTCCGTATATTTATATATTTGCAAATATATTTAATACTCTTTACTAAGCTGCATATTTCGACGTTTATGTGAGCATCAAAAATCATAAGGAGTACCGGATTATGGTATGACACATCAATTATCTATCTCCTTGTTCCTGACAACTGTGATATGTTCGCTGTCATCTGGAGAGAATATTCTGTATAAGGGATACCCATCATTACCGGTAAATGTGCAGCTTTGAAACGATTTTGGGAACTCTTTAGTGCAAACACCCTCACGCATATACAGTGAATTATTGTTTAAAGCACCACAGGGCCCATGTATAATATGCTTTTTCACGATATCGTGAAGTATCGGATCTTCCTTCTTGCTCGGTGACTCAGTTGAAATAACAGTATCTATTTGATATGGTCTAGTTTTATTTTTCAGCCATAACAGAAGGTGGACGTATGGTAGACCACCTTTCTGCCATTCGACAGTATACGCGTGGCATCGAGGTGATCCAAATATTTGAGCTTTGTTTATTAAGAACAATATATTTTTGAATCTTCAAATGGAACACTCTATTTACTGTCATATCTACCTTGAGGTGTTGCATTGGGAAGGATATTTTCTTTAATTTCAGGCCAGTTAGGATTACATGTGAACATTATAAATAGTCCGATTTGCCAAAGTTTCTGGTGTAAGTCATGGCATCATGGATTTCTTCATGTAGATACCTAGGTACACCCATGAATGATGATGGCATTATCATTAACTGACTTATTTCGCTACCATGTTCATTTCTCCGATCAGCATCTTGCAAATGAATGTATTTTTCAGTCCCTGATTTTGTTTGGTTATTGTGAATGTAGGCTAATCATTCGGATTTTATTTTAGCGCACTGATCTACTAAATACTTGTTTGTTAACATGCCAAATCTGTATTGTGTTGAATGAATTTTCCCTTGCCATTATATAATAAGCTTAATAGTTCACAGATGGAACTGTTTTGTGTAACTGTGGCCAGGTATTCGGGTCCACTTGAGGAATATTTATTGAATATCCATATTCACCTCTACATTATATTAAAGGGCATTTTAAAGCATCATATGATCGGCGAATATCTGATATTCTATGCATAGTATCATCACGACTTCGTATTACAATATCCCACCTGTCAAATTGTTGGCCGGTTATAACAACTGATACCTCACACATAGAAGGAGTGTCGTAGCATCCACGATGTTCACCAACAGGTACCTTATCGGCGTGGATTACAACATTGAAGTCTGGCATGTTTTGGGAAACACACTCAACTGCTGTTTTAAAAGACTGAATATAATTATTATGAGAGTGTAACATGTATTGCAATTGGCTGATAAATGCATTGTCTAGAGATTGTCGAGCGATAGAACATCGAATAGAAGCTTGTGTGCCAGGATTTGCGATGAAATATATCTGCTGGCGAGAATTTGTGGTCATCAGGCCGAAAGGGAAACAGGCTACCGGCCAAATGATATACATGCCCTTGTACCTTAAATGTTAGAATGAAACCATGCTCGACTATTTGAGTACTCATGAATGAGGTAATCTGGAATGTGTTGTTATTGAAGCATACGTGCTTCAAAAACTCTTTACTTTTGGGATGGTCACCAATTGAGAAGTGAGTGTAAAGGTTCTGGAGGTTAATAAATTTCATCTATGTTAATTTTGCCCTGTAAGCAACACAAACCTTTTGATTCGTCGTTACATTTTAGGGCAGAGCAATGTTGACAGACAATGGCCATACTACCCAAGGTAACTGCAGAGTCATTTTTATAATTAATGGAAGAATCATAATTCATTCTAGAATATTATTTGCCCATAAGCCAGAAGCATTTGTACTATGAGATCTCCCAGCTCGTTCCCTGTTTCTCAGATTAACGTGTCTGGTCCTATCTGCGAAAAGCAGATTGTTTCATTCTACATAAAACTCATTTTGCCTCTGTGAATCGTGCCTACTTCGATCTAAAGAGTGACATGTATCCCGTTAAATATAAATTTCTCTTTGCCTCTGTGAATTATGCCTACTACGATATAAAGAAAGACACATATTGCATACAGCAATCTTTATCCTTTCTCTTTGTAAAATATTCCTTTCTCGGTTATTAGTCTACCTAGATTATATTTCTTGTTCACTTTCATTTGCCTGTGATAATCACAATCTTTTAGCATTTGAAGTACTACTGCCTATATTTGATTTACGCCTTGGCGTTGTTTTTTTTTTAAAGGAAAGTCTACTATCAAAGAACAAAATAAAATCATATAAGTAGAAAGAACATTACCTGAAATATAAATTGTAGGTATAGGCTGTTCACGGTAAAGTGAGCACTTTTTAAGGCCGTCCCAACAGGCATTAACCAATAATAAATATATCATATTGCAACCTCAGGGCATAGATTTTGAGGGCGGGGAAATGTATAAACTGTGTTTATTGGTCACATTGGAATTTTTATATTAAAAGGTAGCCGGAAGATGGAAATTTAATGAAAGGAAAAATTTAGAAAGGCCTTAAAAAGTGCTCACTTTACAGTGAACAGCCTATACCTACCTATGTAAGTAAGTAAACGGCAAATTTGTACACAACACACACAAAGTTAATATTGCTCTGAAAATCGCCTCAATATCAATAGTACATCTGTATGTAAGTACATGACAATTAACCAATAATAGTTATAAGAACAATAACATTAGTTTAATACTAACTTTCTATCTAACCTATTTAATATTTACACATACCTAAACCAAACAGAACCAAATATTATTTGTAATCAAACAAAACAAAACAACCAAATTCCTCTTAACCCATAGATATCACACCACAACATAACAGTAAATTAACTCGAAATTAGCACAGTCATAAAGAGAGACAGACACGCACAAGGGAGTTCCTTTTATACTATGTAGTGGTAATTGTATCCTGTAAAAGATATTTACTATCTACATTAAACAGTTTTTAATTATGAATTTATTTGTTTTGATTAAAATTAAGTTTTTTATGGATAGAAAAGTCACTGAATTTTACGTTTGTTTTTACTGCATAGTTTAAATGGTAAATATGCTTATTACCACTTATCTATTTAAGATAGATCTATGCTACTGCTGACTTTTTTATAAAATTTAATTTTACACAATTCTTTCATAATTGATTTTGTTATATCTCTAATGGATTAGGCAGTGATTCCATGAGATTGCACTAGTGGCAAGCTTTTTTCCCGACTTGATTCACGAATACAGTTAATGCTCAGTTCCTAAGTGCCACTGCAATTTTTAATTCACACAAACTTTCTCGATAAATACAGATCATAACAGTAAAAACCACATCCAAATCCGTTGAGTGGTTCATGAGATAAGCACAATCATACACACAGATGCACACCAGGGACTTCCTTTTATGATATGTAGTGATTAAATACCTGTCAATATAGCCGGCAGCCAGCAGAGGTATTTGAATGATATATTATCGATAATGTGGTCACTTGATAGCTGGCTGTGATAGAGGGCGGATGTGTAGGGAGATTTTGAACCTAGCAATTGTTCATTGCGACAATCGATATTGTATATAGCATAATTTATTGCTGCATATGCAGGGAACGATGTGTAAGTTATGAATTTGATGACCATAGCTTCAATAGTTAGGAAATTATGAGTAACTATGCTCATAAAAGGGCATACGGCATAATTGACCTTACCACCATGATTGATATAGGGGAAGATGCTTATGATATGGATCTGATAACTATAGATTCAATAGTTTGGAAATCATGACTAGCTATGCTTATAAAAGGGGTTAAGGCATAATTGACTTAATTATTACCATCTACATAGGGAACAATGCCTATGGTATGAATTTGATGACTATAACTTCAACAATTCGGAAATTACAACTAACTATGTTTATAGAAGGACTTGAGGTATAATTGAAGCCCTGCCTCAACCAACGACCAATCGCGGAACATTGACTAGGTGTTAGAGTGTGGTGGTGTGCCTGCGCTTTGTAACCTCCCCTCCAAAAAGGGTGCCTGCAATTAGTATCCTCGTCTCAGAGACCTCCTCCCAGGTGAATCAAATGTGGTCATCCCTATGTCATTCTAGTTGTGGGCCAGATCATACATGCTCCCACTACTAGCCACTATTTTAATTAGAACGAGCCGACGAATTGTGATGAATTAGAGCTATTTTAGACTACACAGAAACGTAACTACCTACAACCGCTGTATGCTTACAAGAATGAAGATGTGTCTTAAATCTGCAGGAGATTCATCGAATACTAAAAACATTTATATAACGTATGCTAGAAACAGTAAAATAGAGTATTGAGATGTAAAAAACCCTTTGTAATTTTGACATTCATATTACTGACTCGTTGGTCTGAAACTTTCGGTAGATCCTGTATATTCCACGTGACCCGACGTGAAGATTGTGTCACGGTATTGCCGCCGAATACAGCTTTTATTCTCGAGAGATCTCGCTGTTAACCGCTTCGTGGTGTCATTCGCCGGAGACACCGGGTGCATAAGGACTCCGGAAGAAGAGGAAAAATAAAAAAAAAAGAAGCACGGACTAAGGAAAAGGGAGGGCGGATTGGGCGAATAGCGAAAAAGGAAAGAGAAAGGGGAAAAAAAGTACCCTCTCCTTTCCGTTCCGATTCGTCGCACCGGCGCTCATTATCTCAGCTGTTCGCAGCATCCCTTACAGGCGCGCACACACACACACACACGCACGCCACCCCATTTTTTCTCTTGCCCCTTCAATGTGGACGTCCTCCATTCGCCACCGCCCTCTCTCCCTTACACCCCCTTAGAAATCCTCTCCAGCATCTGCCACTCCATCACGATCACCGCAGCCTGCTTGCTGCCCCCGCGCATCGCTAGAAATTAAGTAAACTCCCGGAGGTTTTGCGTCGCTTTTAAACCCGTTAGCATACAGCTCCTCCTGACCGTGAACCAGCCGCAAGGAGCGAGCACATGCGGGCAAAAACCGCACAACCTCCACTCGACGTGTCTTCGTAATCGCTCCTCTGCTCCGGGGTAGCGAGCACATGTAGAGGATGACGCTAGTTTAGTTTATTTGTAGACAGTTGGAAATTTTTATTTTAAATTGCGGGACAAACTATAATTCAAGAACTTGTCCGTGTGTGCTTCTTCTGTGACTTGTACACGATTTATTAGAATCATGATAGAAAATTCTTAGCTAACAACAAAAAGGCAATCAAATTCAGGCCCAATCTTCTAGTATCCCCTGCGACAGCAAGGGACCAAGTATCAGTTGAGAGCTGAATGTTTGTACACGAGGCTGTATCATCCAGGTTAGAGGTAATTGAAATCGAGAATTTTTCATGTGTCTGTTTATTGGTGTTCTAGACAAGCGACAATATAGTCGTCTACACACACTGTCATAACGACGCCAATTATAATGGTTCCTGTAATTCCTCTTCTCACTGTCCTGTTAGCCCGCGCCGCAAAGGACATTACTACCATAACAAAAAGTTTCGTTACTCGCTGACTGTCAGCTGACGGAGTGGCGAGTTGACTGTGTAGCGATCAAATTGACTTGAATAAATGATACAATATACAGCATACCGTAACAATTTACATAACTTAAAAAACATCATTTTTATAAATTCATGTTTTAACTTTTGTGACATAGTGTTCATTTAATATCAACA
Source organism: Dryococelus australis (assembly GCA_029891345.1). Taxonomy (NCBI): domain Eukaryota; kingdom Metazoa; phylum Arthropoda; class Insecta; order Phasmatodea; family Phasmatidae; genus Dryococelus; species Dryococelus australis. The sequence goes on from CM057005.1 coordinate 31,563,466, forward strand.
TAGTAGAAACTAGCATAGAAATGGCAGCGTAAAGATAATAATGATGTCCCCAAGGACAGAGAAATAACACTTTCTTTGTGCGAGCTAGCCTTGGGCATAGTCCTCGAAATGTTAATTCGACGGAGAGTTATTTCGCCTTCGCCATCCCCTCTCCAACTACTCCAAAGCCCAGAGACGTGCACTTGGAAGGGGAAATGGAGTGAAGTGAGTGACGAGATTTGGGCTAGAAAAAGAATCACACCAACCCTAGTGCACACGAATTTTTTTAACACACGCACTGTATATACAGGGGACAAGCGGTTTTCACGGATAGTTCCACTCATGCTAGATTTTAATAAGCTTGAAGAGAGTGAAGTGAAGAGACTTAACAGCGAGGTCTTGAGAGCCGATAAGGTTATTGAGGTGAGTATGGAGCGGCACGGGAATGAAAGGGTGGTGGAAGCTGGAGATCCCCGAGAAAACCCGCCGACCAACGGCATCGTCTGGCACGATTTCCACATGCGAGAGTCCGGTGACCGGGCAGGGGATTTAACCCGGATTGCCTCGGTGGGAGGCGAGCGGTCTAACCACTCAGCCACCGCGGCCCCTGGAAGGGGAAATCAGGAACCGGAAGGAAGGTGTTCAAAGAACGTGAACTACAGCTAGACACATACGAAATTCACGTTATTATTCAGCTACACACTGAGCGACGTGGCGCAGGGGCGAGGCAGTGAACTTGTGTTCGGGAGGACCCGGCTGTAACTCACCGGTACGGTAATTCCTGATCTATTTCAGTTTACCCATGTTTAACCGCAATCACTCCAGGTGATGGCCCATTCTCTCCCAGTCGCTGGTTCGCTGAGGAACGTGCTCCGTCTCTGATGCTCCGGCTGTTAACGAGGCGATAAGCCATACCTATAGGCTGTTCACGGTAAAATGATCACTTTTGAAAGCCCTTCTTAAGATCTACTTGTATGCACCATTCTGTGTTCTTCTGCCTCATGTAAAATTAACATTGCCATGTGCCTTATCACTTTATTCATGCACCGATCAGGCGAAAAATGTGGAATTGTTAGAAAAGTAAATACGTTACAAATCTGGTAATTTTTACGCTTCGTTGCATTAAATAAAACAGCAAGCGAAATACATATTTTAAGTTATAACAAATGGTTACGTAACACTTTTTATTTGACGTTCAGATATGGAACTACTTTCCATCCATTATTACCAACTTTACTGGGCGCATTTTACTCAGTGAACTCGTTATAATATATACAGGCAGGGGCAGTGACTTTTTTCTAAGGTTATTTTCAAAAGTGCTCACTTTATCGTTAACAGCCTTTACCTACCTTACTTGGCCACATACTTGACTTCAGAAACGTGGCCATTTTGGATTACTTGTGCTGTGTGGTCTTAGTTAGAGACCTTCAAAACTCGCGTCGTTATTCGAGGACGCGTTAAACTTAGACTTCTACCGTTGCAATTCCTTTTGTCATTGGACCATAGTTTATTTGACACGCCCGTTGCCAACTCTGCACCAGTAAATGAACACTTCAGAATTGTGTGCCCCAGTCAGGTGCAATCCAGTCAGAGAGGGAGTGACTTCACAACTATACAGCAGTCAATGGAGAAACGACGCCGGCTCCAGTATATACAGTACTGTAAAGTTTAGCCTGATGCCTAATAATAACGCGAAATTTACAGGTTCCTAGTCATAGTTAGTATAACATATCCCGCAGTACTCCGAGACTATAAAAAAACGTTTAACGAGGAGACAGTCAAATCGGGTATTTGGACTGACAACGCAAACTGGGTTCTTCCTGTGGCAGAATGCAATAAACGTAGGGCATTCAATTGAGCATACAGAAGACTGAGCAGTGTAGTATGTTGCCGGAAAATAATAGAGATTGTGCATGTCTGTATCTAATGGTAGATTGCTGTTGCCAATCGTGTATCTTTCCCGCTCAAGAAAGTACTTTTAAATCACACTTTTAAAAAAATCACTCCCGTTAACTCCATGCATGCTACACTGCACAATGGTATGCTGTCTTCTAGTTAACTGGCAGTGAACAATATAAAATAGTTCTCGATACTTGATGTTCTATTACAAGTTTAATATTTTCATATGTTATGTTATGTGTCAAGTTAGTATTTTTTGTTTTGTTTTGTACACATTAAAGTATTAGTTTGTATGTTAGTACACTCATTGAAATTCCCAGCAATTGCATTGTTATACATGGATTAGGCCTTTGGAAATGTTAATCTTTTACTTATGGTATATTTATACAAAATATGGAGGAAGTGCAGATGCTAAGCAGGCGTTTCAAAAGTTCTCCATTAACCGACATTAACAGACATGCAAAATTCGCGTTATTATTTGGCAAGAAGCTAAACTTCACTCCCCTATACCTGGCCGAGCGCAATTCGTGGTTCCATTGCCTACTGGCTGTCATACACCTTCATTCATCTGCGTGAGCGCTTCACTGTAGATTGGCTGCTCAGTCGTTCAGCTTTAACTATTGGCTAAACTCGTCCTTCGTACGTACTACACAACTCGCCGGCCAATGGCAGATATCAAACCATCATGCAACGACACGGAGTTTAGTCTATATCCACAAAATAACGCGAATTTTGCAGGGCTCTGCCTATAATGTAACCAGAAGGTAAAGATACAACTAATTAACCTACTATCATCTACATGGATGTAAGTCGTGCATTTCCTAGGACTCGAACACAGAACGCTTAGTACCGTAAGCCAGTATACAACAAACTGCGTTACGGAGAGGAAGGATTTGGAGCATCAACTACGGTATTAATCAGTCTAATGCTTTGATAGACTGGATTTACCAGCTTCAAATATTTGCAGGGACAAAATTTAAAACAACAAATGCGTTAGTCACTTAAATCATGGTTTACTGCAGCACTACTTGTGTGCAGAATTTGGTGTAAATAGATTGACTGGTTACCGAGGTATGGCATAACAGCTTAAGGGGAATGGTGCACGTCAACAGTACATTTATATAATTTGGTGTAAATAGATTGACTGGTTACCGAGATATGGCATAACAGCTTAAGGGGAATGGTGCACGTCAACAGTTCATTTATATAATTTGGTGTAAATAGATTGACTGGTTACCGAGGTATGGCATAACAGCTTAAGGGGAATGGTGCACGTCAACAGTACATTTATATAATTTGGTGTAAATAGATTGACTGGTTACCGAGGTATGGCATAACAGCTTAAGGGGAATGGTGCACGTCAACAGTACATTTATATAATTTTTGTCATTACTTGTTCTACAGAGGAATTTTTTTTTAATGTTGGCTCGACAAGACGTAAATATCAGTTTTGAGCACCTTCTCACATTGTTACAAATTCGCTGTGTTCGTTTTTCTCGGAGCACTGATTGGAGATAAAACCAAAATTCTTTCTTTTCTTCCATCAGCGCTCCGAGAATAATAACGGCAGTGAATATCTAACAACGTACAAATGCGTTGAAAATTATTATTTGCGTCTTATCGAGCCAAAAATTCCGACAAACCCTTTGGAAAACGACTTATATATTGATTCGGGTAAATATGCTGCTGTCTTGCATCATTCCCCTTAAGTTTCTCATTTGGCTCTATCATAGAAAAAAAAACCTAAAAACAGTGTCTGTGTAGGCATACCTAATGCTTCTAATAGACACGGCCAATATATTGAGTTTAATTCAAATTGTGTTAAATTGCTTAACATAAATGACAAACTAAATGACTGGTGTGGCAGCACTGTTAGAACAGCCATACGGACTAAAACATTGCCTACTATAGCACTACATGAGTGCAGAAGTTCGATGGGAATCGGTAGATTAGTCCCGAACGTACGACGTAATACGGTTGTGTATTGGCTCATTCTATGTTTGTCATAGATACTGCTACGTTTCAAAGTCGGTTAAAATTGTTTGGCACACAAGTCATACTTAACAAAAATATTGAGATAGCTGTTACTTTGAAAATATGTGACTACCTCCATAAATAATATAAATTTCCAAAGAATAGCTTGTAGACTGAATTTGGTGGGTACCAGTCAATTATTCTCCTGAACTAGGACACAAAAACTTAATTATTCATGTGGCGCTATCTTCCAAAAAAAAAAAAAAAGAAGACAAGTGAGTTTCTATATAATGTACTATATTTTATGCTCGCATATATACTACCAGTACGCAAAGTTAAGCTAAAATGTTTACATGACATCTATTTCAAAAATGATCGCCTGGCCCTCTCAAACATGCCCGTTTACGTGGTCTACTGTTGTACCAATCGTTTTCCAAATTTGATAGGATTCGGTTGATTGCTCTCCGAGATAAGACTAAACTTCATTTGTTCACGTGGAATTATTTTACTAAATGGGGGACAAAAGTTACTGCCAGTGTACAAAGTAAAGTTGAAGGTGGTTTATTGGTTTCGTTGATATAGAATGCTAAAATGAAACATCCACATTACCCCTATTTAGAAAATAAGTGTCTTGCCTACTTAAACATGCCAATTTGCATGACCAACTCTAGTAATACTTGTTTATCAAGTTTTGAAGTAATCGGTCGATTGTCTCCCAAGATATAACGAAATTTGATTTATTTGTGTCGCACTATCTTACAAAATGGAGGACAAAAATCTCTGGGTAGATGCATTTCATGATTCTAATAGATACCTTCAGCCAAACAAGTTTGTTCTAAATTTTCCAAACGGTGTGGAAGATATTGCAAATAAACCTAAAACAATTACATTGCCGCAATTTTGAAAACAAATACCTTGTCCACTTAAAATGCATATATGAACATGGCCTACAGTAGTCTAGCATTACTTACATGCCGAATTTGACAGGAATCGGTTGTGCAGTTACCGGTATATAATGTAAAAGCTTTATTTTTCAATGTTGCAGTATATTCCTAAATGGCAAATAAATTACATTATCAGTTTCTGAATTCAGTGCTTACGTTATGCACTGTTAACGTACCAAATTTGTTTCAAATCGGAAAAATGGTTCCCAATAACGCAAAAAACTTTATTTTTCCAAATTGCACCATTTTCCAAAATGGTGGCCTAATAACATTACCGGTTGTTAAATCCAATGGTCATATAATGCACCGTCAACGTACGAAATGTGGTTTTAATGGTTCCCGAGATATAACATGACACACTAAATATTAAAATTGCAGCCATTTTTAAAATAAGTACCTGGTATAATTTGAAACTATAACAGTCTGATGTCCTTATTAAATACTATATGTGTACCTATTTCGATTATATTAGGTTATCGGGTTAAAAAGTTATAAGGGGGGAACATACGTTCCAGACAGACATGCAGATGATTACATAAGCCTATCTGTCCTTCGAAGAGTAGGCAAAATAATTACACTGACCTAGATATAGATACTTAATTTCCATGAAAATGTATTCCTGTCTAGTTGTATTACATTCCAGTTTAGCTCAACTTCACTTTCGCGATTGGCTTATTCAACTTCTCATCCTAGGTGCCAGCCTGCAAATCACAAACATCCGATATTGAAGTAACCCAAATTCAGGTTGACTCAATCTAACAATACAGTGTCTTCTCGCAAATATAAGTGACCAATAGTTACAGGTAAAATTGCTTGGGTTTACGTAAGGGGTTGAAGTATAGTCGGCGTAGAACACGTATAGGGATAACCAGGTATCCTTAGCAGCGGACTGTGGATTCCGTATACATCTACACATTTTCAATACAAACTGCAAGTAATTCGCCTACATATATCCACCGCTTGATAAACTCCACTTCTGTTGTTATATATAGTCCCATATAGCATCATTATATTGGTCCACAACACATCGGAATGTATTAAATAATAATATCATTGCATATGATATCGTATGTTATTAACATTTCACAAGCTATATCTTGAATACCATGCCAGGCAGCTGCCCTTCTCCATGGGAAACACATTCCTCCAAGCGGCGGATGAAGACCGTGAAGCACACCATGTATCATGTCGAGGAGAATGTCTGCACTACAGCGCTGCGAATTCCATCCTCGAGGTCAACATCCGACTGGGTACATGCCGCAAGCTCCTGTCTCCTCAGCTGGCACCACAAGTCCGGGTTGGTCAAATCCGACGAGTGTCCTAGAAACGCATTTCGCAAGACGGACATGATCTGGCGGGCTGCATGGGCCGTTGGCTAGTCTTGGCTGGGACCAAGCGTCAGCACGGCTCCCGTTGGCCGAAATGGCGCCGAAACATCTTCCGGACTGTGACGGGAGACTTCTTGTGTTTTAAATAAGCTGCCAATTAAAATACACCGTGTTGTACCGACCACGGAGCCATGATTATTAAACAGCACACCATCCGTAGTTCAGCTCTCGGGATCTCGATGATAACAGCCACCCCAAATATCTCAACTCGAATCAACCCAACCGTCCGTAGTCTTGCTAACGACCGTCTCTCACGCATGTGCGCACACTGGCGTATTAGGCAGGATTAACAAACACCCTTCGCGTCCGTCCGTCATCCGTCCGTAAATCACGTGACAAACGGCCAAATCAGAGGTTGCCATTAATTCTGTCCGTCTGTCAAAACCATGGTAAGCTTTAACTTTTGACGGACGAACAGATTAAATTACAGCCTTCTAAACATGCACGTTTTGTTACTCGTTCATCCCGAGTTCTTAACAAAGCTGTGTAGTGTATGCAGTGTTTTGTTTTCATGTGTTTGTTTCTGTAACTGTAAGAACATATTAAGTTCTATTTTTCTTGAAGATTAATTGCTAATTACGTTTGGAAAAACGAGCTCCTTTTGTGCAATAGTAAAGGTAATAAAATCATGCTTTATATGCTATTTAAATTTTTTACATCGATTAATTTCCATTACGCACGTGTACGCGAGTTTTGGGTAGGCTACTTAAAACACAATACCGCCAAAAATGTTCGCTTTTTATGGAGAATTTTTTCTAATTGTAAACATTTTTGTTTTTATTAGTTTGCAGCAATGAAATTAAGACGACTGACGTACGAATTTGGTTGTAAATCGCTTGGGTGGGAGACGGGCGAAGGTATAACGGACGGTCGAATGTATGATGGACGGTCGGAAGACGGACGGACGCGACGGGCTATTGTAAATTCTACCTTACGCGAATGCACAATAGCGCTTCATGCCAAGTGTTTCACACATGTCTAGCGTGATATTAAAAAAATAAATCGAGAAATTGAAATATTATTCAGTATCATATGTGCTGATACGAGTATTAAATACATTACATAATCACTATGTTTTCCTGCCTTGGTTTAATCCTATCGTGTATTCTGCCCAGTCCAATATACGTTATAGTGAACTTCACAAAAGTTGGTGGCGTCGAAATATAGATGCCGTTAATAACTACCATATGTTTGGACGTCGCAATATTACAGAAAACTCCCGATTACGGTTGAAATTGGCGACATAATAATATGTCTGTACAGCAGTCAAACATAACGGAGAGCTCTCGTCGAATTTTTAGATATGGATCCACGAGTTTTCATTGGGGTTGTGGAGTGCTGCATTTTTCTGTCAGCTTAAGTGTTATATTTCCATTCGCATTAAGTTTGGCAGGATGGCGTAAGGAAAAAAAATCCCTGCTCCGAAACGCTGTGCGTTGAGAGATTTTTCACGGGATATGCGTCGCCGTGTTTTATCTGTTACTTGCATAGCATTATTGCTTTGCGGGTTGCCTCGCTCAAGATGACGAGGAGAAAATCGCCCTGTAATTACAAATGTTTGCACCAGCAGGAGTTACCCTGGAGCTTTAATATCTTGTGGTGGCGTTAGACGTTAACTTTCGAGTCCAGTGAAATATATACAATGTATTTATTACGTTCATGTTAATATGTATTTACTAGTATACAGCTCCGATTCTCCTCCCCGCAGCCAGGGCATAGGCTGTTCACGGTAAAGTGAGCACTTTCTGAAGCCATCACAGTTGAAGTAATAGTCAACTTCTACATTTTCTGGGAGTTCGTAGTTGGAACTTAGTCGGCGGAAGTGAAGAGTTTATTTCAGGGAAGAAAGTTTAGAGAAGTCGCAGATTTGCACTTATAGTCATTTATGAAAGAAAGGAACAATTATTCCAGAGCCAGCACACCCTAAGTAGAGACTTTCAGGCAGGTCTTGGACACTAATGGATTGAAGGGGGGATACTAATGCTCGGCCAAGAAAAAGTTTTTGCAGGTGATCAAAACGATGGGACGTTCGATGTTTCTAAGAGTGATTTATGATTGAGCGTGCGAGTCAGTGTGGACGTGTGAGCACTACTGTATGATGAGGCGAGCACCTTCTACTAATTCATGTGACGGGATGCTGGTGTTATGATTTTAATATTTTTGTACTAGTGCCTAGGGAGTAGGGAAGGTATATACTATTATGAGGGACGAACTAAAGTTAATTATGAAGACAGAGCAGGTATTTAATTGAACTATTATTATATACATTAAATATAAGTTATTAGCGAGGGAGGTCCTAATCAAAAACAATATATAACCAACCTGAATGATGCAGTCGCCGGAGGCTGAGTGTTGAGTCGGAAGGCGACGAGCAGCACCCCAAGCTGCATCTTGATGGCTTCATCTCGACGTGGGTCCACAGACTGACAGACCCCGTACAAAGTATTGCCAAGTATTATATAGTTTATGGTGGTGTAATTGTCCCAAATACCGTGCCGCCGGGAGGGGCGTTTCGCTGATGTGTTTAATAAACTATTATTGCTGTAGTGTGTTTTGGATTCTTCGCCTGGACTGGATACCAACGCGTCGCTGATGTTCGCTATGCTTGTCACACTTTAGGAGTGTATACGTGAGAAGATATATTTCGAGGCAGTCCAGTCCATCAATGACAGTGAAAGAAGTACTGTTTGTGTGTGTTTGAGAAGGAAGGTGATCCCCGAGTTGTTCTACAGTTTCGTAGATCAGTGTTTAGTTTCAACTCTGTCAACACTGGGACGGAATAATGTTAGTTCAAAGCTTTTCATCTAGAGTTTCATTACTTTTAAAAGAGTCTTTTTACAGATGCACAAATATTTTTAATGTATGTTATAATTTTTTTTTCAAATGTTCTCTGAATAATATTTTTCTTAAAGGGAACGCATATGGTACTTTTATATACTGCCCATTGAATACAGTTCCATTCTGTCAGCCTACTCGAAGGCCAGCCCTCAAAGTCTGAATCATCTGTCCAATCAGGACCTTTATCTGCACATTCAGACCAGCAAAGAGTGGGATAGCCATCAGTATACGCTAAATCTATATGTGGCGATCCATGGGTTATTTAAAAACCGAAGGTGCAGAACCTTCAAACATATCATTAATACTCATCGTAGAGTTGGTACTATCAGAGGACACACTTATAACGTCAGGTTCATTGAAGCGTTCTGACTTAATGAAAGGCCTCCTTTCACACGCCCAGTATTTCCTATTGACCTCCACAACAGCCACATGGTTTAAAAAACTAATCATTTTGTTGTGGAGGATCATTAGAAATAAACCAAATAGGTTTCTTCCAATAAATTACATTCTCCAAACCACCTTTCACTGGGAGGCGAATTGACAGACCTTCGCATAATATTTCAATCAAACTACCACAATGGTATGCGTGGCTATACTCTTCAAATACTATAACGTCATAATATCTTTCATCGAGGTCTTGGAACGCAAACTTCCCAACATCAGGATAAAAAATTCGTGCTCCTTGGAAAATCCTATTGCAACAACTAGTCTTACCCACACTCTATGAACCCCACAAATATAATTGTTTATTTTTATGAATACAGCCACTCTGCATCCAGTCATTATGCCATTCAACCACTTGATTGTACCAACACATATAAGTGGTACCAGCGCACATTATAGAACCAACTTTTACAGAACGAATGTATTCATTAAATGCTGCTTGAATGAATTTATGGTACGTCTTATTTCTGACAACAAAAGGGTCAAGAAAACTAAAGCGTCTCGTACGACGCACTCAGTGATGCAGTTGATAATTAAAGTTCAAATCAGAGATTCTTACATTTTGGAGTGCTGCGAAGTCTTCCTTCGTAATATAACTTAGTTACAGATATTGTGAAGTATGGCATATAAGAGGAGGAGAACACTTAGATACAATAGAAGATTTAGAAGACCAGCCTTTAAGAAAATATGATATCCAATATTGACTTTGCAAAAATATGATTATTATACAATATAAATTTATAAGGTTGAGGAGGCTGTGAACTTGGTTTCCTTAAAGCTTAGTCTTGGTGTTATTATGAAAGAGACTCATGCTGGTTCAACTTAGGTCGTAGTGTATTTAGTGAGACAGACGAAACATGTGGACTACAGCGGTAGTGGATTATCTACAATAAATGTATATCCAGCCCATGTCCTTGGCCACAAATGTTTCACCACTGGGGTTATTGCTACTGATGACCGAACTGTGGTTAATATGACTCCCCGTGGTGTCGTAAGAAAATATGTACGAATGGAGGAAGGGGAAACCATATTTTTAATTGCTAGATCAACAAACCTTGAAACATTTGTATTTAGTTGGCGTGTCTGTGCTTACTTTTGTGGCTTGCATAACATATATTTAATTATATGTTTCATGGATTATTTAATTATATGTTTCATGGATAGTTCTAATCCGTGGAAGGAATTTATTGATAATGTTGGTGGATTCAGTACGATTGCTTATTTTATAAGAGTTATAATCATTATTGGCAAAATTAATTAATATGAAAGAATGGTTTTAGCGACATATTTCTGGAGTAATGGTTTCGGTCCGCACTGGCTACATTCAATAGTGATATTTTATAACAAATATTATAAATGTAGTCGATTGAAATGGTATGAAGTTGAAAGTTTGTTCATATACTTGTCTGTTGAGTGCGTAATTGTCATAATAGGAGAGAGAAAAATCATATTTCGATGTATCTCAAAGAAAGAAATTAAATTTGTAAAGTTTTTTAAAGTGTTTTTTGAGGTAAAAAACTCTCGCGGTGAAGTTCAAGGTCAAGGTCACAAGGGTCTGGGTAAAAGGTCAATGACATCCAATATGGCGGTCAGGTGACGTAACAGGATGGCGGCTCCCCCGAATCCTAATCCTATCCCCGATCCCCTAGTGCCAGACTCATCATAATTATACTACTAGTACGAGACATTTCAACTTTTTCGGCTCAGTAAGTCGGTCGTGATTATATATTGAGTTAAGGCTGTTTTAGATCATGGACCACGAACAGCTCATAGACAGTAAACTTTGCTTGAAAATACAAAGTAGTGGTGAAAGGACATCCAAAATGTTAAAATTAGTCAAGGGTGTTTCAGTGACCATGGAGATGGTTTACAAACAGTTGCGAGAGATTTCACTGATGGCTGTGAAGGGTTTGAAGACGAAGATGGATTGTGCCGTAATTCAAAATCAAAACCGCCAAAAGGAGTTGATACAGTTAGAGAAATAATTCGGTCAAACAGGAGTATCACTATTAGGGAAACTCCTGTTAGGGCAACTCCATTAGGCAAGCGAGTACCACGCTTGACAGAACTCCATTAGGCAAGCGAGTACCACGCTTGACAACGCTTCGTGTTGTTCATTGCATTCGTACGACAATGTATATCAAATAACACATCAATTTTATTCGCTATATGTGACACCGTATGACCTCTGTGTTTTCTTCTAAAGTCAAATTATCAAATATACATTTTAATAAATACAGAATCTCGAGGCAACCACTACAGCGAAACTAAACACTAATATAAGAGTAATTCCAGAACTGCTCAAATAGCGGCAAAAGCAATGGGATAACTTAATCCAAAGCGAAGGGAATATTCTGAAATATATTAATGACCCTATATTATTTACAACCATACTTTTTTTTACATTCTTCGTACTTTTGATTACATCTTGTATATCTATCGAAAAATGACTTGCACTGCTTGATAATGCGAAAGTATACATAAATGCTCACTTTGAAATTTATTACGCTCTCCCAATTATAAAGAAGACATATTTTACTATATATACATTTTTATGTAAAGAACACTAGTTTGTTTGAAGAAAAATTACAACTAAACGCTACATCACTGTTTACTCATATCAATTGGCAATAACATTGGCCAATTATGAGCCAGGAATCGGTACATGCACAGAAGATGACACTTCATTCTTGCTCTATTCTATGTAGGAGCATGCCTTCGGCAAATTTCAGCGTGGATAGACGTACACGAAACTAGAACCTGAACATCGCTACAGTCTACGTATCGACCACGAACGACTAGAGTAGTGAAAGATCGCTCTTGATTAGTTGGCTGGATTCTGCATGATGTACTAACGCTAACAGGACAAGAAGAAACTATAATCCTGCCCTATTCTCAGTAGCAAGGCATACTGCACAGAAGCACCGAGTAAAGATATACACCAGAGTGGCAATGGGATAGGAAAAAGTCCGACCAGTTTTATGTGTTAGTTCCGCTAATGATCCAGAGGAGCGCTAGTGTTCTCGATGACGCAGCCGGTAAACGTATATTATAACACTGACCTCGGCTCACCCACGTGTTTGGTCAAGTTCTGCCAAAGGCGAGCCTGTCACACTTGAGTTACCAGCATTCGTTGCAGCTGTGAATACACAACTCATGATTTACTAGTGGCGACCATGGAATGTGTCTCGTTTATGTCGTAGAATTATGTGTCTGCGAAAATTTGCAGCGACATCAATTACTATTTAATTTTATTTACCACTGCGAAAATGAACTATCATAAATATACAACGGTCATTGTTTTTAACTATAATCTATTATTTACTTTATTTTAGGTGTTCGTGATAAAACACGATTACTGTTAGCATTTACAATTACAAACTTCATATTAAACATGAATGATGTCATACATCATAGTAGACTTTTCATTCCGTTTTTTATGTGAAAGTAAATAGACAGTAAATAGTGGTTCCAGAGTGGAGAAATATATCTTAGACGCATGACGGTCTACAATTGAACGCTATGTTTACAGTTCGGGGTCGTGTTCTACGACAAAGGCGACTGTTCGTACACATAATCTGTACGTTCAATGTGTCGATTCGTCATTAAGGCTGCGTACCAGCCTAGGAATGCACTTATGTATGTAAGCATAATTCACTAGGCTCGATACGTGATACACACCGACAGGCATACTTATTTGTGTCCCTTACAAGTTAGTTGATAAGATTCTGAACAAGTATTTTGACGGAAAACACATACTGAATATGTGCTGGAAAGTAGGCGCATAGATTCAAAATTGTCAACCCAATAGGAGCTGTAGCTGGAAAGCGCATGGCAATGGAAGTTTTCCTATTAACCAATCATAAACACTTTTAACAAGAAAGGAATGAATACAAATTTGAGTTAGTAAACCCATTTATCGGTAATATGTTATTAAAACTGGTAACAACTAGAGGTAAACCTCCTTTTAACACTAATATTGGTATAAATAAAAAATAAGGTTGGATTTTAATATAACGTTTTCACTCATCCACGCCTTGTCTCGTAAAAACATCGGTAGTGTTCTAACTGCTCTGCATATTAACTATAAATTCACTGCCACGCCCGGTTTATAACAAATGACAAAGTTATGTTTATCCCGAATCTTCTAGATCATTAAAGGTGTAAGAGTATACATTGTTAAGAACTTTGTTCGGTGGCGTTTCTCGAAGGCTGACGCTTCCATTACACTCTTTTAAAAATGAATATAGAAGGAATAACAATTATGAACCACGCATATATCGATTAAAAAAATATTGAGTAGCTTATGCGTTGTAAGGGTGCGAGACGTACACACATTCGTTTCCCCGTGTACGTGAGTATGTCATTTCCCGAGACATGCAAAACATTTCCGTACGTAGACGAATGCGAACGCTGCATGAGCGTGCGTCTCATTAAGCAGGAAACCTTATGCAGACTGCGGGAAAAGAACATTAATGATCACGTATAAGGCTCAACTCTAATAGATGTTTGTTTTAAAGCCACGATACAACTGTCGTCTCTGTAAGATCCAAGTTTACAATAACGATGTGCGTTAGTGGATATTGTCTGAAAAGTTGGCAGCTGTGTGTGTTTACATTCACACGAGTGGAACACAGCACGCCCATTGTGAATTGCACACTGAAACCTCGGACTCATATCATTGCGAAAAACGTTGACACTGAAGTGTTTATCAGTAACGTTAGCACTAACGAACGCATTAAATCTAGACATAACAAAGATAGTCTCAATATTCTACTTCAGACTAGGTACATTACAAAATATAACTATTCCTACACTAAACATAGTTTGAATGTAATCACAAATAGCCGAGCTAAGACAGTGTCCAAAAGGACAAATTCATCATTTTGTAATTTGTCATTTCGTAGCTTCCAGTCCGGACGTTGTCGACAGTCACTTGTTTCGCGGCAACACACACTTACATTAACAATGAAAATATGTTTTATATAAATTAAATGCTTAAAATTGACGTACTATTTATACAATCATCACTTGAATGCTCCGAATATGTTAATAAATAAGACAATAATGTAATACCCAATAACGATTTAAAATAAAACATACTTTGTGAAATATTAAAAAAAGCACAACACTTACTTGCTTTTTAAAACATACCTAGTTTATCTTATGTACAGTTATTTGTTTTAAGATATGTTTTAAGTACTCATTCGCACATGTGTTTTGAATGTCAAAACCAACATGGCGTTGATTTTGTCATTTCGTATTTTTGCTAACATCCGCTGTATATAAGATACGAAATATCAATTCACGAAGTACGTCACAATGCTTGTACATAAAATCGTGTCACGTGATAATTTTGTAAACACAATCTGCCATTTCGGACACTGCCTACGTTTACAATACACAAACTAATGCATTTCGAATTATGCATTAGGAGCTTATCTGTCGTACGGAAAAATTTCTTCTGTATTTGCAGTTTTCCATTAATATTTTAGTTATTAATTCCAGCGAATGGAAACAAACAGCAAGCATGTCATGTTTACTTTTGTTCCTAACATAACCTCGTACAAATCAACTATATTGAAGCAGATCATACTTCAAAGCCAACATTTTCTGTCAGAGTAGCTTATTATTTGTGAACAAATATAATCGTCAACATGTGCACAAACACGCCTTTATCATATTGTTTTATACTTACATTACTGTAAATAACAGTTTCCCGCCAACAACACCGAATGCTCTGTGTTGATTGGTCGTAGCCTCGAAATATTTTCTAAAGATATAAAATACAACTATTTATTTCAATGCTTAAGGAAATGCCACCAACGCACACGATCTGATAAGTTCCACTCGGAACCAAAACATAATAGAACACACGTTCGTTTCTTCTGCACACATCCTAACGCATAGTATAATGCTTAAATATTTATATTGTAAATCCAGCTTTACTTCAGACGTCGCAGCTTACGCTGTATTACGGTGTGCAGATGTGTATAAACGCAGTTGAATCAATACATTTCGCTGTTAATAGTGTACAGTTGTTACCAAGAGAATAACAGAAATATTATTAAATATGTTGACTGTGTCAAAATATTTTAGTGTATTCTGGAATGTTTGTCGTTTCCTAGCCTACAAATGGATAATGACAACAATTTACGAACACTAAGTAAAAATTGGAATAGTTTCTGACAGTAAAGCATTCTTGTGTCTTGACTTCGTGGCATATTTACATTATTTTACTTTATTTTTCCTAAAAGTAGTTATGATCTTTGTGCCCCATGTTTTGTTGAACGAATAAATAATTTTTTTTCATTAACGACCACTCGTTTCGTTTGCACGATTATACTATATTAACGAAATATATTTTATAACATGTATGATCATCTTAATAACAAGGAGTGCTAATTCATACGGCAAGGCTAGATTCTATTCGTTTACTGTGGGTATTTTCTCCTTTTTACTTGCATCCCCCTCCACTTAACAATGTTAATTGGAATATGGTAGTACAATAATGCCATAATGTAGTGTATCATATTTTCAAAACTGTTTTTCTTCCGATATTTGAAAAGGATTCAAGAAGTTTCTTGTGCCTAAATTATGCGAGAAGCGTTAGTCGTTTAAGCCGGTCTTACACGATACCCAAATTCCGCTACTTTTTGTTATACTTATAGGAACAACATAAAGCATTCAAGTTTCTATAGCAGAAGTGAAGGAAGAACGCATCCGTTCATACCCACACGTTATCTAAAGTGCTAATAGAAACTTGTAAATGGCAGTGAAAACAACTCGCAGGGGACAGGGGTTCAAATACAACCACATTTTATATGCAAGCGCTTTCTGGTGCATACACAACGTACGACGATTGTTCCTTTTTTCCCCTGAAAACTTCATTGGTTTAGGTTTTAACGTGCGAGTACTATTAATGCATGGAAAATGATACGAGTAACGGCACTGCTTATGCATGGACAATTAGGTACTGTATTCACATGTATGTACGACGGACAATTACGCCACTCATTAAAACATTGGCATATTATTTAAACAAGGGCGTAGCTAAGAATGTATTCGGGGGAGGGGATATTAATATTTTTTAACAAATTACAAAACCTGTATTATTACAAATTTATAGTAACGTAATTGTTTATAATCAATGATTCATGTACAGATATGGAACCACAAAATGCTATAAATATTCTTCACGTCGAACGAAGATCATATATACCTTGAATTAAAATAAAATAAAACATGCAATTTTGGTTTCAAATTTTATTTTCATTTCGGTGTGGGGATATGTCCCAATATATCACCCATCATCCCGGCTACGCCCCTGTTTTTAAATGCATATATTTAATGTGCATAATAATAGATATTGTGCTCTCCGTAATTAAACACGCTTTTATGGTTATATGGCCAAAATAAGACAGAACTGTTACAATATTAAACTTAAGACTTTCATGTGTGCCTGTTAACATTACTCACGCTGTACAGCTCAAATCCTCTGCATTATAAACCAATCGGTGTGATTAGAACACAACCACTGCTCGTCGATTTTACCGTGCTGGTACGTGCGTATTATTATTTATAGACAATGATATTATGAAAATAAACACTTTCTAACAATAAAATTTGTTATGATAGCCATACTGTGTCACATAAAAAAATTCGTTACCTTTTGGAGATTTGAACTCTAAAACATACAACTAAGTGGCGCAGATCTGCGCACTAACGCATTGAGGTAAACAAACGATTTACTCTGCACATGTGTGATAAGGTATATATGAAACATAAATCCACAGTTATCGCGTATTTTATAAAGTGGTGTTTATTCTTTTATTGTGACCGTGTGAGTAATATGCAACGTTTCCGTTACTTATGCGTACATTAAGTTTCATTTTGTTCATACATATGTTATACAGAACTTTTAATATTTTCGTAAACGAATATATACGACTTGAGGTAGGAACTCGGGTGTCCGCCATCTTGTCTGTCCCAGATTGTGGGTATAGCGGATATTCAGAACACGTTCTACTGTTGCCGAGTTGGGACTGGGGGTGGGACAGAGATGGAGTACGGGTGTGAGAGAGGGTAGATGACAATGTGGCAACGTCGCCAACATTCCCCGCGCACACGCCACGGAAATGGACTAGCGCGACGTGGTGTTCAACATGCGAACTAAAGATTCGTACCTGCTGGAGTGGTCACGAAATTTAACCCGGGGAAGTTCACTCTGGGTGTAGCTTTACTCAATGATAGAAGTATATGTTAGTTTCGTCTCATCTGAAATGTCCAGCACGATCCAAAACTAATAGTAAACGATCAGCATTTTGGTAGCGCCATTCCGTGTGGCCAGGTTAAACCGGGCAGAGAATTCTTTTGTTGTGGCAGCTAATGAACAAGTGAATTCTACTCGAACATCTAGAGAACTGTGGAGTTTAGTTTGGTGCCATCTTGTAACACGAAATATGACGGTCTCAATCGATAAGTTGTTTATTCTGATCTACATTGAACATGCTCCTGTGCAACTGGCTGACTTATCTGAAGAATGAATCAACAAAAATGTACATTAAATAAATCCACTCTATAAAATCTGAATTATTAATACTATATTTTACTGAAAAATTTAATATAATATGATTTGTTTAATTAGATTTATATACTTTGAATTACAACCGAAGACGAACCAATTGCTCACTATTAAAAGCTACACATATATATATGTATATATGTAATGTTTTATCTTACAAAAATATTGACTTTAATTGATATATTTAAACAGTTCTGAATAAACCTGCTTTACCCCAACAGAAAAACTTGATTAGGCAAAATATGGCCGAATGTTTAGTTCTAAAATTAGGCCAGCATTGGCATATTAACGTAGGCCCAGCGCCCAAATGTCAACATAGGATATTATTAATATTTCATAAATAAAAAGTATATAATTAGTTTTATTTTCTGAAAGGTATTGTTTTTTCTTTAGCACACATATTATTTAAAAATTAAGTGTCTATTTTTTCTTTTGTGCATTGAGTATTGGTAATTCGTTGCAAAATAAAATACTGTTTTAACTATTAGGTTTGAAAATTAGTTTCGAAGAAGATAAATCTAATATTATACTTTAAACTATACTGATAATCTGAAAGGCGCGACTTTGAATCAACTATCCACCAAGGAAACTTTGATATAGTATGAAGTGAATAGTAATAATAGGATTAACCCTTTTTCATGTTTAGTTATTGGATAAAAGCTACTTAAAACACTGCTAACTAACGTTGGCAGAACGTTGTTTATTGGCTGGTGCTATGTATGCACACGGGCCTACACTGGCCCAGCATGACTTGTATGTTGGTTGCCAACTTAAATACAACATTGGCCCAGTATGACTTGTATGTTGGTTGCCAACTTAAATACAACATTGGCCCAGCATGACTTGTATGTTGGTTGCCAACTTAAATACAACATTGGCCCAGCATGACTTGTATGTTGGTTGCCAACTTAAATACAACATTGGCCCAGCATGACTTGTATGTTGGTTGCCAACTTAAATACAACATTGGCCCAGCATGACTTGTATGTTGGTTGCCAACTTAAATACAACATTGGCCCAGCATGACTTGTATGTTGGTTGCCAACTTAAATACAACATTGGCCCAGCATGACTTGTATGTTGGTTGCCAACTTAAATACAACATTGGCCCAGCATGACTTGTATGTTGGTTGCCAACTTAAATACAACATTGGCCCAGCATGACTTGTATGTTGGTTGCCAACTTAAATACAACATTGGCCCAGCATGACTTGTATGTTGGTTGCCAACTTAAATACAACATTGGCCCAGCATGACTTGTATGTTGGTTGCCAACTTAAATACAACATTGGCCCAGCATGACTTGTATGTTGGTTGCCAACTTAAATACAACATTGGCCCAGCATAACGTTATGCTTGTGTTCACACTTTTAAGAGAAGTGTCTATTTGAAACGATTTCACTATTCACGGATGTTTACCTAACACTTCTAATTCAACATTAATACACGGAACTGATTTCTCCCTACCATTACCAACTTAACCGTGCGAGTGCCAGACGTTTTGCACATTAAAATTCAAATTAAATGAAGGTTAATAAGCCAGTGGCATTTCTCAAAGGATGATTTGAAAAGTGCTCAAATAATCGTGAACAACCTATAGGACAGTTCAATATACATATTGTTCTATACTTTTACTAAATTATTGGCTGCCCAAATTTGGCCAAACCGAAAAATACACACCTATTAGCAACAGTATATTTACCAAGTTGCAACTAACCTTCAATCAACAATTCAAATAGATAAACACTTACTCCTGGAATAGGTTATGGTATTTCCTGATTTTGTGACTTCATTTAATGGATATATGTAGGTAATAATGAAATTATGTGAAATTAACTCAACATTGAAGTTACTGCGGTCCCATTCAATATTTCTCTATCCACTTGGCCGCTGCGGCCCCACTTAACACAGTTCTATCCACTGAGCCACTAAGGCCCCACTAGGAATCGCTCTATCCATTGAGCCACTAAGAACCCACTTGATGTAGTTCTATCCACTGAGCCACTGCGGTACCACTTGGAATCTCTCTATCCACTGAGGTACTAAGGCCCCATTTGATATATATCTATCCACTTGGTCACTGCCGCCCCACTTGATATAGTTCTATCAACTAAGCCACTGCGGCTCCACTTAACATAGTTCTATCCACTGAACCAATAAGGCCCCACTTGGAATCGGTCTATCCACTGAGCCACTGTGGCCCCACTTAATTAACTCAACATTGAAGCGAACATTTAAAGTAAACAAAAATGATATTCCATTACCTTCATATCTCTATGCAATATTTTCAATGCATTAATACAAAAGTTTTCATAGGGAAAAAGTAATTAAAAAATGAGTTTTTAGGGTAAAGGTAATGATTGCGTAATCTGATCTTGCTGAAATTCGAACTCAATCTGCATTTTACCCTGAATATTCGCTCTGCGAAATTTGAAGAACTTCTGTTGTGTTTCAAGGAACTTAGAGGTATTAAAGACGGACAGACAGACACTTGTTTTATAGGATATACCCAAATATGTAGGAAGTAATCAGAGAGCGAGTGATACTTCTCAAAACAACACACAGTGTCCTTACGAACTTATGTCCTAGAGTCGATAGTTTTCGAGTTACAGACCTTTGAACATTGTACGACCCGTATTAGTAACAGTCGATCTTTTACGAGGTGTGTCAGTTAATGTAATGAGCTAAAATGGCGCGAGTTTCACTACCTGTCACATTGCACTGTTGACAGCCGACTCAAGTCAAATGCCATTCACTTAACAACCCCGTATCTAAATCCATTGAACTGTTACCTTCGAGGGCGTCTCAAGACCATTGTTTATGCGACTCCAGTTCCTGACAAAAGCAGTGCTTCGCCGGCGAGTGGAGAAAGATTGCAGGCAGATAGATACGTGCAATCCCTACAGTATCTGAACTTGTCAGACAATCAATGACGTGGCGTGTTTAGGTATGCATTCAGGCACAAGGTGAGCATTTTGAGCACTTCTTGTAGAATCATGTACCACTCCTCGTACATGTACAAGGCAATAGCTACTAGAACATGTTGTATGAAACTCTATTTTAAAAACTTTTTTTTTTTTTTTAATATGTTAGTCGTTGCGATATTACATCCATTCTGGTAGACTGGAAAATCAAGGTAAAATTTATATACTAGTTTTTTAGGTATTACAATTTTTTCGAATTTTCGGATACATATATATTTATTTATTTATATTTCAAATTAGTAACAAAAAAAAATTTCGCGAATTAAGGGCGCATGTCACTCAGTGCGCCCGTTGAAACATATAAAGGCAGGGGCAGTGACATTTTTCTAAGGTTGATTTCAAAAGTGCTCACTTTATCGTGAACTGCCTTTAGCTCGTATTATTTGAACTTAGGACGTGCTGAAAAAGCCGACATGCTCATGGTGTATGGCGAATGCAGGAAGAATACTTTTCGTTCTTGTAATGTGTATGCTTAAAGATATCCCAATACACGTCAACCCATCCCGACAATTATTTGCGAACCTCTTCAATCAGTTACGGGAAACTGGAAGTGTAACGCCTCGGAAAAGTAACAGAAACTAACTAGAGGCCTGAGAAGAGGGTGAAATTAATGTTCTAGCTGCTGTTGCTCTAAACACGCAAGTTGGCACCAGTGCAATCGCAACAGGAGTGACAAGATCCACGCAAGTAGACCACGCATTCTGGGCCATCATAAGTTCCATCCTTATCACGTCTCTCTCCATAAAGAGCTACAAGGAAACGATTTTGAGGATTGTGTTTACCTTTATACATGGGAGTTGATACATGATACACCATATTTTTCACGTATCTTGTTCAGTGATGAAGAAACATTTACAAACCATGATTAAGTAAGCCTCAAAAACACGCACGATTGGTCAGTAAACACTCCCCATTGACTTCAAGTGGAACGTCACCAACCATAGTGTGTAAATGTGTGGTGTGGAATAGTGAACGATCATCTCATACGCCCTTTATTAATAGAAGAAACACTGTATCCCCAAAAGTATTTCATTCTCCCAACTGACGAACTTCCACAGATGTTAGGAGGCCTTCCACTGCAGACTAGGAGGACCCTGTGGCATCAGCATTAAGGTTGCCCAGCGCATAGTGCAAGAAGTACTACAGCTTTTCTTCACTGATTGTTGCAAATCGTGGGCTTGAACAAATGGAATCTGTACTTTGGCCTATCCGTTCACCAGACCTGACCCATTTTGAGTTTTTCTGTGAGGAACGCTAAAAGATACTGTCTACAAGGACATACCGACTATACCAGAACACATGAAACAACAGCTGACTGTTCTGACAACTCTGCTGAAATACTACAACATTTGCAGCAATCTTTACATGACAGACTGGGAGCTTGTATAGTAGCTGGCGGTCTTCATCTTGAACGCAATCTGTGAAGAACATTTTTCTCTCTCTTCTTCTGAATGTACAGAGGTTTTTATTCGTTTATGTATTTAAGAGCGCTAATACGGGGTACAGTAAAATTACATAAATTCACAAGATGTAACATGTGTTTTCTTGCACATTCAGAATAAAATCACACACTCTGAAATAGAAAAGTGAACACACGAACATCGTAGCCTATTTGGAGCAAGCAACTGTAGGTACTTAACATTGTCATACTACGATAGCACGCAAACTCTTTGCACTAGATTCCTACAACAAAAAGCCCCATTGAGATTCTAATTTCCTACAGTTTTATTTTCTTGATGTGAATAGGCATTGCTCCATTCAACAAAATGTAAGTTTGTTCGAGAAATACACATTATAATAACTATTGAAATCTGTAACTTGGTTGCAATTATGGGCCCTTGTCTAAAATGTAATCTTGTGAAACCAGCACATCAATAGCATCTTCCATCTCAGAAATACTTGCGGTGTAAGTTTTAGGTCGTTCACATGCTATACGTGTCAACGAATTTCGAGATTTCGGCAGTAGAACAATGTTCCTAAATTTGATTTTCCTGAGTTTTTGGAATACATTGGTATTTAAACACATTTTTGGTTTTTAAATTTTAATTACGCTCTTAAAGCATTTGTGGGATGCCATGTGTTCGAAATCCTATTTCACATTCGCTGAATAAATAACTCGATTTGATCTTAAATAAAATGTTTATTAATTCATTGTACATTAACTTTTTTAAATTAAAAAAATCAAGTCATCTCTAATTACTATGGCAATATAATCTACAGTAAATAAAATACTGGAATTAACATTTGACAATAGTAGAACATAAAACAAGCTTCCGTATAGTTTCATGTAAATGTCAACATTTTTCTCCTGCCAGGTCACAAAAATGGCAAGCTGTTCACGATAAAGTGAGCAGTTTTAAAATCAACCTTAGAAATATGTCACTGCCCCTGCCTGTATATATTTCAACTGGCGCACTGAGTGACATGCACCCTGTAAATTTGGCAACGATGGATGGAAAGTAGTTCCATATGTTAAAGTCGAATAAAAAGTATCAGGAAACCATGTGTAATATAATTAAAATAATTTCTTATACTTTCTGATATTTTTAACACCTCAGAATGCAAAAATAAGCAGATTTTTAAAATGTTTTCTTTTCTAATAATTTCACAGTTTCACTTGCCCGACCCATGAACAAAGTGCTGAGGCCCGTGGCAATGTTAATTTTACATAAGGTGTAAGAACAGACAACATGTATACAAGTAGATCTTAAGCAGGGCTTTCAAAAGTGCTGAATTTACCGCGAACAGCCTATATTTGTATGTACCACTCCTCTCTGCCACATTTAGTTGTATACATAAATACATGGAAAGTATTCGATGAAATTTATTCTCCTTAAGTGTTAACGTCAATTAGGCTATAATTATTTCTTGTTTTTTGTCTTCCAATATATTTTATCGTAAGGAATTTATTTATTTTTGTGATTCTCGTGAATAATCTCACAAACAATACGTACGGAAATTTATAACCGAATATTTTTTATCCATCTAACATGTGGATAAAATTTCTTGTAGACCTCGGAGTTAAAAATAATCAAATGTATTTTTCTTTTTTCGAGTAATATTCTGAAATTTAAATTCATGCGGAGATCTGTGTATTGATCACCACATGTTTCAAAGCCCAAATGAATATGTTCTTTAAATTTTTGAGGTTTTTCGGAGGCCTGAATTAGCTTCTGTGAAGTTAGTCCCGGCAGATTTTCGAAAGCGAGGAATGTCTTTCAAAGCACAACATTCGCTATTTGCTGAGCCAGAAATAGAGATTTTATTTACGCACGACATAAGGTTCACATGTAGAATGCCGCAGTGTGTGCATGTGTGTGTGTGTGTGTGTGTGTCTGTATGCCCGCGCGCCTTTTCCAGGTCCCTCGGTTCGTATCTTTATCTGGAAATTCCATGCCGCCACAGGCGAGAGGAAAACGGCACAAAGCATACATTTTGCCAGGTAAAAGTTAAAATGATGACGCATGTGCTTGAGGAAGAAGATGAAAAAAGAAATGAAAAAAAAAAAAGATGTACCTCACACACGCCCGCACCCGCGCAGAGAAGCAGAGATAAAGCTAGAATGAGGAGCTAAAGAGGGAAGAAAACTAGAAAAGAGTTCGGGTTTTGAGGGATGAGCGAAGGGTAAGGTGGAGTGGAAGAAGATAGAGAAATGAGTTTGTTAAAAAGCCAGAAACGAAAAGGCAATGTACGCATCAGGGACATCAAAGACCTGTGCGGGGTAACGCACAAAATGAAACCTCCCCACCGAGCTAGACTTCCCAGAAGACCAGAGGTTTTCGGCGCCGGGTTGGAGACAGCGCCCTGGCATTGAGGAAAACCCCGCTAGCGGGAAGAGACCGCAGATGAAGGTAAGTCAACTTGGCGAAAGGGGTGAATGAAAGAGTGAGAAGGGGGGGGGGGGGAGATATGCTCTTCCGCAGCACTGGGTTCATTGCTCGCTAGAGCGTACCCATGCACATATCCCCCCCAACATAAAAAAAAAAAAATGAATAAAATACGCGCGCTTTCCTTATTCATTACGAGTCGTGCATCCGACGTACGGGATGTAAACTCATGACGAAGATTTTTCGCGGCAGTCGTTAACGCCACAGACGTTAAACTCGAAACAAAGCTTCCGCGCATCGCGGAATGTGCGAATCGCAGGAGCGAGGAAATATTCAAGTAACCAATGTATCAAGTAACCTTGAAATAATACCAGAAGTCTTTATCGTTCCAAGCGAAGATAGCGAAATACCCTCTAATGACCTTTGTGACACGGAGTTGCCTTCCAAGTAACGATAAAAAAAAAAATCACGTTATTAGAATTTGAGTATTCTTACTTGCCTAGCCTGCCGTTTATATTTGCATCACATGCGGACAAACCTAATGTGTGAAGATATTAAAAGATCGCAAAAAAATGGCAAAAATAATTTTCCAAAACGTTATAGCCTTGCACACTCCCTTCATGTGTATTCCCTATATTACAGTTGGTCTTTCACGAAATACTGCTCATATCGAAAACATTAGGTATTACTTCCTCGCATAATAAATGTTCTACGGCACTTTTTTTCTCTCATAATTATGTGTCATAATCAAAATTTGGTGTTTCTGGGACGTGGAACTAACACTAACTCACTTGCCAAAATGTGAGATAATTCACATGGAAATAAGTTACCATGAGTTATTTCAGGAAATATTTATAATCACGCTAGGAAAAGTTTTCGTGGTGTTTTAAAATAGCTAAAAATAAGTACATGTATGTATACTACTTTATTTGTAGAAGTTCATGACGTTGAGTAAAATAAAATTTACTAAACATGCCTTTAAATGAATTAAGGGCTGTTCACGTTAAATGGGGCACTTTTAAATCGAAATCTGGAAATTATCACTGTCCATAACTAAATATTGTTACAATTTCTCCTATTCAGTTGGCTAAACCAGGTTCGCTAATGGGTGGAGGTCTTAATTAAATAAAAAAGTTAATTATATTTCCTATTTTAATTACAACAATTACAAAGAAAGTACTCTCGTGCCAATAACTCACATTAAATTTATACCTCTGGCTATTTGCAATTAATCAATTCAATGAGTACAATTTACAGTTATTTCAAAGAAATAAATGTAATTAACTAAAATCAGTCCCAATAAAGAATGTATATTGAATTACTCTATAAATTATATGTTCATGTTTGGCAGTTCCAATATTTACAGAAAAATCCGTATCACATGTTCATGCAGTCCCACCTCAGTTCAGTCCACGTCCCACCAGACCACAATGCTCCAGAGTTCTCCGAGCGCCCTCACACACAGTAGCCTTCACTCGTCGGGTTTCACTCCCTCTCGTCCACTCTCGCCACTAACACCTCGACCGCCGTCGCCTCACAATCTCCCGTCGTCGTCCGTCCTCTTCGTCGATGTCCCTCGCCGCACCGGACGTCACTCGATTACCGCACTCAGCCAATTTGCTTCCACAGAAAGACTCCCGACCGTCGGGACGCATGCAATATTTATAGGATCGTCGGCGATCGCCCGGAAATTTCTCTGAATGCCGCGTTGCGCCGAGGTTCCTATATCCCAGAATATTATTGCTCGTCTTCCCAAGTCGGCTTCCCCAGCAGGGAGGTGGGAGGGGCTGTGACGCCAGCCAGGTCAGCTGTCAATCATTCCGCCCGTTGCCGGCCGCCCGGAGCACGCCGCCTGGGGAGAGAGGAGGATCGAGGAAGGTCTGCCCACCCCTCCCCCCTTTTTTTCCACCCACAGCGCCGGACGCGAGAGATCGCGCACATATAGGCTGTTTACGGTAAAATGAGCACTTTTGGATTCCCTGCTTAAGATCAACCTGTATGCACGTCGTGTGTTCCTCCGCCTTATGTGAAATTAACATTGTTATGGACCTCATCACTTTTTTCATGCGTTGGTCAAGTGAAACTGTGAAATTATTATAAAAGTAAATATTTTGCAAATATGCTAATTTTTACAATTTGGCGAATTATAAAAAACGGAAATAAAGAGAAATAATTTAAGTTATTGCAAATAATTTACTTATAGGCTGTTCACGTGGTAAAATGAGCAATTTTGAAAGCCCTGCTTAGGATCTACTTGTAAACACGTTGTGTATTCTTCCACCTTATGAAAAATTAACATTATTCGTGATCCGGTCAAATGAAACTGTGAAATTATTAAGACAGTAAATACTTCAAAAATATGTTGACTTGTACACTTCCTTGCATAAAAAACAAACAGAAAGCGGAAGAAATAATTTAAGTTATCACAAATGTTTATCTAACACTTTTTATCGACGTCGAGATATGAAACTACTTTCGATCCAGCGTTACCAACTTTACTGGGTGAATTTCACATACTATGAAGGTATTAGCAGTGATTTTTTTTAAGGTTAATTTCAAAAGTGTTCAATTTATCGTGAACAGCCTTTAATAATATGTACACACTGACATCCAGGGTAGTAAGTGTAATCTTACATAGAGCGAAAGGATACAAAATGAGAGGAAAAAAAGATCCTAAGCAGAATTTCAATAGTTCTCAGTTAACCGCAAACAGTCTATAACCTATTCAGACCCAGTGCACACAATTTATGGCGTATAGTCTATCTGCGGTTTGAATCAAACCTTTGAAAAATCATCCCAAGCGTTTTATACTTCTGTTAATATAAAAGTACCTTATTTCGGCTAAATCGAACTTTCGCTGATATTTTACCGCTAAATTATTATGCGCAATTTATAAATGTTGTGGATAAAAGCAGAAAGAAAATAGGTATGTTGGTATATATAGGTATGTATATTATTAAACTGACTGCGCACGAATGTGGTGCGTTCTCCCTTTGGTGGAATTCTCTCGACTCGGTCAAGTTTGTTTGCACGAAGCAAAGGCTTCAGAAATAGTTGGAAGAAACGGTGAATGGACTATGCGTAAGGCACGTGAAAGTTATTTTTTTTTTTGCAGGTTGCTTGATGGTTATTGTTCTTTTCTGTGAATAACCGACTTGTGAACCGTGTTAAGTGTTCTAGCTTACGGATGACTGTCATTTTTACAGTTGAGCAGAAAGGCTACAGCTCGTTGCCTCGAATAACAAAGCGAGTACTGCATCTACTCAATGTACAGCGCGAATCATCCAAGTTCTTACTTGCAAAGCCTTAAACCTTAAACTAAGCCGCATTTTACAGGGTGGAGACGTGACCTTTCAGTCACCCTTGTTAAATTTTCTGTATTATTATTATTATTGTATTCGTTTATATTGTCTACACGTCCCAAAAACATTAAAATTGTAATATTGAAAGGGCCATAATGAAAACCTACGAGATCTGAAACTTTTTTATTCGACGAAGGAGTGCTTTCAATCAATTACTACAAGTTTAACGGTATTTCCCACAAATACTAAGTAATGCATTTATTTTTTGTAATTGGCAGCCTTAATTCTTTACAGACGGATCACAAACGAATTATCGCCAGCTTAATTAGTTGTGGGATAAACTAGTGATGGTATAATCGCTTGTAAACTAGTCGATTAATCGATTATTTAATTATAAACGATTCATCGTATATTTTAAAATAATTCGATTATTCACGATTTTTAGCGATTTATACGTAAAAAATGCAGGTACATACATGTTTCACATTTTTCTAAAAATATAAAATATAATTTTGAAACAATTGGTCTATTTTTTTGTATGTTGAAAATTCAAAGCGAAGTTTCAAGCATTCGTGAATTCTAGTTAATTAAGAGTGTGGTTATTAAATTTTCTCGTAAAACTCTCTTAAATTCCGTTTATGACCATGTTAGATGTTTTCGGAAAGGTATTTCTAATATGCTAGGCGTCCAGGACTTTTCATGCCTATTTCTTTGATAAATATATTAGGGTTATTTTTAGCAGTTCCATACAAAGGTACGGATGCCGAACAAGCAGCCACCAGTATAACTCTTTCCATTAGAGAAAAATATGTTAAATTAGACATTGCAACGAAATTGTTTTTGATACTGCACAAGCATCAGTACAGATCACTGTCGTATGTAACAATTTAAAAAAAATTCTTGTGTTTGATTCTATTGGCAGCAGTTGTTTATGAAACGGAAGAATACAGTCACTTGTAGTGTAAAATAGTTCCTTCTGGGACACGGAAGTTTGAATTAGGATTCAGGATTCATTAGTCAACTAGGTTGACGTCACAAGAGAGCTGTTCGACTTTTCAAAAGTTCCCATTTCCCCCTCAAAATAACCCATAAGGCTTTCACAAATGCAATTTTTCACCCCCAAAATGTATTTTTTGTCCCCCGAAACCCAAACAATTTCCAGAAAAGTGTAAAAAAAAAATCCTTGCTCTCATTGGGATTGGGAATCCGCAAAAAGATGTATTCTCAGCCGTAATAAGTAGTCAGTATCATATAAACAAAAATAACCACCACCCCTCTCACAGCCAACCACTCCAACCCAGCCCAACCCCACCACCATGCCCACCCTACCCCCACCACCTTGCGACTCCCCCTGAACGATTCCACAAGAGGACGAAACATCTGTAGAGAGATGTTGATGCATGCCGTCTGGATAGCTAAAGGCTGTTCACAGTAAAACGAGTACTTTTGAAAGCCCCGCTTAAGATCTCCATGTATGCGCATTGTGTATACTTCCGCCTTATATAAAATTAGCACTGTCATGGACCTCATTATTTTATTCATGCGTCGGTCAAGTGAAACCTCGAAATTATTAGAAAAGCAAATATTTTGCAAATCGGCTCGTTATTACATTTCGATACATTAAAAAATTACAAAGTGAAATAAATAATTAAAGTTGTTACAAATGGTTACTTAACACTTTTAATTTGACGTTAAGATATGGAACTATTTTCCATCCATCGTTACCAACTTTACTGGGTGTATGTAACTCAGTGCGCTTATTATAATATATGCAGGCAGGGACAGTGACATTTTCCTAAGGTTGATTTCAAAAGTGCTTACTTTATCGTGAACAGCCTTTACCCACAGCTCCCTGCTATTTGTAGGTGTAGGATCTTGGGTGCCAAGGGACCGCCCAACCACGTTCCATAATTGCTCGGTGTGGTTCACATCGGGCGAACTAGGTGACCACAGCAGTCGTCGACACTTTCCAGCAGGCCCTGGAAATCAGTTCCAGACAACTTGAGTCGATGGTACGGTGCATTATCCTGCTGGAATATTTCACTGTTGTGAAGGTACGTGATGTGATCGAAGGACTGCAATGCAATGCCATGACCAGCCCACACTCACTCAAACGATGCCAGAAGAAATCTGATACACGTCTGTACACTACCAAAACGTAACAGTACGGTGGCGCCAACGTCTATTAACTTTACATACTGCTATCTCATAACTTTTGGCACGAACCTCGTTATTGATCACCATACCGAAACTAAACTCTAAATGAGACGTGTGATACTCGTGCCTGGATCACCTATAACACTCGAACTCGTAAAATACATCCTGGTAAGGAACAATCTCAACTTGGTCGGTGAACTCGAGAACTTTTCCAGTGTTGCTGTTTTTAAAAGTCTGAGAGGATATTCAAGAGGAGTGTTAACCGAGATAGGGCCAGCATAAACATACTGAATTGAGTACGCGAATTAAAAACTTTTATTAATATTGAACTCAAATTCGGCAGTATATTTTGACTTGACCTAAAGATTATTACTGACAATATTTTTTAACTATAGGGGAAAATCTGGGAGAGATGCCTGCCTAAGGACAAGAATTGTTACATAATCACACACAATAACTAATAGAACTGCTCTGTTTTTTAACTCAGTGATATCAAGTAACTCTGTTATAGATAGAATGCTCTCTGGCATGGCATAGCTTGTACTCCAAACGGCTTTAAGATTTTTCCGGCTAATGGCAGAAATATTCAGGAGTCTTTTAAGTCCGCGTGCTCCATCTATAGACAACTGTACGAAGTTTTACGAATCTATTCGCTTCACAGAGTAGCGTGGACGGTGCAGTTACTTGCCATGAAAACAGTAGTGGACACTTTTATTTCTCAGAAACAAACTTTCCGGTGTATAAACTTCATATTAACACTAGATAAAGGTAAGATACATTTAATTAATGTATACAATTTACATAGACGTAGTATCACGTGTTTAAGGCGTGTGAGCTTAGCAATGTGATGGTTTTTCTTAGGTTTTGGGATTGTTTCCTTCACGCTTCGCGTTGACATGCCGCCGAAGGACGAACGCTCCTACACACCCCAGGACGCTCCTACACACCTAAAAGCCTGAAAGAATCAATGCGTTTGATGAAGGATGAACTGAAGTGAAGTAAGCTTCAAATCCCAGATTCGAATTTGTCTTGCCAACCTTTTTCTATTGGCATACCGACATCTCACTTTGTATCCCGAACGTGTAATAATGTTGCATGTTTAAAACCACTTAAATCAAAAAGCCTTAATTTCAAATGTTATAGAACTATGGCACGTTAATAAATCCTTGCTGGAGTAATAAAATATGCTTCTACATTGAGAGGATGGCTCATGAATTTCATGATAAGCCATTGAATCATCGCACTTTGCATTCCAAACCTGTAATTAAATGTCATGTTCAAGGGCTCTCAAATTAAAAATCATTGATTATTCAAAGCTATCTTCACTTCAGTGAAGAATGAAGGATGGACAGTGTACAGAGCTAGTAAACGTTTTAGTATTCTGTGGCGTACACTTAAGGATTATTGCACCAAATTTTTAGCAGATCCAGAAAGTGCAACTCTTGCAAAAATTGGAAAACAATTTGTTACGCCACCTCAAATTGAACTTAAGGTATCAAAGTACATAACAACAATGCAGTCGTTAGGCTTTGGGCTTACACTTAACCAGGTCAGACACGTGGGGTATAGGGTTGCTGAAGCTGCAGAACTAAAACAACCTTTCTCTTCAGATAAGGGCAAAAATTTTGTTTGTGTAAATTTATTTTGAATATTTGAATATTTTTACCTTTTGTGAATTATGTTGTACAGTGTAATTTTTCGTTATGGTCTGTAAGATGTACTAGGTCTTCATTACTGTGATATGTACAATTTCATTGCATTAAACTTTTTTTTTCACTGTAAAATAATACATTTAGTGGTAAGCACCACACTATCATGGAGTAACTAGATTATCACAGAGTTACCTACTTTTATTACCAAATTTGGTTATTCAATAACTCGGGGGAAAAACATCGCTATTTTCAATATATTTGTATGAAATAGTACTAAATAATCCCTCTATCTCATGAGGCAAAGACAAATAGACAATCATAGCCTAATGCTTTCTAAACAGTAACAAAAAAGGTTTAGTATCACGGAATTACCTTACTTTACCTCTAATACGTATTTTATTGTAAATAAGGAACTGTCAAATATGGACATATAATTTATAAAATAATCGAATAGGTTTTCATACACTGTCTATTGAGACTGATAACTAATTATGTTATTTAATTGGTTTATTTGTGAAAATTATAAATTGAACTTATTGAAGATATTAATTGTAAACAGTGATATCAATTTATTGTGAGATGTTGAGTCGAGAGAATCTTGTTTGCAGATGTTGTAAATAAAATTTGGAAATTATAATTAACACTTTTATTTAAATAAGATCTCCATCCCTTAACGAACTTGGTTCAGCCGACTGAATTTGGAGAGAGAAATTGTAACAATAGCTTCGTTTTCACCTAGAAACCTTCTCAATACATCCGAGTACACGACCAGGAGAAAGTATCATCTGCATTGCATAACGTAACATCTTTCACTATCTGCATCTATTGTTCATAATTATTGTTTGTTTCACACATTGGACACTGTCATGCATAATACTTGTAATTTACCCATGTTTCACATATGTTTTATTTTTCGTAATTTTTATTATTTTTATTTTACATTTTTCATATGGTTAGGATTTTTAATCTTAGATGTACGAATGTCAATAATTAATGCTTAACTGAAATAGATAGCTAGATTTCTTTTGTTTATATTTTAATTAATAACTAATATTTTGCATTTTTGGTCTCACATTTATTGTGAAATATTGAGGAAATTTCTTCTGTATTTTTGATTAACTTCTACGATACCCGTAACTCTATGGAACAGGGATTTAGGCCGATTGGAGTATGTCATTTTCGTTCGTTAGTCAGGAAGCCTTGCGTTTGATTGACAGGTTCAAATCCTGTACTCCGATTAGCTGGAGAGCTCAGCTTAGGGTTAGGATACACGGGCTGTTTGAAAGTTCACACTCTCTCTCTCTCTGTCTCTCTCTCTCTCTCTCTCTCTCTCTCTCTCTCTCTCTTCCAACAACCTTCAACTGCAATAGACGTAAGGCTAGGACGCTCGTCCTACATTTGGACGCAGTGGAGGAATTTAAATTATAATTTAGGGTGTTTTAGTTCTAACAGCTTGCTGCAGTCTTTATTTGTGTTTTTGCGCCGAGTTTAGAGGGTAAGCACTCCGTATATTTGTATTTTCAGCAGCTGCTTAGGAGTTTAAAGTAGCTCGCTAGACTTATACGTCTGTGTAGCCGTGCACCCAGGCCTGCATATCCCTACCTCCGTCCTTCCCACAAGACACTACGTCCTGACTTCGCCTACAACCTGGTATTCAACTACGAGAACTGTTTGTCATCAAGTTTTTAAATTTATTTCATCTTAGACTTTGCTACGTTACGCCGTTGGCATAGAACAGTCTACACGACGCCATGTTGGCTGTGCGCCCATGTTAGCTTCAGCAAACTTTAACAATAATTTTACCTGAGAGAGAATTCAAGTGTTTCACCTAAATTGAGACAGCCAAGTTACATTTTTCTCAACTTAATTCAAGACATTTTATTTTTGGGAGGACTACATTTATTTAAAGTGATTAAGCCAGACTGTTAAATATGTGTCACGTAAGGCTATTTGAATATGACCGTTAACCGCGACCACTTCCTAACAGCAGCTTAGTTTGAACACAGTTCATTTCCTTTGAACATTTTTTGAATATTTTTGAATGAATAATTTTTAGCTGGATTTGACACGTCTGGCATCTTTCCTGAGTATGCACGTTTTAACCTATCCCTCATCTACATATTTTCAGTTCCAAATGATTGAACAAGTGCCTTGGTATGTGTGTAATTATGTACAATAAGTTTCACAGCTGGTGTGGCAAATAATTGTTTGCCTGTAACAAGAGCATTGTGGATAAGCCAATGAGATAACATTGCAACTACTGAACTGGTCATATTTTGGCCTCCACGCCCTTCTGATATCAGCCTTATTTCCTCATTGTCATCGCTGTATACTGTATGGCAAAGACAATCATAAACTGTGGAAGCTATTTGATTCTACTTCTTAGCAGCTCCATGATCTGTCCACATTTAAAGGAAAACATTATTATTTGTTTGATTATCTAATGAGAAACCCTTACACTAAGTAAATGTAAATTTGTAGTAATTCAATAGAGGTTAATAATATGTTGCCTGGTCAGGAACTTTTGGTAATAGATTTTTTTTTTTTCGCAGCCGTATGAGTACGTAATGACTTTCGCCTGGCTTCCATATCACGACGTAAAATGCCTTCAGTTTATGGATACGCAATTCTGTCATAATGTTTGTTTTATCTGTGGCTACTGTCACCCTCTTGAACTGTTCGTTAAGTTTAACACACGTCGACAAAGCATCTATGGCTTGACAACCGAACCCACTGTTACAATTGTTGTTGCGAATGTCCATGAAATGAGACTGTTCCTCTCTTAGATTCGCAAGAACTAAATTGGCATACATTCACCGCAGTTTCCAAATATTGAAGTCGGAAGGCAGATAAACCTCAGACGCAACTTTACTTCGGAAACAATGTGTATTTGTTGGGTGTCGGTAAACTTTGTACGAATGGTTTAGTGGAGATATATATATATATTTTTTTGCTTCAGATTGTTTTGTTTTGCGGTCCCCTCCTCCATTTTCTTTCGGAGCACAATCAGAAACTGTCATTTGCATGTAGAACTCGATCCTTTAACAGGTTTAAATACCCAAAAAGGTTACTTCACAAACAAAAATAACAGTGTTCAAGTTCGTACCTGGACAGCTCTCTTAACAAAATACTCAATATAACCACTATTTGATAGTTTATTAACAATATCTTTTCTTAATCTTCGCCTTGAAGGAATGGCGGCAGTAGTGTATTTTATTACTAAACTGTCTTGGTCGATATTTTTTTGGCACAGAATAGAATGTTGCATTAAAATGTTTTATAATTTATATTACTTTTCACTGTCTTCACTCCAATGCGACAACCGATAAACAATAATAATCTGCTGTTTTGTTATTTTAGCCATTCATATAAAGGCACATAGGCCAGTAGCGTATTAGACAAATTGCAATGAATATTATAACAATAACAATAA
This sequence comes from Dryococelus australis, assembly GCA_029891345.1. NCBI lineage: Eukaryota > Metazoa > Arthropoda > Insecta > Phasmatodea > Phasmatidae > Dryococelus > Dryococelus australis. The sequence goes on from CM057005.1 coordinate 31,598,871, forward strand.
AAATGTGACAGGACCAGATTTAATTCTTGCCACACGTATTCGCCATTATTTTCTAGTGGACACGGCAAGTTTGGTTACTATATGGACTAAGCCAATTATGATTCTAACTGTACTATGGACAAGGCGAGTTTCGTTACTAAGGCCTATTTTCCTACATTTTTAAAAAATGACTTCTGAACAGTTTTTTTTATCCAAAACGTTGGTTGTCCGTAGAGGCCTACTCACATTATACGAATAAACTCAACTCAGTTTGGACAAAAAGTGGACTTCGCCAGTTTTGATCCTATCTAGGCTTCTCAAATACTTTTAAACTGTAAGGCGTTCACTTAAGTCCCATGCCCCTTTAACGGGTCCTCTGCTCCTCTTTACATCAGACCCTCATCCAAGTGACAGGCGGACCACCCCCTTAATAATACACAAGTTGAAAAAGCCACACACGCCGATGAAATAACAAAACTGTGCAGCAACATGTTGAAACTCCTCCGGACACTTATAGGCTGTTCGCGGTAAAATGAGCACTTTTGAAAACCCTGCTTTTGATCTACTTGTATGCACGTTGTGTATTCCTCCGCCTTATACAAAATTAACATTGCCACGGTCCTCATCGCTTTATTCATGCGTGGGTCAAGTGAAATTGTGAAAGTATTAATAATGAATACTATACAAATCTGCTCATTTTCACACTTCGATGCATTAAAAAAAAACAGAAAGCGAAAGAAATACTTTTAGGTTATCACAAATTGTTACCTATCACTTTTTTTTTTCGACTTTAAAATATGGAACTTCTTTCAAGCCATCGTTACTAACTTTACTGGGCGAATGTCACTCAGTGCGCCACTTATAATGTATGCAGGCAGGGGCAGTGACTTTTTTTTTAAGGTTCATTTCTAAAGTGCTCAATTTATTGTGAACATCCTTGTTCTTTACTTACCAGCTGAAAGATCTTACAGTAAAGGCTCTTCGCGGTAGAGTGAGCACTTTTGAAATCAATCTTCCAAAAATATCACTGCCCTTTAACTGGGTACGTTTTAACGGGCAGGCCGTCTGCTACGTGCCTAGTAAAGTTGACAACGACATGACGGAAGGAAAGTAGTTCCATGTATCAACGTTAAATGATAAGTGTTAAGTAAAAATGCGTGAATACTGAAATTATTTATTTAACGTTCTGTTATTTTTAATGCCCATAAGTGTAAGAATTGGCAAATATTTTAAATATTTCCTTTTTACATTAATTGTAGTTTCCCTTGATTGACGTAGGAGTAAAGTCATCAGATATACAGTTTACATACGGTGGAATAATACACAATGGGCATACAAGTAGATCTTAAGCAGGGAATTCATAAGTGCTTGCAGGGAACCTCTCGCTGCACGTGGCAGCCAGTAAGTAGAGACATGCCAAATTCACGTTATTATTTGGCGTCAGGTTGAACTTCACAATACTGTACATGCCGGAGCCAGCGTCGTTTCTCCATTGGCTGCTGCATAGAAGTGAAGCCACGCCCTTTGTCATTGACCTGCATGCACACAATTGTGAAGTGTTTATTTACTGGCGCAGAGCTTTGCCCATGGTGTGTCAGGTACCATATGGTCCAGTGTGAAACTTATTGCAAAGGTACAACATGTTTTAAAAGTTTAACGTGTCCGTGAATAGCAACGCGAATTGAATTTTGCAGGTCTATGCCAATAATGCACAAATCCCGTCAAAGAGAGCCTCGCGTACCCACATCGAAGGAACCGTCATGCTAAGGATATTGATATCGCAATAAAAAATCGATATTATTTATACTGGATATTTATAAAAGTATCGTTTTGCGAAACGATATATCGAAATAGAAATATCGATTTACTTTTCGGCACATTGAATTTAGATCTTTTATTATAATGTAGATATACACACAAAACACTGTTTTAATATAACTTAATATAGATATACATACAAAATGTTGACATATGTTTTGCGACAAATAACCAACATATAACAAGTAATGTTTATTTTAAACAAGGCGTGGTTAGCGTATTATAAAATGGTAGCTTTTTATTCGACATAAGACAGTGTAGTTTTATTTGATCAAAAATAAGATAATTTTCAAGGGGCGATACAGTGTTGATTACACGGTGCTGATCCAACTTAACAATAGCTACCATTTACCAACCATCGTGTTTCCAACATTGACGAAACGCAATCATTTCAAAGAGGAAAGTGTCACAGGTCTTTGTAAACCTTAATGATTTATAAAATACCAAAAAGGGTTCTTGTTTTCATTCAAAAGGAGCGCTCCAAAATTTGACATGAAATGTTGGTTGCAAAATGTTTGCTCAACAGAAAACAAACATACCTTTGACCAAAAAGTACGCTCGCCAACTTTGTACAAACCACGGGGGGGGGGGGGGGGGGGGGGGACAATTTTAATGTTTAAAAAATTACACTTGCGAAATGATCTGGCTTTTTTTTTTCTTTAGTGACATTTCCTGGAGGGTACTAAGATTAAGTAATCTAACATTTTTGAGATAGCACATTTTCGTTGGCATATTACGTTGGTCCAACATTATTTTGACGTGCATTTTCCTGCTCAACACATAGACAACATCTCCAACAAAACGCCAACGTAGGTTGTCATTGACGTAATTCTGCACTTTATACCTTACCTGAAAATCTGAAAGGTGCACAATTGCCTTATGAACAGCAACTATTACGCCAGCTGCAGTTTTCCGGTACCATTTAAAAGATACAACCGAACCTATAAAAAAATAAAAGAAAATATACAAAATGACAGATAACATATATATGTATATATATATATATATATATATATACACACACACACACATACATACACACACACACCACACACACATATATGGGCCAACGGCTGGATCGCACGCAGCTTATTTAAGATTAATAAGTTCCGTATTTTACATTTTGATTATCTTCACACTGTTCCCTGGAAATTTTCCTATAGTACAGCTTCCGTGTTCGTAAATATTATTTTCTTATTTGTTACACTCTAAATCGTAGGTAAACAGAGATTGTGTGTACGAGCGATCGTTTATAAATAAATGCCACACCCTCCTTCATCCCTCAATCTACCGAACAACGCATTACATTTATCGTAGTGTGAAGAGCACCCTTTTCAGACAAAAAAAATTGCCGTGAGTAAATTTTCCTAGACCGCCCGCTATCTCCGCAGAGTAATTTCTCTCCCCCGCTTTTTGTGTGTGTGTGTGTGTGTGTGTGTGTGTGTGTGTGTGTGTGTGTGTGTGTGTGTGTGTGTGTTTTCCCTTCCAGCGGTGCAATATCTCCTCCGTTTAGCGGACATTTTGCCTGCGCCCGACAGACAATGACGGCGGCCTACCCATGTGACGGTGATAAATTGTTATCCGCAAACCTGCCAATCACATCTGGTGCTTCCGCACCCCTCCCCCTCTCTCGACTCACCCCCCCCCCCCAAGCCCTTCCAATCACGGGACCGCACGGTCAGAGGGCGAAGACAACGGCGTCCATCATTCACAAGCCATCCGCCAGGCGCGCCAGGGGTGGCGTGGTCCCAGGGGCCGATATATTGGCCCTCCAGCCAACCACGACAAACACGACAGCGACGGCCGACATTCGGGTGCAGGTAAAAATAGCCGCCTCCGGAAGTCTCCCCGCGCTCGCCGTTGCAAGGGCACCAATAGGTCGAGTCCTGCAAAATTCGCGTTATTATTTGGAAACACGTTGAACCTCAAACACATGTACCTTTGCAAGAAGTTTTTCACTTGACTATACTTAATTTGACACTCCTTGGGTAACTCTGCGCCAAGAAATGAACACCTCACAGTTGTGTAGTCCAATCACGTGCAGTTCAGTCAGAAAGGGCGTGGCTTCATGTCTATGAAGCAGCCAATGGAAAAATGACGACAGCTACGGCATATATAGTACACTGAAGTTCAGCCTGATGCTAAATAATAACGCGAATTTTGCATGTCTCTTCCAATAGGGAACGAGAAAAGATGATTACGCCTACGGTTTGGTCTCATACACCATTACACCATGACAAATTTTTCCAACCGTGTGTCAAGACCTTCTTTTCAGGGGGGGGGGGGGGGAAACTAAATATTGCTTTTTGGAACATGTTTACGTTGCACAAATTCATTAAAAATTAATTACGAGAGAACAAAACAAGTGATTAATAAATACTAATAACAACAGCCTGATTAACACCATCTTCACGTTCTGGCACTGTCTTCCAACAAATAATGGCCTGGGAATCCAATTCAGATAAACTGGTAAACGTCAGGTTTCCAGAATTACGATGCGTAAGAAAAAAAAACCCCAACTCCGAAACTCCACTTCCAGCTATAGCAGTTATACCTTGCTGACTAAATGTATATAAATAATACTGACTAAATGTATATAAATAATACTGACTAAATGTATATGAATAATACAACTCTCTTCTACACTAACTACTTTACGACACCACGTGTCGTCATACTTACCTGCCATCACAATTTAAACATAGGATATTTCGATGAACTATCCGTGGATAATATCTTCTGGTGCGGTGTCGTCTTCGTGCCAGAAGATATTATTCTGGGCGATGACCTACGACAGTATCAACATCGCAGCGGCCCGAGGGGCGACAGTGTTCGATAGACGCTAACTGGCTGAGTGCGGTGACCGGATGAAGTATGGTGCAGCGAGAAACATCGGTGAAGAGGACTGACGACGATGGGGGACTGCGAGACGATGGCGGACGAGGTGTTTGTGTTGCGGACGGACGAGAGGGCGTGAAACACGACGAGTGAAGGCTACTGTGCTACTGTGCATGAGAGCAATCGAAGAACTCTGGAGCATTACGTACTGGCAGGATTTGGAATTAACTGACGTGGGACTGAATGATCCATTCATATGATTTTATTGTAAGTATTAGAACTGTAAATTATGGAAATAATATTTATTAAGTAATTCATTAGCTTTTGATACACTGATTATTAGGACTGATTTCAGTTATTTAATTACATTAATTTAGTTGAGGTATTTGTAAATTTTACTGTTTGAATTAATTAATTGTAAATATCAAGAGATATCAATGTAATTTGAGATATTGAGACGAAAGCATTTTCTTTATTATTATTGTAAATAAATTAGGAAATTATAGTTAACTAGTTTATTTAAATTAAGACATCCATCCCTTAATGAACCTGCCTAACCCCACTGACTTAGAGAAATTGTAACAATACTGTGCTCATGTCAAGCTATTCTTTCATTGTTGATTGCCATGTATGTATGTAGGAACCTACTATCCCATTTAATTGGGCCAGTGAGAATACAGGTAATCTAAAGCTAGAATTTATCGTTGGTCTGCTAAGAATTCAACCATGTGAAGTGTATACAAAAAAGACGGCAAAATGTTTTCGAATCTTATATGTTATGCTCTAATAATTTTCGCGGATTTCCAATTACTGCAGCGATGTCGAAACAAATGTCAAGACGTTCTGTTCGGAACTTCCCCTTATCTCGCTCACATACACAAAGCTATGCATGCAAACAAAATACCAGAAAATATAGGCAACACTTCTCAGTCTTGTGAATACTCCAAGTCGGAGCAATTAAGCTCTTGGCTGCTACCAAAGGAAAAACAACTTTTATTTCAAACGAATTGCACGTGATTCGTTCCTTTATAGTCACAAATGTGGTAAACGTAGGGATTGGAAAATTCTGCGGATTCATTTAATGACAGCCTGATTTCATACTCATGTATAGTTCAGATCCTTTCTCATTGGTATCTCAGCTTGAGTCGATAACAAAACTGCAAAAATCAATTATTTGATCCCTTGCAGTTTGGTGAAATGGTGTGGAGAGATTTGGGCAACCCTTAACAACAATGTCTCGAGAGCCGATGAGGGTGAAGTGAGGTGAGTATGGAGCAGCGGTGGAATGCAAGGGCGCGGGAAAACCTGCCGACCAATGGTATCATCTGGCACTATTCCCACATGCGAATATCCGGGAATGACTCCACTGGGAATCGAAACCCTTTCACCTAGGTGGGAGGCAAGTAGTCTTGCTACTGCACCAACGCGGCTTCAATACTATTTGGTTTATGGTGAAAGCAATTGCTCACTACGACAACAGCGAACGAACACAGACTAGGCTCTCGTATACAGAGTACTGTGAACTCGAGCGTTAAAGCAAATGAATTTGCGAAATTTTGGCGTTACTATGATATTAATATTGCAAGACTTTAATTTATTTCCTGACTCTGAATTTATCGGCATATTATCTCGATCTTTAACCTCGACAATAAATAATACCATTACACGTTGGAAAACGTAATGGAATTAATAGCCCTCTATGATCTGTAATAGCTGTTGCTAGTCAATTGGCTATCTGTTTCATTCTTTAGAAGCTACTTTTCAGTCTAACTTGAAACTCTGTCATTCAAGTAGTCCATGTCTACAACTGGCTCATCTTGATGCAAGGCTTGGACCAACAGCGAAAAATAAACTAACGTAATTTGATGATGTCGTAACTGTTACCTAAATTGCAGGGCTTGTTGTGCGATATAGTAGTCCTCCTACATACATAATACTAATTTTAGCAGAAAAGTCCGGAAAACGTCATTTTATGTTATTTGATCGCATCGTAGTTTATAAAGAGGTTTATAAAGAAGTTTGCAAACTCACAAACACACATAAATATGCAACTGTATAGTTGTATATGTGCTATACCGTTATACCTGCTAAACCGCCAACCCCCTTTCTACTTTGGTAACATTTTACACTACAGTTCCATTGTTTGTAGGGTAATAACAGTAATGAAGATCAGTTTTTAACACAATGTCCAACAACGCCTTCTACGTACACACGGTCATATTTCTAAAGCAAGAAATTTTAACGCTTTAAACTAGATCTTACTTGTTGTTAGAATGGTTGCCGATTATGCTGGAGACTGTTTCATAAGGACTCGTGTGCAAGTTAAAAAATAATGAGGGTGTTGTGATAATTTCTTTAAGTTCCTTGTACACGTCAAAAGTACACCTAAGAGGCCAAATTGTGATTAGTAACCTGTAGGACACCCTCTGATACGGCGAATTGTATCAACTCTACATTGCATCGTTGCCAACCGTGGGCAGAAGAGATCTCTAAAATTTTGGCATATCTGTTTGGATTGTTTTCCACAGTTCCCTGGTATTTGTAAGGTCCACGAATTTGTTCGTGAATGGACCTCTCAGGCATGGCCAATTTATTGACTGTATATGGATTGATGATTGATGGAAACATTGCAAAAATTGATAGAAAGATTGTGAAAGATTGATGGAAAGATTGCGAAGATAGATGGAAAGAAAGAAAGATGAATTAATTGATCCATATATAGATGTAATGATTGGACGATTGACGGATTGATGGTCAAGAAGAGCACGAAAGTTAAGACCGTTTATCACCCACGCACATTCCAAGTCTCCGGGGCCTGGCAGTATTGGCATTTAAATTAACGCCAATTAAACCCATAATAGTGTTGGTAGATGCTGATCCATATCATGATTGTAACATACTCGTGCAGTTGCTCACTATTAGTATAATGGGCTTGGCTTACTCATATATGCATACATTAAAAAAATCTGAGTAGCATACTTATACCTACAAAAGAGTCGATGTAGTGAAGAATTTGCAGATTCTGGCATTGCGTATTAATTAGTCTTTAAGAGAGGGGACTGGAAAACGTAGTAATTCAGTGATAGATTTTTGCAAGTTTCCGCAATACCCTATGAAAAGATAAATAATTTATAGTTAAAAACAATTTTTTTTAAATCGGATAATAAATAGAGATTTATATTTTGCATACCTTATGACTAAAGAACTAATATGGTTACCAAAAAACAAACACATGCTTGAAGGATAATTAGTGCAATGAAAAAAATATTTTGTGGAGGCCACAAAATGATTTTGTTGGTAATCACCCCGCCAAATTTTTTGTGTACACCACAAAATATTTGGCAGGGTGAATACCAACAAAAATTTTTTGTGGCCGCCACAAAATATTTTTTTCAGCGTGGTCGTAACTGCCGAGCACTTTCGGGTACGTTCGACAAACCCTAATTGATGGCTTTCGAGTGCCCCTCGAGACGAGCCTGAGATTACCGACCTCGTCCAAGTCGAGGCGAAGACAGCCAACCACAGCCAAAGCCACCCAGCTCCCATTCAAAATACAGTGCCCCCAGACTCCCCATAGTCACACTACTTCTATACAATTATTTATTATATGTTAAATCACAACATTTATTAACAACCTATATTAATCTCCCCATCACTTTATGGGTGTAATATTGTATTTTACAGGTGAAAATACTTCGAAATTCTTGTCTGGCATAATTTCAATTTCCAGTCTGCTTATGAACTGTGGCTGGATGTGTGTCAGAAGTTAATCTAACTGGGTTGAAACCGGGAGTAACCTCGGAGAGTATGAGCATCGACGTAGAGTCAAATAACATATTTTAGGTTTCATTATGACTATCCAGACCTGACAAAATCTACCGCAGCTCTACGTCACTGTGAACCTAGAAGATTGCGATAAACTGCAGGGGTTCAGTCCACACGGAATGACGTGATACACAAGTGCACTAAATGCTGAAATGCAATTTAGATCCACGCCATCTACGAGAGTTTGGGCCGAGGGGATTGGAAATCAAATGTAGCAATTCAAACTCTACATTGTAATAACCACACTTTGAATAAAATGGTTCTGTCACTGGTGCACCGTAGCACGTATTTCTCATCCCGGGTAGGCAAGCCCTCACACCGACAATGTCGCCATGGGATGTTGGGTAACGACATTGTCTCGATGACCCGAGGCCACGATCTTGCGGGCGCCCGGGGGCGTTTAGAGAACCGGCGACGTGCATGAAAAGATGGCAACCCATGAGAGGGGCCTTAGAGGGGGTTCGCAAAGCCGGGGGGTCGGGTCTTCATTCTCGGTGACCAATGGCTCGGAACACGACCAAAGCAAACAGACGGCCTGCGCACACAGCTGATGTTTATGTAGTCGCCAGGGGGCCCGGGGCGCATGCGACACATCTGCATCTGCGCGGGCCCCGTATCCAAACAACCTCGGTCTGCGTCCTTTTGTTCGTGGAGCTGCGGTGTCCGCCGCGGAAGAAAGTGGTGCCATCCATCCTCCCTGGAACACTCTCCGCACTTTCCCCTTGACTGAAGCTTTTCCTCGTGCAGATAATACCTGTGGACCTACGCAAGAATAGCCGACGTGCACCCGACTTCTTAGGAAACATGGCATTGGAAAGTGACACGTAGGTGCATCACCTTCTTAAGATTTCCCGCAAGGCTGTTCGAAGACGTATGAGTTGCAATGAATGAAGAAAGTTTACTTACTTGAGAATTTTTGTTAGCGGTAGATAAAAGTGAATTTTATAACAAAGTATCTCATTGGTTGCCGTATCCTTGGAGTTATGGGATCCAGGCAAGTCACGTCCTCGCTATGGCGTCTTATTAACTCATAAAAAGTAGTGAGGTTCTGTGACTCTCATATAGCCCTCTTGGGTTTCGCAGGTTTACGATAACTTCGTGAGCTGTAGTATTTCCGATTATTCTTTTCTATTTGTTGTTTTATAACTACAACGCTTATTGCGTGTAATGTAATATTTAGGGGAAGATCTTAGGTACTAAACCGAGCTAATTTAAATCGTAAATGGCACACATACACCTTTAGTATTATACCAGTCAGGTGCTGGTATGGTGTAAGATTGATGTAGGTTCTTTTTTCGTCGCTGTCACGACATTTGCACCTCAAGGAAGCCTTTAAACTGATTTGTGATAAATTTCTGAAGAAAATGAGTTCTGTTCTTCATTCAACATAATGAACAGATCAATATCTTGCGTGGTCTGGTTCCTGTTTACCTAGTACTCCAATCCCAATCCAAAGTTGTTCTGTGGGGTTGATAGGACATTGGGCCTGTCATTCGAGTCATCCAATCTTATGTCCTCAGGCCGCTCAGTTATATTCTCTGCTGTGTCGCTGGTTGCATTGTCATACCGACAATAAAATGGAAAATAACTCAAATTGTTACCACCGTGTGGATAGTGTTGCATTGCAAAAAATCGCTTCTTCGGCCTTGACAGAGGACCAATGCCATTCCACGGAGAATAGGACCACACCATAAGCCCACTTCCTACTAACTTCACAGTAGAGGCAATACCACAATGTCTCGTTGCCAGATAGTCCCCACATTTACACACGTCCATCGGATGGCTACAACCATTAAGTTAATTCTTCACTCCCTAAAATGATTTTCTTCTGTTAAGTGGAATCCAATGGCGACGTCTATCAAATATAAGTGCAGCACTCTCCCCGATGATTACTTGCAGCAAAGGGGGTCACGGTGGCTGAGCGGTTAGCCTGCTCGCCTCCCACCAAGGCGATCCGGATTCAATCCCCGGCCGGGTCAATCCGGAATTTCGCATTTGGGAATCGTGCCGGACTATGCCGTTGGTGGGCTGGTTTTCTCGGGATCTCCCGTTTACTCCGCCCCTTCATTCCGGTGCTGCTCCATACTCACCTCAATCACCTTTCAAGAACCTCGATGTTAAGAGCCGTCCAAATATCTTCACTCATTACTTGCAGCACTTCCGATTCCGGTCGACAATTTTTGGCCACCGTTTTAACAAAGGTTTATGGTTTGACTTCATCATAAGTCGTAGGCTGCCATGGATTCCCTCTGTGGATAAGTTTTTGTCGCTTATCGAGTATGGTCTAACGTGATGTTATTCTTTCGCTTTACGCTTTCACAACTACGTCATAATTTGTTGCTAGGGATATATGAAATGTTCCTAAAATTCCACACATGGATGACCAAATTTTTTTTTGTGCACCAATAATTGAGGAGTTGCCTTAAAGAAAGACCTTAGCAAGAAAATCGCACTCTGAGATGAGGGTAAGTAAAATTTTTGGAGACTTCTTTCTCTTTAAAGATAATACCTAGAAATTGCAACTACTCATATTAAAGTTATAACTCGTATTTACAGCGAACAAAGGAATGACAAAACAGCTATTCAAGAATAGTACCAAAATAGCTCCAGAAAACTATTCGTAACTTGATGAAGAGTAGAGCTATCAGTATCAGCTTTTGAGTGCGCTATTTATGGACAATAGCTAAGGACACTATAAACTGTTTAATAAAAAAAAGCCATAGCTTACTGGAGCTTCTCTTCAAGAGCCAATTCTTCAATAATTCCCAGTTCAACATAAGTATGATCGCTTTGTGCGTAGATACTGACAGCAGTAGCTGCTACGCATGCCAGCTTAACGTTTGAGGTGTTATCATATCTGTATGACTAATACGTATAATCCTACTTAATAATTTATGTTCTGCAGAATCATATTAAAAATATTTTAATTAGATGATGCCCGAAGGATAGCACATACTCCCTGGAAATGACAATATCTCAACCAGAAAAAATTATATCCCGAAATGCAATTTTTTTGTGCGTGGTATTAAATTACGTTCTTTTAGATTGAGTAATTAGTTTATCCTAACTTATATATTTGTGTAAATGCTAAGTATTGAACATGTTTTACATGGATGTGTGTAAGTATGCATTGTTTATAACTTTACAGATAATTTACGCCAATAAAATGAACAACATCGAAAATATGCAAAAAAACATTATGAATATTTCACACAAAATTAATAAACGAAAGTTAAATTTTTTTCAAATGCAACTGTAAATTAGTGTTTTGACTGAAAGAACATTTATTATTATACTACCACCAGCGCCTTCTATAAACCCATGCGTGTTGATAACAAATGCCGTTGTATACCATGTCATTACGCATCCAGGCTTAGTATTTGATTCAACCGATTTTTTAAAGTGTTAAGAGCCGAGAGTATTGTCTTCTTCAGTTTCAGGGCCCGCGCATGATTTTCAATTGCAGCAGAAGTCTGGTTAGCCTTTATTGACTTCCGAAGTAGAATGAATAAATCGTATTTACACCAGCAAACTCATTTGTAATGTTATTACAGTCATTTGGGATAACTTTGTGCCAGTTGAGGGTACCTTTGTACCAGACATTTTAATTTAAAATGAATACTCTAGAACCGCCATCTTTATGTTTAACTCCCCAGTTAACATTTTATTTATAAATAACATTGCAAAGTGCCCAGAACCTTCGTATCTCCATTTGAAATGAAATTAGCCTCATGGTTCAAAGTTTCCAAAGCCGATCAATGTATTCCAGAACGATTGTACTTTATTTATAATTTTATTAGAATTACATTAATTATTAGTTCTTGTTTTCCAGACATTGCGACAAAGTTGTCATTCCTGATCAAGATGTACGTTATCAGGTTTCGTAGACGTGGAAGTTCTTATTTTCCAAGGAAGTTGTTTCGCAATATACATGCCATTGAAAAGGTCGTTAACGAAGATGATACGGAGTGGACTGTACGAGTTGTGGACATCGAAGAAAGTTATATATTATTGTCATTGTTATTCAGATTTGCACTACAAGGCATTACTGCACAAGTTGGCTATAGTTTCTTAGGAGTTCTGTTTCTTCAGACGAGCAAATAATCCTACAGACCTAAAACCAAAAGGCATAAGTGAAATAGATTCTCGAGATATAATTTGTTGGAAAACATTCCCAGTTAATGAAGGTAATACAAGTAGTACTGCTGTTATAAGTTCATTTGGAAATCCTGTTATATATTCACGAAAGAAAATGAAATTTAATGTTGGTGATCAAATTCATATGCTTAGAAAGTTAACAGGTACTTGTGGTAATATGACAATATTAGATTATGTAGAATTGGTTTATAATCCTTGATATGTATTCAATATATTATTATATGTGTATGTGATCATATGAGATTTGACGTATAATAAAAGGGTTTTACCGTATACAGGAAGTTTCATTAAATATCTCGAAGCTTCGTGGCAGCGGCTCTAAATTTACGGGCTGCCGCCGCGCTAAGGATTCTATTCGGCCATTTCAGACGTATATTCCACGTAGTTCTCAAACACTTAGGCGTTGTAGCATGTGAAATGCGATAACCTCATATGAGATAACGTGTATCGACAGCTTATCTCTTGAACTATGTACTCTGTACTCTGCAACATTGCAACTCTGATAAGAGAATATATACAGACATGTTTTCACGGCCACTGGCCAGTGTTATATCTGACTTGGAGGATATCGGATTAAAGTGTGTAATTAAATAGGTGGTTCCAAATCTCTCAAGTTACATTTGGATTTTGAGCTGTCTTTAATTTTATCTTATTAAAACCTTCACATTTCTATGTAATGCGTCCTTTCTCATACACACTGCAGAACTATTTGTTTTCACATTGAATTTTTATCCTTCTTGTAAATACTTAGGGGCACAGTATTTTTAATGGACGCTCATGTCACTTATATTCTTCCTCATACTGTTATTTACACGGGCTTTCCTGATATACGATGTAGTTGTTCACTACAATATCTTCCTCATACAAATTTATGACAATATCAATAAATATCAAAATGATCGTTCGCTATTTACTATTTTTAAGTATTAATTCGGAATTTCAATAGCGAAGTTTCCGTGGCTTAACCTATCCGACTCAGGCGACTTTCAGTGCTCGAAATTAGTAACTCCTCCGAAGTCCGAGGGTATCATCTACACTTATCATGTTCTTGGAGGAGAGGTAAGATGTTTACAGAGATTCATACGTATCAGATTGGTAGCCTAATTATATTGTCGCTTTCTTAAAGTACACTTCCACTTAGACTTCCACCAAGGCACAAATTAAACGCTTGTGGAAGTATTACATGCACTTTGTAGGGGCGGATATCTCGCTCACAAATTTTCCAAATATTGGTTTGGCCTAATTTCAGCGTAGTTCAAATTCAACGGATATTGCGAGACTGGACTTGAAAAAATATAAAATGTCGAGTATTTGTAAATTCTTTCCCAGTTTGGATTTTCTGTTTATTTATTTTTTATTTTAAAAAGATGAAAAAAAGATTGCTTACATGGTATTGAATTTTTGCTTAAAACAAATGTTTAAATAAACACGTCCTTTTCATGCGTAACACATACTCTGGCAATATAAGGAATCCCAAAAAATCCCAAAGAATTGCAAAGAAATTCTAAAAAAATACTAAAAAAATTATTACGAAAATTTTGTCCAAAAAATCGTTTTAAGAGTTTAAAAAATCGCAAAAAAAATGTATAAAAAATGTACGCTTACAATTTTTATATTAAAAATTATTTGTTTGAAAATTTATTTTTACATTTTTTTTAAAACTTGTAATTAAAAAGACTTTTCTCCCGTGGCCATTTCTTCTTAATAATTTCGGTTTTTCCTCTTTTTCCCCTTAAAATTTTCCTAAAAAATATTTTATCATTTAAAAATTTATTCTTGCAAAATTTTATTAAAAAATTTATTATTGAAATGTTTTTCCCCCGGCAACCATTTCCCCTAATAATTTATCTGCTTTCCCCTCAAAAATTCCCTTTTCCCTTAAAATTTCCCCAAAAAAAAAGTTTATTGAAAAATTGTTTAAAATGTTTGTTTAAAAACTTATGTACGTTACTGTCTCTTCCCCCTCCACTTATTAGTCACCAGGCCTCCACCAATTGTTCACATTTGTTCGACCCGCTTCACCTATATCTGCTCATTCCAGCATCTTTATTTTTGGTTTGTCATTTGTTTGTATTTTACCGGAGGCTGCCATCCTGGTATGCTCTCACTTTATTAAAACATTTTTACTAGAAAATCGTTAAAAAATTTATAAATTATTTTTAAACTTAAAACCTCCCCCCCCCCTCCCCCTCCAAAAAAAAAAAACTCACCTTTGTTGACTTCAGCAGGCGACTAACCTTCACCATTGATACTGCCTAATTAATCGCATTTACTCCATACCCACAAATGATTCTAATTGGTTAAATTACCCCGCCAATACTTCTCATTGGCTAATTACTCACTTCTGTTCTACTGTCGGTTCCCCTCCGCCCCCACCACCCCCACCCCTATTTTATCATTGGCCGATTGCTCGGATGTCTTCGGAAGCCATCGTTCGACCAATGTTTCTCATTGGCTAATTAGTGTTTAGTCAGCGATCCTCCATTAATTAGTCACCTCCGTCCCACCCCCACCTTTGTTTCTCATTGGCTAGTTAGTTACGACCGTTCCACCAATCAGTGTTTACTCGGCAAGCCTTCATCACCTCTGTTTGACCCCTTCCAATCTCTTCGATTGGCTTTATAAGACGCGTCCCCAAGGGCCTCTGGGAAAAAGTTGTACCTTTGCTATTTCGAGAGGAGAGCCCGGTGATCATATCGCCTCAAACGTCTGTTACAGTAGCCATATCATCAAGTACAGAAGAAATCATCAGCAACGCAGAAGACACCGGAGATAATATTATCCAGCTCATCCGTACGATATTAGCACGTCGTCTACTGGCACGAACCTTCAACCCGCTACTGCAAGTCAACCTGCATCCATCAGTCAACTTGTACCAGCCCCCGGGACACAGTGTATTCTCGCCCAGCTTCGCAGAGAGTCCCATCAGCTCCGACCTCGAAGACAGCAAAATCGAAGAAGTGATCGTCGCCAAATGTTCTCCATTCAGGTCAGAAGACACGAGCAAGTGCAGTGAACTGAATCGGGGGTACCGACGCGTAAGTTTCCGAGATGCTGGAAGCGTTCTGCGATTTCAATCTTGCGACAGCGCAATTCACTGGCTATGCTGCTACGATGAGTTCGAACGTGCTGAGCACATTAACGTGCGAATTCAAAAACTGCTACGTGTACAATTTACGTCCCGACTCTACGCTTGCCTGGAGGAGTTGGTAAAACAAAAATTGCTATTATTGCTATTTTCACGTAAGCAAGGCAAGAACATACGAAAGTGTACTGTACGAACTGTTCCGAGAAAGAAATATAATTACGCGTGTAAATGGCAGAAGAAATGCTATGGACATAACCACGTCATGAAAAGGGATGGCTTTCCGGACTGGACCTCCTACTGCACGCCGTATGCATGCGAAGTGCACCTAGGCTCGAGGCCGAGACCTTTCACCAAGTCTTCTCGCGGGCGACGGGGCGCGTCCAGGCGACAAGTTTAATCCAGAGAAAAATACGCATATATATATCTCCTCTACTGCACGGCGTAACCTACACGAACCAGCCGTCAGCTACCGTGACCGTGGAGAGATGTGACGAAAATGTTCACTTCTTCCTCCTCGAAAGAAGAATAATCTACGGTAAGGCGTTTGAATTAACAGTGCAAGATTGCGATAGTGACGAACGTGTGGTTCATTTGTGCCATCCACAAACAAAGTTCCCCACAAACATTGGAAATATGAAAAAAGAAATTGCGGGTGAAAGACGTACAGCCAAACTCTTTAACGTATGTTCGGAACGATGTGACGGTGCTAGGCATAGTTTGGAGGTTAAAACACCATCGAATCCATAGCCAGAGGTGCTTTGTGTGTACTTGTGCATATGAGCTTTGCTCTGTCTGTAGACAAACCCAGATGATGGAAACCTCTCATTCCCCTCGTATTTTTTTGTTTAGTTGAAACATGCTGCGTAAACAACATATAGACGTACGTGATTAATAGTATGGATGGAGAAAGAAAAGTATCTTAGGCGCAAAGAAATCATTATTATCTCAATATTACTCCCCCCCCCCCCCCAGAAAATTGTTAACTGCGGACGAGCTAGTATGGGCTAGGCATGACTCACTTCTGGGCGTGAACGCGCAAAACAGCTTTACGTTGTAGCAACCCCCCTTCCTCCTATCGTTTCACCACTGCTCTACGACTGCAATCTGAATGCTGATAATCAGTTAATATATGTAGTAGTCATCACCGTAGGATGGGGGGGGGGGGGGGTTAGCTCAGGGGGTGCGTAGCTGTTAATGACTTACTAGTAAACCAGAATTCCTTTAAACACAACACGTTTATTATTACATTAATTACACTTTTGCGAATAGGATTATAAACGTAGAATAAGACAAGGAAAACGAAGCATTAACTCTTCAACAACCATACTCGCAGTCACAAGTTAGTATTCACCTAGACACGAGAGTCTAGGTGACTCTGCCTAACCTTGCCAGAGATATTTACCGCTTAGGATGACTTGGTAATGGAGACTCGAGAGATAGTATTACGCCTAACTGCCACACGAATTTATGCTCACCATATGTGAAGTCTGTAGGACGGCCCAGAGCTCCTCTAGGCCTGGTTATAGTGATGTCCTATTCTTCGTGGTCGGCTCCGAAAATTACCACACTGACAGACTTCTTGCACAGGGGAGAGCGTCTGGGGGGGGGGGGGGGTACTGCGCTCCGTATTTATATCGTCCAGGCAGTCGGCTATGTGGAGCATGTTTAATAAACAGCTACCTCGATCTACAAGTTATACCTCATCGTACTTTAAGCGGGTTGTGTGCAGTGCCTTTGGTGACCGCTACAACGTACATAGGGGCCTTAAATAGACACAGCGCATATATATATTTTTTTTTTTTGGCACAACCTGGAACGCAGTTGAAGAGCCAGAAACGCGGGAGCCACGTCGCTGGCGTAGAACTTTCATCAGGGAAATTCCTCTCAATATCTCCTACAGCACGCGGGGCTCCAGCCGTCAGATACATACAAGAGATACATGTATCTGGTGCATTCCTCCGGGCGATGCTCCTGCGGCAATGCGTGCTATAGTTCCCCGAGGCTCGGCGCGGAGCGAGGGCATTCCAGCCGCCGTAATTGTCGCAGGCAGGAATGTCGGCTTCTCAAAGGGCGCCGCCCTCCTCAAAGTGCAGGGAGGCGTGATGTGACACCCTTCCCACATTCCTCGCGCCGCTCATATCCCAAGGAGGACGAGTCCTTTGGCGGCGCGATTGCGGCTCCTGAGATTCTCGGCATCCTAGTTGACGGCGACTAGTCTGTGCAAAATGATGACGATAACGGCTATAATGGTTATTATCTTGCAAATGTTGATGGCGATGATGATACTATTAAAGACTCTTCACGATAAAGTCAGCACTTTTGAAATCAACATCAGAAAAAAGTCACTGCTCCTGCCTGCATATATTTTAAGGGGGCGCCTTGAGTGACATTCGCCCAGTAAAGTTGGTAACGGTGGATGGGAAGTAGTTCCATATCTTAACGTAGAATGAAAAGGGTTTGATAACAATTTCTGATAATTTAAATAATTTGTTTCGCTTTCTGGGGTCTTTTTTATGCATCGAAGGGTAAGAATGAGCAGATTTGTAAACTATTTACTTTTCTAATAATTTTACAGTTTCACTTGATCAACGCATGGATAAAGTGATGAGGCCCATAAGGCGGAAGGATACACAATGTGCATACAAGTAGATCTTAAACAGGGCTTTCAAAAGTGCTCATTTTACCGTGAATAGCCTATAAGGGTGGCGGCTTAGGTTAATGACTGTAACTAACCCTTTCAAACGCGGTTTTATTTATATTTTTTCAAGTGTTGCAACCAAGATATGTTTTAATGCATGCTACACCTAATGCCCGACTTCATCTATTTTGCCGAAATTTTTGTTTTTGTGTCATAATTTCGGATTCAGAGTAATTACTGACAACGTACGATTATAGAAAATGTACATTTTACAAGTTGCTTTATATTGTTTTTCTTAACTTTCAAGTGCATGTTCTCTGTTGATTGCAAAAAGTTAGGAGCACTTTTATATTTCATCAATAAAATCCTGCCTTTTTGCAAGCGGGAATTAACACACGGTTCAAATTAGATTGTACTGGAAAGGGCTTATTAACGTCCCCCAGTGTTATACCTGAAGACTTATCAGAGGACGGCTTACAAACGAACTTATGGCCTAACTTAAACATCCACCCTTAGCAGTGTCTCACAAGTGTCATAAGATTCGTTGTATAGGCTATATACCGGAAGCACTGTACTTATATGAAAACTATATGATACCGGTTTGGTGAAAACTTTTGAACCGAATTCCTAGCTCTAATTTTTTTGGGCTTATCCAACGTATTGATGGCGTGGCATTCTTTAAAGTCCTAATATTAATATTTCCCAATTGACCAAATATTAAGACACCGAATTCAGTGGCCATGCAAAATATGAATATCGTAATCGATAATATGTAAGAAATATTATATTTCTCAAAGTAGGCTATGTCCTTAAAATTTTATGTTGAAATATATTTCACTAGAGGCAGATTTTTTTTGTGTTGGGGGGGGGGGGTGAGGGGGGAGAGAGAAAAGACTGATTTAAAAAGTGCTCACAAAATAACGCGAATGCAGCATATCTGCGACGACATCGTCCGTTCCCAACTCCTGTGATCATGATCCCGGCCTGATGGCTGGGTATCGATCTCTCCGAGCGTTTCACATAAACCCCCCCCCCCCCCACCCCCAAAAACACTCCTCTTCGTTCGCCCGTCGCGGCTTGCGGTATTGCTCCTGGAGTAATGGCGCAAAGGGGAGAAGAGAATGAGGAAAAGCGAAAAGGGGGGGATGGAGGAGGTAGGAAAGATGTCCCCGTGTCTGGTCCGATAGATTTTAAAAGCTCCCCGGAGATTATTTTTTCTCATTCTTCATCCGACATTTCCCCGCAACAGCGGTGGCGGCGCGAGCTGTGGGCGGCGGTGTGTTAAGAGCGGGATGGGATACTGTGGGGTCCAGAGGAGGGTTGTGTGTGTGTTGGTTGGGTTGGTGCGGGGGGAGGGGGGGGGCACTGGCCTCGCCGCCCCGGGTTGGCTTTCACGTCCACCGTGACGGAAGTAACGACGGCACAAAGCCCCTCAGCCGCCTCCAATCCGCCCCGATGGGAAACACGCGCTATACTGCAGCCGCGGTGCGCTGTGAGGCTATGCCGCGTCCCGAGTACCACCCCCCCTAACCTCCTTCCCCCGCCCCCGAGAGGGAGTTCCGTACCCCCCTATGCCTGTTCACCACCGCCGAATGCAGCTGCACGTTTTGAAGCCGACGTGCACGGCAGGTACCGACGCCAGTTAGCTCTGTGGATTTTTGCCCGCATGCTCGTGGTGCCGTCGTACGGCGAGCTGGGCCACTCTCCTCTGGTCACCGCTCACGTGGAAATCGTGCTGGACGATGGCGCTGGTCGGCGGGGTTTCTCGGGGGTCTCCCGTTCCCCCCCGCCTCTTGCATTCCGGCGCTGCTCCATTCTCACCTCGTCTCAACAACGAGCCGTTAAACGTTCCCACTAACCACTCTAACAGAACTAAACGTATGTGTCACATAATCGTTGTGAATCTTCCACATGTCCTTGAGTGTCATGTGTCGTCACTTACACCATTTCATAATTCTGTATAAATATATACGTGTTGGTAGTATACTTCCTCCTATCCTTTTCCACTATCTGAATTTCCAGTATAGTACACAACTAGTATTTACTTGTCAAGTACACGAGGCTGCTTACTTGTCTGCGTACAGTAGCTACAGAGTGCCTGGGTGGAGGGGGAAGATAAAAGTTAAATGAAGAGATTTGGGTGGCTCTTAACAGCGAGGTCTTGAGAGCCGACGTGGGTGATTGAAGTGAATATGGAGCAGCGCCGGAATGAAGGGGCGGGAGAAACGGGAGATACCCGAGAAAACTCGCCGACCAACGGCATCGTCCGGCACGACTCCCACTTTCGAAAATTCGGTGACCCGGCCGGGGATTGAGCCCGGTTCGCCTTGGTGGGAGGCGAGCGTGCTAATCGCTCAGCCACCTTGGCTCTGGGGGAAGATAGAGGGCGACGGTTAGTATAAGTGTCAGGCTCGCCACACTTGGAAGTGACTACAGAGCTACCTTGCGTGGGCCCGGGGAACTAGCCTCAAAAATGCGGAGACATTTTGTAATGGCTTCAGTCTTTCTGTAGTATTAATTGCATTAAACGTTCTTACGTAACCTCAGTGGTGTTGAGGTTACGCCACTCACCTTCCACTATGACGAACCGGGTTCAATTCCCAGGGAGGTCAAATGCAGATTTCAACCTTGTTTTATATTTATATATGTTTGACTACGGAAGGTTTATGGTAACTAAACTGATGTTACATAAAATACTAAGCAAGGAATGAGTCAAGAGATTTGGGCAGCTCTTAACATCGAAGTCTTGAGAGCCGAACTAAGCAGGGGCTTAATTAACTTATACCAAGTAATAGCTACAATATAAGCTATTGGCGAGTGAGGACCAAGACATGTTTTGTCACTCATATACAACATATGACTATGCTATAGGCTGATTGTTATGAAGCGAACCAATTGGAACTGCATCATAGGGACAACTCTCGGCGTGGGTCCACAGAAGGACCACGTTCAAGGTTTTGCCAAGCATTAAACACAGTATCTGATAAAAATCATCCGGATGCCCAAGCGAAACTGTCCTATGCGTGTCCCACGAATGTACTGCTAAGTAGTGGACATTAATACAGGGCGGGCCTTTAATATAACTCTATCCCTACGGTAGTGACTTAACCAGATTGTATAATGGTGCGCTGTTAAAAATTATCTTACGAAATCCGATAGTTATGGTACATCAGTGCCATAATTATGGTACGCAACAGAGTGGGCCGATGTATTTGTGTACCATAATTATGATATATCCGAATCCAACGTTTATGGTAAACACGACCATGCTTCCTGCAGCGCTGTAGCAAGTGTAATATGTGATACGGATCTTCAAGGTCTGGTGGGCAGCCGCCATTCCAGTTCTTCCCGAGGTGTTCGATGGGACTGAGGTCGGGGCTCTGGGCTGGCCAGTCTATTTCCGGAACCCTTTTGTCCACAAACCACTGACGAACAGACCGTGCCGTATGGCAGTGAGCATGTCGTGCTGAAACACACAGTCATCACCTCCGAACTGGTATTCTACCGTAAAACATCATGCAGCCGGTCAAAATTTCCTTATGGCCTTTTACCTTTAACATGTCCCGTAGTATTACGAGAGAACCAAGTCCCTTCTATGAAAGCACCCCCACACTGACACCCCACCTCCACTGAATTTCACCGTGGGCTCTTTACAGGCCGGTACGTAGAGTTCACCTGGAGTTTGCCACACCACAATCGTCCCATCGGACTACCGCGTGTAATAGCGTGATTCATCCCTCCAAATCACCCGTCTCTAGTCATCCACATTCCAGTCGCGGCGCACTTTACACCGTCGAACGCGGCGCTTAGCGTTCACAGGCGAAATGTGCGGTTTATGGGCAAGTGACTGGGCTTTGAACCCAAGTCTTCATAACTCACGGCGCATGGTCACGATGTTGGCTGTACAATTAGTGGCAATGCGGAATTCACGAGTGATGGTATCACACAGTGACATGCGATATTCACGGTGAAATGAACACTTTCGAAAGCCCAGCTTAGGATCTACTTGTATGCACGTTGTGTATTCTTCCGCCTTATGTAAGATTAACATTGTCATGGGCCTCATCACTTTGCTCTTGCGTCAGTCAAGTGAAACTGTGAAATTATTAGGAAAATGAGTATTTAAAAAACCTGCTCATTTTTACACTTCGATGCATTAAAAAATAAAATAAAAATCGAAATAAATAACTTAAATGATCAGAAATGGTTACCTAACACTTTTTATTCTATGGTAAGATACGGGACTACTTCCCATCAATCGTTACCAACTTTACTGGGCCCATGTCACTCAGTGGGCCCGTTAAAATATATGCAGGTAGGGGCAGCGACTTTTTTCTGATATTATTTCAGAAGTGCTCACTGTATCATGAACAGCCTTTCGCACTTCTTCAATGCTAGACAGTCCCTGTCGGTCAACACGCGTGGCCCAATCGGTGTGGTTTTCGTCGTCGTGCGTTCCGTTTCAAATTCACAATCGCATCCCCTATTGTCTACTTGAGCAACTTGAGAAGTTAAGAAGGGCGAAAATGGCCCTGACGGATTGCTTGCTAACTTGGCAACCAATACCACTTTTGAAGTGTCTGAGCTTCCTTGCTCCGCCCATTCTGCCGATATCGCGCCTCACTGATCAACCATTTTTTCCTACTCTACCTTATATCTAAGTGTAAAGGGAAACGAAGCCCGAAGGTAGGGCGGGATTTTATTGCGTGTCAGGGCTAACCCCTTACACCTACAAGGAGAGAGGCAGTCATACAAGGAGGAATGCATCACGGCGGAGAGGGATTGGGCAGCCATGGCCAGCAATTGGGGCCAGGACTACCTCTCTAAGTGGCCTATATCTAAGACTATATCTAGAAGAACAAGGGAAAAAACCGTCAAGAAAGAGACGTAGAAACCCTTGCGACAGGAAAGAATTCAAAATATTCATGCATTAAACAGAAATGCTACAGGAGACAGAATGTTTGGGAACATGGTCTTGTTAGTATGGGGGGAAATCTAGTAGAGAGGGGACAGGAACTTTATTTGTGATTCAATTTAATTAGGGACGTGGAGCTCGTCCAACCAGTGTGCCGCTTGCATGTCACTCTTGTGAGGGAAGTGGTGCTATGTTGGTAAGTGGCACTTACCAACATCGAGTCCTCTAACTCTTTATAGCAGCAATACTATTCGTAGTACATCTAGGTGCGAGATTAAGTTTACAGAGAGATGTAAGGATAATTTTGATCAGCTAGTGTAGTTTGGTGTTGGCGAAATTAATCCGAATGTTGTGCTGCTGGGCGGAGAAATCTGCTGACTCTTCGGTGCTACGTTTGACTGACTATAGTTGATGCAATGTGATTGGGATTCTTCCTTTGACCTGGATACCGATGCATTGAATTTTATTCGACTTGTCTACGTTAAGATGGTTCGCAACACCCAACCATTGCATTCCGTTGTTGCTTGATCTTCATATATCACTGCTCAGAAAGTCAGGTGTTAGGCACTGTTCTAATTTTTCTCTCACTAATCGTGATCATTCACAGGCATGAGCCTGTTTAGCCGAGGAGAGGTAGAGGGGTTAAATACCACGGGAAGATTCTTCTACCTTAATTTATTGCGTCTCTAGGCCTTGTGTTCTATGGTATTTTCTTTGGTTACATGGCAGTTGCGCTACCTTGACCACTAGTGGTCATGTCAACGCTTGCATACTTAAAGGAAAACATCAAATAAAGCGTGGATTTTTCCTTTTGGGTGTTATGTTTGGGTGTTATATTAGAAAAATTGTTCCAAACTTTTTTTTTAGGTCGTAATTAAGAAAATTTGTTTTTGAACAGTTTCATACAAACTAAAACTTTAACAATTTTTTTTATTTGCTGTAAATTTATATTTTTGAATAAAATATTACAATTTAGTGTAATTTGTACGATGTAGCTTCTCATCACATCGGGAACTACAATTGACAATGTGCGAAATAAGTGTTCGTTTTCGATGAGAACATTTATGTCCTTCTCTATCCCTCTCCCCGACCAAGAAAAATAAACCGTAGCTCTGAATGCCTGAGTTAGAAAAGGCTAAAGGCAATGTCGATTATGCTAGTTTGCTAACGTGTTGGTAACTCGGCGCTGTCCGCCCCCTTCGCCACTGAGCGCGATCTCGTAAGGTCTGTACACACCTATCAACTTCCCCAGGCTCGAAAATTGTCGGGCCTACACATTTGCCTCTCATTCAAGGCTCCAACCCCTAACTTCATCAATACATCTACGGCTACTTAAGTGAATGCACTAGATGGCACCAAAACGTTCAAGACGTAAATAAGTTGGAGTGCATACTGGTGTTGTCCTTGTATAAAAGGTGTACACACTGTTGAATCAATAGTTGATTTCGGTATACAGTGGTGGCCCCTAGGAGAAATTTCAGAGGAGGGCATACAGTTAAAAATTAATATAATACTTTATTGACGCTGCAACGAAAGTAGCATAAAAAAGGGCATTCCAGTGAAACTGGTTCCTTGCTGAGGCAGACATCTTGGATTTGGCTTTTTTGCAAAAAAATCTCTTTTGGTCGAAAACGTTTCCCAATTTCCCTCAAAAAGTCAAAAATCGGTAGATTTTCCCCCAAAAATAGTCAGAAGTTGGAGCTGATGGCCATTTTGTCAGCCAGTATGCAGGCGGCCATCTTGAATTCTTGGCCCTTGCACAATTCGGCTGGCCGACTCCACATTGTGGCGTTTGACTCATGTGGAATGTGGAGCAGGGTCAAGAGTCGCACTGATCATGCTCTGGCATTCTGGTTGTTGTTCTCTGGGTGCTTCCAACCTATATTGGTATTATAGTTTTTTCTTCCTACCGAATGTGTGCATATCCCACTCACGCATTCCATGTGAAGGGGGAGACCCCATTCCAAGACACCTTGTCAGCCTCGGGTCTAGGATAATCTTTGCTTACATATAAGCATAGTTGGTTATAACTTCTGAACCATTTGAGATACAACTACCGAAATCATAACATAGACATCATTCCAGGCAAGTAAAAGTACCAAAGTATCAAGATTAACCTAAGTGCAATTTTAAGCATAGTTGACTATAATTTCCGAATCGTTTGGGATACAACTACCAAAGTCGTAACATATGCACCATTCCTGACAAGGAATAGTACCAAAGTGTCTAAATTGATCTAAGTGTGCTTTTAATAATAGTATGCTATAATTTCCGAACCATTTGAGATACAACTACCAAAATCATAACATAGGCATCATTCCTGACAACTGTAGCACCTCCCTTACTCTCCTATTCTTTACTGCATAACTGTTGCTCATATTTGGTGGCTGCTAGCAAGTGAACTCAATACCTATGTACACTGTAGGAATAGGAGACACTAGGGGGGGGGGGTAGTTGTCAGTGGTTACTCTAATAATTCAAGAATTATTTATATAAAATACAGTTATTATTTCGTTAACAAATATTTGATATAGTATAATACAGTCAACATTACAATGAACAAAATGATTCAATGACTCTTAACCGAAGTGGTAATATTAGCAAGTGCAAACATCTAGCGATGAGTAGAAGTTAAGGCCCTAATTATTTGAATGGTTAACGGGACCTAGAGAGCTGGGATGATGCCTAACTGCCAATCCGAACTTATGCTCACAATATACAGAGGCTGATGTGCGGCCCCAAGCTCCTCCAGGCCTAGAAGTTGGGATGCCCTCGTCTTCGCGTTAGCTCGAACAACTTCACACCGTTCTTCTTTGGTCACGCATGGCAGCCAGGCCGGGGGGGGGGGGGGTGGTATGGCACGCTCACTCTTTATAATCTGCCGGTAGTAGGTCAATCAACATGTGTTATGACAACAGGAGGCTCGCACAAAATGTATAGTCCATGATACCTTAACCAGTCGTGTACAGCCCCCTTAGCGTCCGCCACACTGCCCTCCTTGTAGAAATAGCAGCCGTCCCAGTTTATGTATTGTAAGTTATCAGCAGAAGTCATCCTGAGTAAGGCATGATTGGAATGGTGGGGCCGAGGAGCTCAGGCACAACCATGAAGATGTAAACGAATGGTGGCATATGTGACGGTATGTAGTGGCAGTCTCGTAGGCGGAAAACTAACATCGAGGGTCCATTTTACAAAGAAGAAAAAAATCAGAATTAAAATATTCATGTGAATTTTATACGATTGGCAAGGCATATAATAAGATATTAAATATAAAAGTAACAATTGGGTCTATAGGGTCGACCAAAGTGAGAATACCACTGCACGTGGTGTAGTGAGACCACAGGAAAGAAGGAGTTACATCAATCACTACATTTAATGTTAAAGGAAAGAACCCCTCAATGACTAGGTGGTGGACGTGGGTAAGAAGGAATTGAAAATTTGCGTGCACGTGGTACGAGTTCGCTCTACAATGTGCCAGGGAAAATTTTACTCATAAGGGATTTACAGAACTGTAAGTTGGCGTGCCTGCTAGCTGAACATAAAAACATTCGGTTACAATTGATACCATTGGATTTGCTTTTGTGAATAGCAATATTGATTTGAAGAAAATACTTAATATATAGATAACTTTGCTACCTGTATGAAAGGTATATTCCACTCCGAGGTTGGTAGTGCTGAACGGTCGTTCCATTTTTGTCAAGCATGGCGCAGCGAGTATAACACTTAGCTGGCATTTTGCCATCGTGCGGCGGGATAATGTTTTACTAACTGCATTATATATATACCAATAGTACCCTGTTTTTACAATAAACAAATTCTTATTACCTGTGATGCAGTGCTTGGTGGCTGCCATATGGGAAGTATTAACCTTTTAACAAGACTATTTTAAGCACAATTGAAAACTATACACAAAGAAACTTAGCATATAACATGACAAGCAATTCAGAAGTCGTTTACAATATTATGTCTTATGAATAGTCGTTGTAGTAATATACATTATCCTATCTTTCTACGAACATTTATATATTCGCCTGTGGCATCAAGTTCGTGGTTATAAGTATTTTCCGCGATGTCTATCACTTTAGAGTGTTCGATAATGTCGTCGCACTATAGTGAGGCACAACTTGATGTTCGTGGGGAGTGTTTTTGCAGTGAACACCAATACACTGTTTGTATATGTGCGGAATCCAATAGGTAATGTCTTTGCATAGAAATTCGCACACTTTTTTTTTAATATATAGAAGTTTTATACTACAAAAATAGTAACAATATTATATAAATATGCTTGGCAGCAATGAAATTGTTAAACACATAGAGATACAAAATGCTTTATAAATACTGGAATGTAAGCAATTGGAACATTGCTATAATAAAACAGCTGTGAGAAAATACACTTCTTATAACTAATAACACAAGCATAATTCTATAGAGTTCTCTTAATTCTACGGTGTGTAAAAGGTCTTTATTGGTTACATAATTGTACATACTCTAAAAGAAAATTATTTACAGGTCATGTGTGCCTCTTAGTAAGAATAAAGTAATTATTTGGGGCACTGGGAAACCAAATGCCGAAGACTTAAAACTTAAAATTTCATATAGAAACGTGGCTACATATAATAAGGGAATTGTAAGCTACGAACACTGGGTACCTTAATTAATAAAGAAAATATCGACTTTTCAGATATGTACACATATGGAGAATAAGAATTGGGTTTCATGAGAGCAATTCTGTTTTGCATTTCAGTCGTGACCAACATTCTGTATTGAAATTATTTATGTAAATGCCCACATTGAATGCAATTTGTCAACTTGTAGGTGCCAAGAAGCACATACTGTATTTGAGTTATGAAAATTAAGTCAATTATGAAACCCATTGGTCTTTCAGTTACTTTTATCCATTTTATATAGCCAATGTTGTTCCTGATGGGAACCAACTAGCGGTTCTCCCTTAAGGGAGTGAAACTGTGCCCATTTGTTAATGAATCAACTTCATTGAAATGCAGAATGCATTGTGTATTATTACTATCACAGTAGGGTAAATTTAGTAAGCTGTACATATATGCAGAGATATTTGCAGAACATATTGGACGCAATGTTCTTTATTAAGTGATTGTTTCTAGGTGTGACGATATAACAGAGAATTTGAGGAGCATAATATACATGGCGACTACAGTGAATAAAAGGAGACTTATTATACCCATGGTTATGTAGTCGTAATGAACTGGATCTAACACAGAAAACAATTTGTTTTCTCTGAACTTACCATACTAGTAAATTGGATGTGGTGCAGGCAGTACTAGCAACTTGGTGTGATTAATTTGCCAGTTTGTGTTGAGAGTATAACTGATGTTATAAAAATGGATCCCAGACATTAGAGCTAATTGTTGCAAGTGAAAATACTGTTGCTTGATCCAGTGTACAGGTATCACAGTTTGCTGTTGTGGGACTGTGAACACATGTACATCACACAGATGTGTGGCCTCGACAATAATCAGTTCAGGCGTGGCAATGTTACATCCACACGGTACACGTAATTCGATAGTACCCAATTTAAAGTTAGTTATTTCACCATTGAGGGAGGTATTCAAACACTGCAAAACTGTACCTTCGGGGGGGGGGGGGCGGTTGGCGAGTGCATACTGATGTGGAAGAATGGGGTGAATGGAAAGTGAAATGTCATGTGAGCACTGAAATTTACACTTAGAGAATAATGCATTGGCATCTGAAACCAAATGGCTGCTGTGATACATTTAGATTGTTCACACATTAGTGATTTCTTGGGGATGGCTATAACATCCGGAGGCATGTTTGGTGAATACGATATGGCTTTGACTTTGTCCGTGGTTGGATCAAGTGCAACAATGGTAGATGGAATCTGAATTGTGCATGTCTGATTTTCAAAACAGTAGGGAACAGGAATTACATTATACTCTTGCCACCGAGAGTGAATACGAATAACTGGGATCTGCAATTTTATTACCCTTTGAGTTTTGGTTAAGGTACACTCGGCCAAGCCGTGAGTGTAATACTTAATTACATCATTAATACCAATAGTTAATGTAACATTCAGTTTGTGAAGTTCCAAATTTGATTTGGTTAGGTCGTTAGACATCTGTGTTACTGCACTCAGTGGGAGCCTGTTGAGTTATTTATTAAATAGCAAAATACTTGTGGATAGCAAGGTAAAATCTAGCTCAATTGAGGACTGTTGGGTTTTCAAAACTTGAGATAGACCATTAATAGTCGGTGATAATGAATTGATTTTTCCTGCAAATCTGGTCTGGGTGTTGTTTTGTTGTGTGTAGAAGCAGTCTGTAGTGGTCTTGTGTGTCGAGTTTTCTCGTAGGTCTCCTTTGCTGTCCCTAACAGATGCAACTTTAAGTGCCATCGTTTTTCAAGGTCTGACCAGTTATTTAACTCACTGGCGGCGTTAAAAGTATCTAAAACTTCCTCGACATTTTCGTGGGTCTCTCCTGTGAAAGTGGGAATGTGGTGAGTTTCTGGTATGACGTGTACTGGGGATGTTGTTGTTTCTGGTTGAGCAGGTTGATTTATGGTGTTGTCTGTGTTCGTAGCAGGAATGGAAATGGCATATGCCTGTGTTGTTTGAAGGTTTTGGAGTGGGCATGGTTTTAGATATCTGCTTGCATCAGGTTGGTTAAATGTTGATAGGTGTTGGTGTTGAGAAGTGTGTTCAAGAGCTGTAATGTGTTCTGTGTTATCACTGGTTAATAGGGTTCTCAACTGTTTGTGTAATTCAACTGCACATTTAGCATCGCCTAAATAAATCAACAGAGTTTTAACTAATTTTCTTATGTTATGTGTGGTAGATTTATGTTCTGTGTTTATGTCGACATTTTAGCAGAAAATGAGGAGTGTAGTTGATGCCGCGCACTTTGTGTACTTAAAAAATAATTCTAAATACAACAGAGAAGAAAATGGGAAATATCTTCGAAACATGCACACAAGTGGAGATTTCCTTGCTTACAAGGGAACATGTAGTCCCACATGCAAAAACAAGCAATGCACATGCATTCATTGTAAGGAAGCAGAAATAAGTGGTTCTAAATCTAGCATGGTGGGTAGAGTGACATCTACTGCTGGAATCGCAAGGTTTCCTACGCATAATAATGACTTGGGCATGTGGCATACTGACCTGCGACACTATCACTTACTGCATGTTCCCTGACAGTGTGGGACTGACAGCTGTTTAACACACCGGCCTAAGTTAAGTAATGCTGCTAGAAGAAAATGAAATATTGGATGGCGAGGTATTACACTATAATAGAATCCTATACAAAAATATATATCACCTGAACATTCTGGGGTAAAAGACAATAAATATATACGATAAATTTTGCTGAAATACTATGTGTGAGCATGCTGTGGTCTGCATAACATGCAGCCACAGTTCATTCTTGCTGCATACAATTGCCTAATGTGAAACACAATTAAAAATTCTATATAACCTGAGCCTACTCGCATAAGCACGAAGTGGGTCTAACGACGCCTCCACCAGTGTAGCACCTCCTTCCTCTCCTAGCCTTTACTGCATAACTGTTGCTCCTATCTGGTGGCTGCTAGCAATTGAGCTCAATACCAATGAACACTGTAGGAATGGGAGACACTAAGGAGGTGTGTAGTTTTCAGTGGTTACTCTAAGAAGTTAACAATTCTTGTATAAAACACATTAATTTTATCATTAACAAATGTTTCTATAGTACAAACAATCAACATTACACCAAACAAAATGCTTCAAAGATTCTTAACCGAAGTGGTAATATTAGCAACAGCAGACATCTAACAATGAATAGAAGTTAAGTCCCTAGCCTTGCCAGAAAGTAATTAGCATGTACTCGAATGGTAAACAGGACCTCGAGAGCTGGGATGATGCCTAACTGCCAAGCTGAACTTATGCTCACCATATACAGTAGGCTGGTGTGTGGCCCTGAGCTCCTCCAGGCCCTAGTCTTCGCCATAGCTCTGACAATTTCATGCCATTCTTCTTCGGTCACATATGTCAGCCTAGGAGAAAAAGGGGGGGTGGCATGGCGTGCTCGCCCTTTAAAGTCTGCCAATAGTGGGTCAGTCGACATAAGTTATGGCACTATGGGAGGCTAGCACAAAATGTATAGTCCATGATACCTTAACCAGTCATGTGCAGCCCCCTTAGCATATGCCAAAGAAGGAAAAGTACCAATTTGACAAAAATTATTTAAGAGCACTTTTAAGCATAGTTGGTTATCATTCCCGAACTATTGAAAATACGATTACCAAAATTGTATCGAAGAGGTCATAGAACCAAGTATACCCTATGTCAACTTATAAGCATAGTTGGCAGTAAGTTCTGAACTACATAAGATGTAGTTGTCAAATGCATAACATTGGCATTATCCTCAAAGACAAGAGGGGTTGCAGGACCAAGTATAACCAATGCCGACTTATAAGCATAGTTGGCTGTAAGTTCCGAACTACATATGATATAGTTCTCAAAATAATAACATAGGCATCACCCCCAACGATGAGAGGGGTCACAGGACCAAGTATATTGCATGTCCACTTATAAGCATAGTTGCCTGTAAGTTCCAAACCACTTATGATATAGTTGTCAGATTCATAACATACACATCATCTATGATGAAGAGAAGGGTCGAAGGGTGATGTTTAACATATGTCTACTTATAAGTATGTGCACACTCACCAGCAAGGCTTTTGAACTTGCAACTATGTGGGTTGGAGAAATACAAACATGGCCCTCACCATACTCGTCATCATTGAAGTCATCAGACATTGCACACCTGGGTCTGAATCGTTTGCACCGAGTTCATACATTACCTCCGGACTCACCTAAGCAGAGAAAAAAAACTTGCATGTGCCTACGCCAAAACAAAATGCAGGAGGAGGCTGGCTCCCCTTGGGTTACCTGCCCTAGCCACCAAATACAAGCAGGCAAGTGGACCCGTCCTCCAAAGACATTGTGAAGTTAGAAGAATAAATACCATTATTGGCCTACACACTCACCAGACATGGTGAACCAGCAAGGATACTCGCAACTAGTCTGTAACCCACCACAGCTGTGTACCTATACTTCAATGTGCATCACATACTCAATCATCTAGACAACCGAGTGCAATCGAATTAGACATAACGAGTAAGGAAATTTCAACTATGTACCTACTCTGTTTGTAGAGAAGAAGATCTGTAGGATGCAACGTGTACTCACTGGAGGCTCACAGCACAATGATCGTTCTGCCTTTCCATGTACGGAATACATAACCGACCAATAAAGTACATCACAACCACAATGTACGTTCTTGAAAGGAACTATTGTATGTAGCCAGGCAGCGATGGTGTACAATCCTTGAAAAAAAGAAAGGTATTGCAGATTCGATACCCGGTGAGAGTGCATGCTGACACACCTTCATATAATCATTCTTCGTCGGTCCCACTGTCCATGAAGACAAACATGTGTGCGGCCATGACATTCATACTCCATCTCCGACCTGCACTCATGCACTGTCCCGTTGAAATTACAGACAGTCATGTCCCTACCTGTGCTCGTGTACCCACTGAGCCTTTTTACTGTTACATCAGTCATACTCTTCCAGCTCTGCCCGAGCCTTCAATGTATGTTCTTATAACATGTACCAAGCCTGTGAAATTACCAGCAGTCCACACTTCCCTGACCTTTAATGTATGCACTTAGACAGTTTCCGTCCAGTAGCCCAGCCATTCCACTATGATAACTGAGATTTTGTGTTCACCCATAGTGACAAGTCTCGAACCCAGGTCCCTACAGACAGCTGCTTGCTATCCCCAGCCATCCACTAGAGTGCACAAAAGGAAAAATAGTTATAAACAAAAATGGCTAGTAACGAGCACATCGTGCAATGAAAGTTCATTACAAATGCTTGCAGTCATAGGTCACACACACTGTGACAACCCGAGACGCTAACCATCATCACGTAGTGATAAAAGCACTTCGTTGAGCATGGTGGGAAGCACATTCGCCTACAGACGAAAAATCATCTGTAAACACCTCCTGTATCGTCAAGAGTAAGGATCCCTGCCAGGTATTACAACATCAAGATTACCAGTTGTGGAAATATCTTTAATAATGCACGACTTAGCAGGAAGTGATAACCTTCTTAAAGAAGGTTATCGCGCACCATGTGAAATAGAATTTTTACATTAATCATTGTGTAAGTAATTAATCGATGTGTAATTAATTAACACTATGGGTTAAATACACATTTAGTGACTGTTATTGCCTATGAGAGAGCATTTAATGTTATTTGCTTTGCATTGAATAGCATACACTAACTAACCTCAATATATAGATTATTCATGTGTCTGGATGTCTAAGTAATTTTATTATTAATATGCATATAGCCAATTCACAGTTATTAATACTAATTTTTTCCTGAAGCTCTGCTAACATTTCTACATGTGAGTTACACCTCGTGTCGGCTATGTCTAGACAATGACAGCACCGCACTCCAGGTGGTCATACCTACGAGTGGCATGTACTTACAGTCATACTCCTACCTACACTCATTCGTGTACCGAAGCTTCAATGCTGATAATTACAGACGATCATACTCTTTACCGAACCTTCTATGTGCATACTTACAGCCAATCAAATACTGCACTCGCCCTCATACTCTCTCTCCAACCTACACTCGCAATTTCAAGACTCGTAGCTAGACTGTACCCCACCACCACTGGGGACCGGCTTGCACTCACAGCACTCGTGTACCGAAACCTCAGGGCATGTAATGAAGGACATTCATACTCTATCTCACATATGTTCGCGCTGTCATCGCTGATGCTAAACCACCCTGTAATGACCATATTCCGAACTAACCGAGCGAAAATAAACAGGCCAAAACTAGCAGCAGAACGTGTCCTGCTGCTGCACGAGCAATTTGAAAATTTGTAAGGTCATCGTCGGTGCAGGCAAGTCGATGGATGATACTATCAGAGAGATGCCAGTTGTGTGAAAGTTCCTTTACAATAGGAATTCAGTACCTAGTGCCAGAACCGTAAGCACATTCGGAAACAACGTGCACCATTAGTCGTGCAAGAGAGAGATAGAGACAGAGAAAGAGAGAGAGAGAGAGAGAGAGAGAGAGAGAAGCAACACCACAGGAGCAAATAGTACATGTACTTATTACGAAACGAAATTCGCATGACAAGTAAGGAGGTATTGCAAAACACACACACATTTCAACTTTTTATCTACTCTGCTCTTAGAAGGCACATAGCAGAGGTGTTACCTTAACTGGTGTAGCAGTGAAGACCTGCTGGTCGCGATCACATCTCATCGTCGTAAACTCAGTGGAAGCAATGAACGGCGCGCCTTTCAGCACACGATATACATTACCGACCGAGAAAGCAACCTGCATCACCATCCTCTCTCAGAATGTATAATTACTTGTTACATATAATATTGGAAAATAAGATATCGCAGGTTCAATTACCGTAGAGAGTGGTAATGCACGCTTTTTGCACATGCTATTGATAAGAAACTATTGCATGGTCCCTGATAGCTGTGGAGAAGTGTACTATCCATGAAAAAAAAAGTTATCGCAGGTCCTGTTGAAAGTTGTAATGCAGGCTAACATTACATGATCACCAGCAGACAATCGTTCGTTGGGGGGCCCCACTGTCAAGCGCCACAAAGAGCTATCATCTACGAGACCTAACCATATGCCTTGCATGCATGCACAGCAGGAAGTGTTCGAATGAAGACTAAGTTGATCGCGTAAGATTTACGAGAAGTTGAGAGTCCAACTTCACAGCCAGCAGTCGCAAACTAGCATGCCATAATTATTATCATACTCTGTCTCTGATCTATACTCATGTACTGAGCCTTTGGAATTACAGACAGTCATGGCCCTACCTACACTCGTGTACCGACAGATCCTTTGCAATTAGAGACAGTCAGTCGACCCTGCTCGAACCATCGGTGCGCTTACTTTCAGGCAGTTTCAGTCCAGCAACCATGTACCACACAGCCACAGGTAATGGGGAATTGTTCGTATCATTACAGAACACCACCACCAGACTGTTTCATACGAATGGGACAGTGTAAAATAATAATAATGTTACAATGACTAATTACAGAACTTGTGTTTTACCACTCCAGACATGTAAACTGAGAATTGTTCTTATCACTACAAGTCTTACACATACACATACACCCACGCACACACACCAGACCGTTGCATATGAATGGGACAGTGTAAAATATGATTCCTTGACTCGTTACATATCTTGTATTTTACTGCTCCAGACATTCAATAATGTGTGTACCTGCAGTTCATATGGCGTACTTAGAGAGAATGCACTTGTGTTCCTGCCAGGCATGAACACTTCACATCTGTAATCCTTCACAGATAACATGGAAATAAGAAAATTACCAGCACGTATGTTTCGGGTAAGTGTTCTTATCATTATGGGGCATACTACAGACTGTATTTCAATAAGTACGCGATAGAATACATTCATATACATAAACACTTTATTTAACATATATTGTTTTACACAGCAACTGCCGATCTCTCTCACAACAGTAGTGCAAGTTTAATGCCACTCTGTCTCCCTCTCTCTAGCTATCTCTCCCTCTCTCTCTCTCTCTCTCTATCCCACACACACATGCAATACAAGTACTAGTTTATTAATATATAAAGACATGTAAATATGATATATATTATTCCTTTAAATTGCCTATACCTTCATTTTACAAAACATTTTTTAAATAAATGATCAAGTCTTGCCTCACCTCTACTACTGTATGACCACACATGAAAAACTAATTATATATGTATATATCACATACACTGTTGGAAACACTTACATGTTCGACAATAAAGATTAGAAATGCCTATGGAGCACTTCACCTCTTCTTCTACTACTACTACTACTACTAGTACTACTACTACTGTATATACACATACATGAAAACAAAATTACAACTCTCTCTCATACACAGCTGCTGCTGGCATTGCTTACATGTTCAATAGTAATGATTCAAAAAGACGTCGAAATAGTACCTTATGCTCTTCATGTGTGAGGTATCGGACGATGGGAGGTAGCTGCATGTCTGGTGGCAGATGTGGTCGTCTGGGTAGCTGCATGCCTGGTGGGGATGGCAGGGGTGGCGGTAGAGGCGTACACTTTCACTGGTTGCTTGTGCCTCGGCAGCTTGACAGCTGCAGTCGGTCTCGTGTGCTTCAGTGGTGGTTGGCTGGTGGAGATATTGTCTATAAAGTCCCCCAACATCATCTTCAGGGAGGTGCTTACCTCCGACCGTTTATGCCTCAGTTGGCTGGTCTGCCTCCCAGTGACTTCCAGCAGTAGCTAGGTGGCAGCGTTTTCTTCCGACCGGGTGACCTGGGAGGCCGCCGGCCTGCGTCTGGGAGTTGGCTGGCTGGTGGTGGCATCTTCCAGCTGCGAGATTACTACCGAGTGTGTGTCTTGAGTTGTGCCGACGTCCGAGGGCAGGTCGCTCTTGGCGATGACTGGCACCACCGAGGTGTCCTAGTCATTGGTGGGCATCGATGCAGGAGCACCATCGGCAGTGTGGATGATGTCATCATACATCAGTGCATATGCCCCCACTTCATCATAGCCACATAGAAGAGGTGTGTCGGGCCGCATTCTCTGGACCACACATCTACCCGGCGGCATGCACTCCACCTACACTTGTTCATACATTGGAGAGTCACATTCTGTCAACGAATGGTAGACACCATTACATTTTTCCACGAATGTACACTTCTCCCCAATATTGTCCAGTATGGTGTATGTGACACCTCCCCGCCCTGGCGTCATATTGACGTACCTATTCTTCGGCACGAATGATAGACTCATGCTGTTGTACTGATGACAGCGAGCCGGACACACTATTCTTATATAGAACACACGTGATGTCACAGGTGTTCGGACAGTTGCAGCAGGATATGTACAACAACTTCCCTGCACCTGTTTCATGCCACGTAGCCCTCGGCGGTCGCAGCTTCTATAACCATGCTGTAAACTTGAAGTAATTACAGACTTATTTATGGTATATACTCTTGCTAAGCAGGGCAGAATCCACTTGCTGTCTCCCATCGTTTTTGTATGTATGTGACCTGTACATTCCTCGGGCCATCGCCAGATCTTACCGCTGTCTTCATCATGGAGGGCAAAATCAACTTGCTGGTTCGTACACTGACGTTCGCTAAATCTTAAGAGTCTGCACACACTTTGAGAATGTGTCCATTGGATGGTAGCTGACTGTTGGGATGCAAACTGACGATAGAAAATCTGTCATATTTGCTGCATGGACCCATCTCGCTGTGAAACTCGTCCCAGGCATCATGGTAACCCCACATATGATTTTCACCATCACATATCTGTACTTGCTCATACCCAAGCTCTGGTTTGAACACTACTCGCCGGTAGTCCACACAATAGCGCTCGTAGTGGTTAGTATCTTCTGGCCAAAACTGGGTACAGTCACATATATCAAAGCCCATGGTGGTGGCAGTTGTCTCTCCTGGAAGCTGTGCTGACTATATGTTGAAGCTCATGGTTGTCTCTCTGCACTGGCATTGACTGCGGGTGTGTGACATTCATTGCTTCTTACATGTACTTTGCAGCTAGAATCGGTACAGTATTCTTCTTACTCCAACTGTTCTACATGCATATACTGAGAAGTTGTCTTACTCTGACTTACAGGCCGTCATACTCAGTCTTCATTAACTACTTGCACTCATGCACCGAGCCTGCAATTAGCAGTGTTCATTCACCAACCTGCACTTACTTAAAGACGGCCATACTCTGTCTTCATGACCTACCAGCACTTGTATACCGAGCCTCCAGTTAGTGGTGGTCATAAACCTACCTCCACTTTCAGGTGGTCATACTGTCATGACCTACCCGCACTCATGTACCGAGACTGCACACCGAACCTTCATTGCCTGTACTTAGAGGCAGTCTCAGCACACTCATGTACTGAGCCTATGGTCTTTCATGTCCGTAATTATTCACAGAGTTATACTCTACATAAGCGTCAAGCCTTTGTAGCCATACTCTGTCTGAACTTCATTGCTTGTACTTAGTCTCCCACAACCACTAACAGTCCAGGGTCCAAGAACACAGTAGCATGTTCGGGCATGGCATGCACTCGTTCGTCGTGTACCAAGACTTTAATGTCCATAATGACGGGCAGTCATGTGCTATCTGTACATAGCGTACATATGTGCTGCAATGAATACTCAGCCATCGCTTGTGTTTCAGCGATGCCAACCTCCTCCAACATAAATGTAAGTACGTCATGTATTGTATCATATTCAACATTGCCATCGCTCAAATTAGGAATTAACTACATCACACGTATAAAATAGCATTCTATAAGGCTTGTAATTACCTTATTGATACAAATTGTCAGGTTGGCCGAGCAGTGTAAGGTGCTTGAGTTAAGCTCTAGTTCCCTGTGCGAACCCTACACCTGACAAATATTTTCAGCTTCCTTGCTGGTGTGTATAGTGTTTCCCATGTTAGATAAGGATTTTGTGTGTGCATAAAACGAGGGTATATACGCAGACACACGAGCTCTCTAGTTCATTCACAGTTAGTCTGTCGTTCGAGTTCGGATAGACCCAAGAGTGTATCATTTCAGATCAGCAGTTTTTACCATAGCTATGCCAAAAATTGGTCGTAAAAATGATGGCATACTGTTATAGCAGGCAGAAGATGCTATCATCTATTGTGGCATATGGAAAGCTTAAATCACTTGTAGCACTCGACAAAGAAACTGAGCTCGCATACTTGCCTAAAGAATTCCTTCTGACATGCTCGACATGAAATATGGTATGCCTACAAACATCTACCTGCATATCTACAACAGGACGAAGAAATATGCGACTATCTCCTGTGTACAGAGTGTTTGCAAGGATGTACTACCGTTATGGACACACCATATTCTAGGGTTTGGTGTAATGCACGTCGGAAGAATGCTGAAGAAGAATCAAACACTGATTCCTTCCCTTAGGAGCTCATGAAGGACAGAGAGAGAGTAATGTGTACTTGGAGCAGCTGACGATGTCGATATTCTGACAAAGGTTCGACTTACAGTCACCATTAAGCTCGCTGTTCTGTCCCTGGGAGTCCTTGGTGCAGTGGTAGAGTCGTTCTGGCAGGGTGCACTTTTGCAGTTCCTCCTGGCGGTAGGAGCTGTCATGGCTGTGGTTGGCGATAGACATGAATCTCACAGTAGTAGTAGTTCAACTAACAATATGATGGTTTTAGTATAAGGTTGACTAGCTCAGTTGCCATCCAGAGTTCTAAGAGTGAACAGTGGCTACATGCTCTTCTTCGACGATGGAGGACAGATGTTTGTGTCGCTACTGCAAGAAGACCTTTTCTAAAATCAGCAATGCCCATCTACATGAGACTGGTTGTGTTCACAATATGAAGTGTATTTATGTGTATTGTAAAGAGTGTCACTCGCATTTTCGTCGACGTGATAGCTTCAAGAGACATATTGCAACATGCAAATAACTCCTTCCTGCACGTGCCAGTCGGTATTTGCTCAGATTAAGGCAATCTATATTTGGGGGGAATACCTGTGCAAAAACCAACAACATCATTAAAGCAATTGTGTCCAACCGTGCAAACGACAATTGCTGGATCAGCTCCTAGACATTCATATAACTACTGTAACAGGACATTTGCACATACCTACACTGCAAAGAGACATATGAAGTATAAATGCAAGTTGAATCCATATCGCCCAAGATATCTATGTGATAAGTGTTAAGGTGTCTTCACTCGTACATATAGTTTTAACATGTATTTTAAAAAGTGCCAAGACCTTGTTCCTGCTAAGCAACAAACCTGTGACGATCAGGTGCCTGCTGTATCGACTAATGGTACACCAACTTCCAACCTGAACAATTCTTCGGGGAGAAGGAAACAGTGTCACTATTGTGGTAAGATCTTTAGTAGAAATAGCAATGCACGACGACATGAGAAATCTACCCATGTGCCAGTGTAGTAAACCATATACACTACATAACTGAATTGATGTTTTGGAATGCTTACCTCCCACTGATTAAATATGAATATATATATACATATACAGAGAGTGAAATAGATGCCAATTCTGCAAGAAGTCATTTTGTAAAAGCAGCAATGCTCGTCGACATGAGTCTGTTTGTACTAAGAACAGGACACAATCAGCCGTAACATGTGAACAATGCAAGTAGCAATTTGGACATTTAGATAGCTTAAAAAGACATATTTCATTAAGTGATGAACTCTCCCATGCCAGCTAAGCAATATAGGTCAGCATTGGATACACTTTCACCACCGGCAACATCAAACCAGAACATTGCAAACAATTCTCCACAAACATCAAGAGTATGGACTGCACCTGCCATATTGGATACTAGTGCACCATCACCATTGGCAACATTGATCCTGGATGTGTACAATTCTCTGAAGGCATCCAGATATTGTACCATACTGTAGCATTCTCTTTCTTAATTTTTCGTTAATTTCTTTTCTAGCAATTAATTTTTTTGCAAAGCCCCTTTCTACCACCTTTCCTTGTTTCTTTTCGGAATATAATTTTGTTTCTGTCTATAAACAAAATTTTTTCTAATGTGAAATCTATATTGTATATTCTGATTAAAACATAGTCTCTTTAATTTTTTAAAAATGTATTTTAAATGCTGTCAGTTACGGCGAAGTTGTAATGTCTTCTATGTATTTGTATCGATCTCGAAGGTACCTGTTTGAAAAATAAAAATTTCGTAAATATAGAGGGTAGCACTTCAATGAAAGGTCTAACTTTCGTTTGAATTTTCGCAAATCTGTTTAACTGTGTTTAAAGAAAAGTCTGTTAAATTTGCCCAAACACCAATTTGTTTACATGTTATCAACCAACAGGAAGCATCCCAGTCTGAGTGTTATGCAAAATATCAGACTGTCAGGTAAAACTATGTCGTGAGGTAAGTGGCAATCATATGAAATATTGTGCATATGAAAAACCTCCTCCTGGCCCCCTACATACTGCAAGCGAACAAAATGAGAATGGGTTCATACTGAAAGAATCTGCTTTCCGTGGTCTAATGAATATGTATGTTCCATCAGGAATGGCGAAAGATATTCGTAAATATATTAAGCATATGAAGCAGAATATTATAGACCAACTTACATATGAGATGGAAAAAGAAGGTGCGTTAAAATATAACTTATGGTTGGAATGTCAATATACCAAACCAGAACCACATGATGATGAATTTAGTCAGAGAGCCTTCAAGACCTCAAATGTGACTCTGCATCACATGCATGACATCAAAGTCAGTGTTTGAAGCTAATATACAGAAGATTTGTCAGGAGGAAGAAGAGTGCATGGGAAAGGGTTCCGGTCGGCATTACAAAGGATAGATAATACATAGTTGAGAACGAATTCACTTAGACCATTTCGCAATTAGGTGCATACAGTACTACAGAGAGAATTGTAACATAGCTTGGTCTTCGACCAGCAGACTGTAGGTATAAATACTACAGCAGCAGAACATCACACATGGTGTGACATCGCTACTACTATGTGAGGATCAGCCAGGAGGTGACAGACAGGAGGGGTCAACGCTGTGTATGACCTCCGGTATACTATAATATATAGTGCAACAACAGTTCTGGTAGAAGTGTTCATGTAAAGACACCCTTCACTTGATTCGAGATGGAATACAGTGTCCGACTGACACTCAGCATTTGATAGAATTAGTGCAGGACAGTTGTGTGCTTGAAGTGCAGTCCCACTGGGTGAAGGACTAGCTATGTTTACAACTGGTACATTGCTTAAGTCTCGCGGATGAAATGTGTGTTAGTAGATGTATATATACATAATATATACACCACTGCTTGCTACTGTGGGAAGAACTCTTGTTTTATTTCACATGAAAATGGTGCAAGCTGATACAAATCCTACCATAGAGCGTGCCTCTTTGGATGTACCTTCCTCCATGGTTGGAAAACAGTGTTGTCCCTGTGGGAAGATTTCCAGGAACAATGTCTAGAATACTAACATGTAGTATGTGTAGTGTGACATTTGGTAGAAGTGATAATTTAAAGAGACACACTGGTATGTGTAATGGTACCACACCTTTGTTGGACACGAGACAGCGTGACAATGCAAGGCTTCCTGCAGATTCATTATGTAAACTAACAATAGTCCGAGCACCCATAACATCATGTGAGCCTGAATTGTGCGAAGAAGGAACTACGAGTGTTGCAGAGAGTGAACAATACAGATCTTCAGAAGTTTTAAACAACATTCTTGTGCAGCTAACATGTAAAGTCAAGAATGGAGATGCTACCCAGGGACAATGTGACCTCAAAGTCTGCTGGTGTTGATGCAAATTCTACTGATGACTGGCCGACATCTGCAAAGCGAAAGCATGTTGCTGAGACCTACTTGCAGTTGGGGCAGAAGAAATCTAGTACTCCAGTCCAGAGGTCCCTTGTAACTCGGAAGAAGAAGAACATAGTTGCAGAAATGTATCGTAAACCTTCTGCTAAGAGTAGAATGAAGTCTGGCTACTCTGAAGACCCCAGTGACATAGTTGATAGACTACAGTGGTTGGTTTCATTGCAGAAAGGTAAGTGTAAATTTCGTTTTCGTCTGTAGGCGAATGTGCTTCCCACCACGCTCAATGAAGTGCTTTTATCACTACATGATGATGGTTAGCGTCTCGGGTTGTCACAGTGTGTGACCTATGACTGCAAGCATTTGTAATGAACTTTCATTGCACGATGTGCTCGTTACTAGCCATTTTTGTTTATAACTATTTTTCCTTTTGTGCACTCTAGTGGATGGCTGGGGATAGCAAGCAGCTGTCTGTAGGGACCTGGGTTCGAGACTTGTCACTATGGGTGAACACAAAATCTCAGTTATCATAGTGGAATGGCTGGGCTACTGGATGGAAACTGTCTAAGTGCATACATTAAAGGTCAGGGAAGTGTGGACTGCTTGTAATTTCACAGGCTTGGTACATGACGTAAGAACATACATTGAAAGCTCGGGCAGAGCTGGAAGAGTATGACTGATGTAACAGTAAAAAGGCTCAGTGGGTACACGAGCACAGGTAGGGACATGACTGTCTGTAATTTCAACGGGACAGTGCATGAGTGCAGGTCGGAGATGGAGTATGACTGTCATGGCCGCACACATGTTTGTCTTCATGGACAGTGGGACTGACGAAGAATGATTATATGAAGGTGTGTCAGCATGCACTCTCAATGGGAATCGAACCTGCGACACTCATCATGTCTAATTCGATTGCATTCGGTGGTTTATATCGTTGAGTATGTAATGTACATTTAAGTCTAGGAACACATTTGTTGTGGGGTACAGTCTATCTGCGAGCATTGAAGATTCAGTATGCATGGCGGATTGGAGTATGACTGTTGTATATCGGAGGTTCGATACAAAGTATGACTGACTGTAATTACCGACTTCGTTACACAAGTATGTATGTGTGGTCGTGAGTGATGGTTTAGTTACAGTCGGTTATTAAGGGGGGGGGGGGGGTTGACCAGAGCAGTCTAGCATCATTTAAACTGTATGTGTGTGTGGCTCGTATCGTTCCATCCTGTCGAATGCGTGTCATTGGCTATCTGGCTTGCAGGTCTTGTGAGTGTGTAAGTGAGTAAACTTACTGGTTCGCGATGTCGGATGAGTGTGTAGGCCAATAATTGCATTTATTCTCCTAACTGCACTAAGTCTGTGGAGGACGGGTCCACTTGCTTGCTCGTGTCTAGTGAGTTCACCTAATTGTCTGATGTGTATGTATACTATTTCATCTATTAACACAGTTCATGCAATGGTGGTCAGGGCTGGTGATCCAAGGGAAGCCAGCCTCCTGCATTTTGTTTTGGTGTATGCCCATGCAATTATTTTTTCTCCACTTAGGTGAGTCCCGAGGTGATGTATGAATTTGGTGCAAACGATTCAGACCCTGGTGTGCAATGTCTGACGACTTAGATGATGGTGAGTCTGATGAGGGCAATGATAGTATTTCTCTTACCCATGCAGTGGCAAGTTCAAAAGCCTTGCTGGCGAGTGTGCACATACTTATAGGTAGACATACGATAAAAATTTCCCTGCGACCCATATCGTCGTCATGGATGATGCGTATGTCAAGAATATAATTACTGTATCTTAAGTGGTTTGGAACTTCCAGCCATCTATTCTTATAAGTATACAGATGATATACTTGTTCATGCAACCTCTCTTGTTGTTGGGGGAGACACCTATGTTATGAATTTGACAACTATATCTTATGTAGGTCGGAACTTTCAGCCAACTATGCTTATAAGTTGACATAAGGTATACTTGGTGCTGCGACCCCTCTAATCGTCGGAGATGACTCCTATGTTATGAATTTTACAACTATGTCTTATGTAGTTCTGATCTTACAATCAACTATGCTTATAAGTCGAGTTAGTGTATACTTGGTCCTGCGACTGCTCTCATCATCGGGGATGATGCCAATGTAATGAATTCCTCACTGGTGTGTTTGCACATACTTATAAGT
This sequence comes from Dryococelus australis, assembly GCA_029891345.1. Classification (NCBI taxonomy): domain Eukaryota; kingdom Metazoa; phylum Arthropoda; class Insecta; order Phasmatodea; family Phasmatidae; genus Dryococelus; species Dryococelus australis. The sequence continues at coordinate 31,643,726 of CM057005.1, forward strand.
AGACATATGGTAAACATGACCCCGTGGCCCTTCTCATCATCATGGATGATGCATATGTTATGAATATGACATCTATATCTTAAGTGGTTTGTAACTTATAGACAACTATGCTTATAAGTAGACACACTATGTACTTGGGCCTGCGACCCCTCTTGTAGGTGGGGATGATGCCTATGTTATGAATTTGACAACTATATTTTATGTAGTTCGGGACTTACAGCCAACTATGCTTTTAAGTAGACATGTGGTATACTTAGTCCTGCAACCCCTCTCGTCATTAGGGCTGATGCCTATGTTAAGAATTTCAGAACTACATCATATGCAATTCGGATCTTACAGTCAACTATGTTTATAATTCGACATAGGGTATACGTGGTCCTGCGACCCCTCTCATCATCGGAGATGATACCAATGTTATGCTTTTGACAACTATATCTTATGTAGTTCGGAACTTACTGCCAACTGTGCTCATAAGCTTACACAAGATATACTTGGTCCTATAACCCTTCTCGTGTTAGTGGGTGATGCCTTCGATACAAATTTGTTAGTTGTATCTCAAATGGTTCGGAAATGATAGCCTAATATGCTTAAAAGCACACTTAAGTAAATGTTGAAACTTTGATACTTTTCCTTGTCAGGAATGATGCCTATATGGCGAATTATATAGTTGTGTCTCAAATGGTTCGGAAATTATAACCAACTTTGCTTAAGAGTGCACTTAGGTTGATTTTGACACTTAGGTACTTTTCCTTGTCAGGAATGATGCCTATGTTATGATATTGGTAGTTGTACCTCAAACAGTTAGGAAATTATAGCCAACTATGCTTTAAAGGGCACTTAGGTTAATTTTGACACCTTGGACTGATTTCCTTGCCTGGAACGATGTCTATGTTATGATTTTGGTAGTTTTATCTCAAATGGTTCAGAAGTTATAACCAACTATGCTTAAGTGTAAGCAAAGATCATCTTTTACCCGAGGTTGGCAGGGTGTTTTGGAATGGGGTCTCCCCCTCCACACGGAATTCGTGAGCGGGACATGCATACTTTCGGTAGGAAGAAAGAACTATAATACTAATATAGGTTGGGTCTACCCAAAAACACCAATCAGAATGCCAAAACATGATCAGTGTGACTCCAGACCCAGCTCCACATCCCACATCAGTCAAACACCACAATTTCGAGTCCACCGGCTGGATTGTGCAAGGGCTAAGAATTCGAGATGGCTGCTTGCGTACTGGCTGATGAAATGGCCGCCAGCGCCAACTTCGGAAGTTTTTTGGGGCAAAATCTACCGATTTTTTACTTTTTTGAGGGAAATTGGGATATTTTATCTGCTAAAAGGTTTTTTTTTTTTTTTTAGAAAAAGCCAAATCCAAGATGGCCGCCACACATCCCCCGATCCCTCGCCAGGAGCCAGTTGCATTATGATGCACCTTTTTATACTACTAACGAACTAACAAACTCTAAACACACTCTCGTTTTCTCTTTTAGAAGTCTCATCATGATCTCATAGACCCGACTAAAAGATCCACTAAAGTTTTGCATTCTTTTATTGTAGACATTATGTATCTATAATTTCTATGTTACGTGTTTGTGTTTTTAACTGACCTTCTGTATACTTCGATAAACTGCTTTCTTATTTCTACCCGCCCCAGCATTACCATTTTAATTTAATTTTGTAAATGCAGTTTGTTCCCTAAATGTTTTTTCCTATCTTGTAATCCAAACGCAATACGCCAACAACACCTGTAGTCACTCACGTATCTTTAGAACCAAAAACAATACAACACAAAATAATAAAACGGTTTTATCATCGTATACTGCTTACCAAATGGTTTAATGGATTTTTTTAAACTCAAATTACACGTATACTTTCTCTTTTCAGTGTGATAGGTTGATAGGTTCGCTTTATAATAAGTTGTGTTGTCGGAGGACCACCATTTTTTATTTTATGCCTGTCGTGATAGGCTAACTGAAAACCTAAAAAAAAAAACAATGATAATTATATTCACTGTGTTTTTCGAATAAATACAGCATGTTGCATGTAGGTTCAGTAAAGCCCTATCTACGTTTGCGCTATCCCAAGTTGTGTCTTAGGAATGGATATGCTGATTGGTGCACGTGAGCCTCTGACGCCATGGCGCTGTTCCAACCTCACGTGTATGTAAAAAATGGAAACCGCTGGTTGCACGTGTAAGACTCTCGAGCTGCGTTAAGCGGTAGTGTTGATGCTGTGTAATGAATCGATTGACAGGCTGTCTTTTCTTGAGTGACTCCTTCTCCAGCTATCTCATCAATTGAGTTTTCATTCATATATTTTCCTCATTCTCTTGTAGCTTTTTCAAGGACGCAATCGAAGAGCAATGGCGAGAGTCCATCCCCTTGCCCGACTCCTGTTTTAATATCAAACTGTCTTCAAATTTCATGTCGGAATTTCACTTTGGAATTGGCATTAGTTAATGTCTAATTGTATTTATGTTAACGTCATCAGAGGCGAAAAGAGATACCTTTATATCCATGGAAACAACTGTAAACAGGAATATCTTCAGGACAAAAAAAAAGGTGCACTAATTCGTGAGACAGACACTACGCAGTCGTGTAATGGGATATTAAATTTTTCAAATTTTCATTTCAAAAGTGGTCGGTGCATTAAGGACGAAGCAGCCACGGTTGGCGAGCGTCACGCGACGCCATAGTCCATTCACGGTAACTTCTTATTTTCCTGAAGCCATGCTAAAGTTCAACTTCCAGGACATTCCTCTGCCTCGAACAAACAAAGGTTAACCCAGTCTATTTTTTTTCTAGGCAATACCGATATACCTATTTTCTCCCTGTGTTTATTAACTTTAAATATAAATGGAAGATTACAATTTCTATGTAAAATATAAGTAAAAGTACAATTAACCGAAAATGAAATATTTCTACGTTAACAGAAGTATAGAACACTTGCGATACATAACATCTTTAGGAAATAACCAAACACGTCATACGTTGCGTGATTTTTCAAACGTTTACTTCAAAAAGTGTGAAGAAACCGGAATACCGTGGGAACAGCGGTAAACCGGAATGCCTTTAGAACTGCAAAGAAAAAAGTGCACTTGTTCACCAGACAAGACTAGGCTATATATGCCGTTTTGAAAAGGGATATTTTTATTTTTAAAAGTTTAATTTTAAAAGTGGCCAATTTAGAGCGAGTCAGTGACGGTTGGCGGTCAGCGCTTGAGGGTAGCAGCAGATCTTTCTGCGAGAGGTAGAGATGGAAGAGGACGCCCGCATAGCTGGTTCTCCGGCCGGCCGGAAGGGTTTGGGGGTTGGAGGATGGGTTGTGGTAGGGGTCGAGGGGGTTGTAGCTGGGGGGGATGGGGGTGGTGCCCAGGGCAAGGTGAGCGTCCCCGGCGCTATGCGTCACTCTCGGCTGAGGTGATCTCACGCTGAATTTAGCATCCGCTGCCGGTTTATGGCCGCCAGCGCTCGCGTGCCATAAACTTGGGGGCGCCGTACCCTGGGCCCCGCGTGATGTATTGGACGACGGGTAGACGAAGAGAGAGAGAGAGAGTAGTGGGTGGTGTGCATGCGCGCGCGCGTGTGTGTGTGTGGTGGTCACACCGCTAGGGCGCGGTCATGGCTCTCTTGGGGAGGAAACCTGCCCTCTATTTTTACCCTTCGCCGAGGGTCGAGCCCCGGACTCAGGCAATATATCTCTCGGTCTCTCGTCAATGCTGGCGTGCATCCACGTGCCAGCGAGTCTCGCTGAGAAGACTAGTCGAGCCTAGTATAAGCTATTCACGGTAACATGAGCAATTTTTAAGAGTCCTATGTACTGAAACGTTTTCTATGAAACAGTTGTTTGCGCGTGAACGCGTATCTCGGTAAATAAAAGTTCTGGAAATACAAAGTTTTGCCAGAAAGGATTAAAAAAAACTATTATCTATGCCAGATTAATTTTTATCAGGTGCACGAAAATCTCATATTTCTATCATTCCTGTCACAATTTGTTTTAAAGAGGATTCTCCGTAATTTTTTGTTCGACAAAACGTAAATAACAATTTTGAACACCTTATTAAACAGTTAAAAATTCTCTGCGTTCGTTATTCTCGGAGCTCTAATTGAAGATAAGAAAAAATATTTATTTTCTTTCTTCCATCAGTGCTACGAGAATAATGAAGGCAGTGAAAATGTAACAACGTAAAAAGGTGCTGGAAATCATTATTATTTGTAAAACGACTTATATCGAAAATCGTGTAAATGTACTGATTCCATTCACCATTCCCCATAAGCGTATTATCGGAGGAAAAAAATTCGTGAAAGTGGTCAAATATAGTATTCTTAAAGCTTGCCTATGCAGTTTCTTTAAGCGGTAAGAGAAAAGCACGATTATACACACGTAGTTTCTTCTGTGGACTTTCATCGCGTGTAATAAAGTTACATAGTTACAGATCTAGTTTACACAGTACAGCGTCACGACGAAAACACTGCTCGCCTTGCTCGTAGGAGCGATGAGGCGCTAGGCGTGAGCGTTAGTGTCGCCCGTATCGCTATCTCGCTTCTTGACCTTGGACGCGCAGCTACATAGTCCCCTTAAGGCCCCGCTAAATATTTCCTCTTAGCCAATTTCTCTCATTCCGCCACTTTCAAATATAAACACTGTCATGTAACTAATAAACAAGGTGTATACATTTCAGCTCTCTCAATTGTTAATGCCCGAGCCAGGAATATCATTAATTTATCAGGGGTTAATGCCTGTTGGGAGGGCCTTAAACAGTGCTCACTTTATCCTGAATAGCATATAGCTGGAGTTCGTTTCTTCTTTCTGCCCATTATGTGTTAGACCTAAGCTAAGATTTCGGCGTTAAGGCTGTTCAAATACCAATCTTTATTTTATAGATTTTGGGGATACTTCATCGTTTCGTGACACGATATCAATGGTACCGTGATTAAATGAACAAATATTTTGAAAAATAACGTTCGTAATATTTTAGTGTAAATATGAGAATTTCAACTCCAGATATTTATTCGTAGAGATTAAAAAAGTTATTAAAAAAATTAATTTGGTCTCGGGTAAAGTGTTTATTGACGTCACAGAAATGACCAGCTGCAGTTTATTTGGAATCCAAAATTTGGTTCACCTGCAGGAAGTTTAGTGAAAATGGGAGTGAAAAGATTTGGACGGCTATTAAGATAGAGGTCTAGAGAGCCGATGCGGGTAAAGTGAGATCTAGTATGGAGCAACGTCGTAATTTCAATAGAGGAGAGGTGGAGGGGGTGATCTTCGAGCCATCTTGTCGGGAACCGAACCCGCGATTCGCCAAGGTGGGAAGCGAGTAGTCTGACCACGAAACCACCGCGGCTCCACCTGCAGTAAGGCTTTAACAGCACATTACGCTGGCTTTAAAATTTTATCTGAAAAATTAAAATAGAAAGGACGTATATCCGCATAACAAGTTTCCAAAAAAAAAAAAACAACATATTATTACATTCTGATACATGAACAATTATTTGAGCTGTATTGTAAAGTATTAATTTTGTTAAATTGTGATATTTGTACTGATATATATATATATATATATACATAAATTTTGTTAATTTGTGATAGTTTTATGGATACACACACACACACACAGATATATATATATATATATATATATATATATATATATATATATATATATAGAGAGAGAGAGAGAGAGAGAGAGAGAGAGAGAGAGAGAGAGAGAGATTCCCATAGTTCACTTCATTCATTTTTCAAATGTAATTTTCCTTTAGTTTCATAAATTGTTTTAGTTTACGAAAATAAGACGAACCTAAATTTACTGAAGTGGAAAATAGAGCAAAATATTGTGTTGTATTTCGATAAATATGTTATTTATTTATGTATATATCTATACATATGAGTTTATATATGTATGTGTATATGAATTTATACATGTATGCATACCCATTTTTGTATGTTTTCACCATACATAATCATCAACAGTTACTTGAATCTGGTCAAATATGTAAACTTGTTCTCTTGGAAATGTTAAAGTGCTATAAAAATATAAATATGTTCATGTCACACTATTTTGTGATGGCTATTTCTGCACATCGAACGAAAGTTAAACCGACGGTGCCTTATGAAATTGAGAAAATGTTGGCCGTTTGGGACGGTTTGCCTTCGCTGCGACGGGGGTGTGTTTGAAGAGCTCCACGCCTCACGTCCGCTGGGTGGGCCTGCTGGTCTGCAAGTATGGGCGCCGCGGGGCCGCTCACGCCCACGAAAACAGTGACTGCCTTCCCCTCCCTCGTACGTCCTTCACCACGTGACGCTAGCCAGCCAGTCACGTACCACCAGGGTGTCCTTCCAGGACTTATGGATATCGACGGAGTGAAGATCATTTTGTAATGTTCTAGATGATTTCAAATAAAATATAAATACAGGTGTCTCGCCCAGATTCGGGGAGAGAGCACAGGGTTTTCTGTTGGGCAGGAACTGCTGTTCCGTCAATATTTTAATTGGAAAAAGGGGGGGGGGGATTGCTGCAATTTTAGTTTAGTATGGTTTAAAGTAAAATAATTATATGCAACCTGCATATATCTGGAAAGAGATTCAATCTTGTAAAAATGTAAATTTTGGAGGAAGTTTTAAATAGAATTATTTTGATATTATTTTTTATAATAAATGTAATCGGCGGGAAAAGTATATTTTATATAAAGTTTATACTTTGTGATCTTCGGGGGGGGGGGGATATTGTAAATGATTCGAAGTTATGAAGTTATTATATAAACGCAAAGCAACAAATATTTTCAAACCTTTTCACTGGAATCAACCCAAATCCCTTTTTTGACATCATTGGGGGGGGGGGGGAGGAGGGAGGTGGCTCTCAGCTGTTTTCCAACTTAAAACACCTACATTCAGGAAGCAGTTGAGACAAGGACCTCGTCCTGTATGTGTTGGCAAACACCGTCACAATTTATTGCGATGTTGAATACAAAATGAAGAAACAAATCTCACTAGCCATCCATTCAGACAACAATCTTAGCAGGGTGGCAAGTTTGGACACACCCGTAAAAATCTGACATCAGCTGTGACCTATATAGTTATACAAATTATAGTTGCTATGCTAAGAGAGTACCAGGTCATTTTCTCTGTAGCACATACAATACGTTCGAAATAAAATTTGATGGCGACGAAGAAAGGTGAACAGCGTACATAATCATATGGTACTTAGCCCTTCGTTTAACATGCTATGTTGTTACAAATGCACGAGGGTGACCAGGTTCGTGAAAGGAATAAGGTTCCAGTTAATTAAAGTAGCCAGATTTTATTTGCTATTTCACTTACAATTCTGCAAAAACCAAAACATACAGCTATGTTTTTGATAATATACTACAATTTCATTACAGTCCTTGTAACTGCAATGACTGATTTCCACACTAATCCACAATTAGTACTATTGTCGAAGGATATATACAATCAAATATATACAGCTAGTCTTGAATGTAAGTCGGTCCTACGTGCAGTCAGTCGTTAATTTGTATTGTTAGTCGGTATGGCCCCATGATGTGACCAGCTAGTAATTGACAATTGTTTGGACTGCGATTTTTCTTAATTTTTTGTGTTCGATGTCATTGGGGTAAGATCAAGGTCGACAAAACCAAACACGGTGGCTAAATCGACAGTTACTCTGGCAACAAAATAAATAATTAATGCACTAGTGTTACCTAGGTGATGCAAAAGTAAACAAATGACAAACGAAAAAAAAAAAAAAAAAAAAAAAACGAATATGGTGGGTGGAGTGCATTCGTCAGGATGATTTGTATGTCGACTAATTATCCAATGAGAAACACTGGTAGGGGATGGCAATGTTAATGCAATGTGACTGATTAGTAGGGACAGGAGTCAGTCGTCTGCTGGATGTGGCTCTGAGGAAACTTCCGATAGTAATTTTTCTAATAAATTTTTAAATTATAATTTTTATAACTTTTTATTAATTTTGAAACAAATTTTTATAAACTATTGGAAGTTTTAATTTTTTAATATTTAAAATTATTTTGTGATTTTTGAGAAAAGGTTATAAATGGTCACGGGGTCAAGTTCAAAGTTCAAGTTCAAGGTCACTTGAATTAAGTATGATTTTGGGTAGTGTCATAACTTGGCAGCCGAAATAATGGAATGGCATAACGGATTCTGGAGCCGATCCAGGCTCCGTTATGTCCAAACTTTCAAAATTTTAATTTTTTGATTTTTTACTTTTTTTTTTTTTTAATTTTCTGGATTTTTGGGAACATTTTAGAATTCTAAGGATTTTTTTTTAAATTTTTTGTATTAATTTTTTATTTTTTGTGTTTTAGGTTAATGGTCAAGGGTCTTGAGTTTTGAGTCTTCATTCAATGGTCTAGAATCTTGGGTCTTGAGTCTTGGGTGTAGAACTTTGGGTCTTGGGTATTGTGTCTTGAGTCAAGTTTCAATGGGGTTTGGGATTGTTAGAATTTCTTTTAGTAATCTTTTAGTATTTTTTAGAATTTTTGACTTCAAAGTCATCCAATGTCAAGGTCGAAGGTTAAGGTCAAGGTTATCAACATCTAGCATGCCAGACGTGGGCACTTCTGGCCGACCTGGCGAGGGTCGGTCGTGTCGGGAGCTTAGCGAGTGAGCGAGTGAAGAGATTTGGGCGGCTCTTAACAGCGAGGTCTTGAGAACCGATGAGGGTGATTGAAGTGAATACGGAGCGGCGCCGGAATGAAGGGGCGGGGAAAACGGGAGATCCCGGAGAAAACCCGCCGACCAACGGCATCGTCCGGCACGATTCCCACTAGCTGAAATCCTGTGACCCGGCCGGATATTGAACCTGGTTCGACTTGGTGGGAGGCGAGCGTGCTAATCGCTCAACCGCCGTGGTACCTCGGAAGCTTAGTCTATCTACCTGCCATCGAACTCCGGACCTCCTACATGTACCATGTACGTCTTTAAATAATATTAAAACAATTTTGAATATTTTTTTTTATTATTTTTTTTTTTAATAAAATGTTTGGGATTTTATGTTTTTTTCTGATTTTTTATTATTATTTTGGGTTCAAGGTCATCCAAGGTCACGGACACAGTTCAAGGTCAAGGGTAAAGGTCAAGGGTCACCTGGATCCAACATGGTGGTCGGGTGACGTTACAACATGGTGGTCGGCCGACGATGGTGCCGGACCCCCAACCCCTTATGCAGAATCCCCATAATCATTCTACTTAGAGCCTATCAAGGGATCGGAGCCAGTGCTTCCACGATGTTTTCAGTTGATAATGACATTGCTGAATGTGTACCGTGAAACGTTTAACTGCTGAGAAACGGAATGTCTTAGTTTCTTTACCCCTACACTCACGATCTTTTCGCTTCCACTCATAGTTCTCTTCGCGATGTACGACAGCAAACTTGTGTGTGGTGTTCATAGTCGAAGTGTTTGTGCCTTAAGAATAATTGACCTCTTGGTTGTAATGGTCTCCGAGTAATACGAATACTTGTTACTGGCCTCAAACCGTCAACATTCGGACGTCATCTCACGAGCGTGATGTTAGAGAATAGTATAATTGTAAACCAATTATAATTTTACTGTTAAAATAACGTAGCTGCATTACAAACGTATTGCGTTTGGGAAAGGAAACAACAAAATCCTGTAGCTGAACCAGGTGATGAATTCTTGGTAGCAAAGCTATTTATCTCCCCAATCCTTAAGTGTTACGAACTATCGCTAAGAATTACTGCCTCTAATTGTTCGCACGTGTGTTACGTCTGTAAGTTCCTTTGTAGTGAGAGCACTAATGTCTGTTATAACTCTGAGAGCTGCCATTTCTGCATTATGATTTTCGTTTATTTACTTAACATCCGGGATAAAGCTACTGTAAATTATAGTAGTGCGTACTTCAAACACGCATACATTCCTGAACTGTTATTGAAACTGTAAAATCTATATGATGTAGCATTCTCTGCACAGCAGATAAAAATCAGCATTGATATATATATCATACACGAATGTATAACTGTGGTGAAAGTAAGCCTGTACGTAAACGGTTTCTGGTTTAACTAACAGTAATATCGTATTGCAGTAGTGACAAATTATAAGTTTAATAGAGTCTTTAAAAAATGCACTGCTTTAGAAATTGTTAGTTGTCTAATGGACGTTTAGAGGAAAACATACCGAAAACGCGAAGCAGAATACCGCACTTGTTTTTCAAAGTCATATAGTCCGTGGGCTATAATTGTCTGTTGACGTCCAGGAACAGTTTTAACGTTATTTTCACCACAGAAATTACCACTTTTCAAAACAGTTTCACAATTCATAGGAGCTACTTAAAACATCTGATGAAAACATAGATTTTAATTAAAATAAAATCAGCAGCATATGTAAAAAAAAATATACATTTAACATTTATTAAGCGATTGTAGTATAAATTCAACCGCTCTATAAAGAGATTAACAAAGTGGTTTGCTATCTTATTCGTTGGCTGGTTTTAGCCCCTTAATTCATTGCTGTGAAAGTAATGCGAGCCACATAAATAGTATATTCCCTTTATTGATATTTTTTAGGAGATTAAGTTACATAAATCAGCCTAGGTAGGGCACAAATTATATTTAAATTCATGCCACATTTATAGCGTTTTTAAATCACGAAGTATTCCTCTTTTTTTTTATAGTATCTTCGTTTCAAAGGACCGGGTGGCGTTTGCCTCTTTCATTCTGTTTCACTCAATCCTCTTTCGGTAACCTTCTCTCTGTGTTTCTCTCTTTCTGCGATTATGTGTCTCTCTCTCTCTCTCTCTCTCTCTCTCTCTCTATCACTCGATGATAATAACTATCAGGCTAGGGGAGTTGCGCGATCCAATATATAACGTGGGCCCGCCTCGGCTTGTCGAACGCCAAGGTGCCCCGCTCGGTAGGAGACCTCCAGGAAGAGGGTGGTTATGTGGAAACGGACGAAGGGATGCTGAGAAGGAGGGGGAGGAGACGGAGAGGGAGTGGGCAATATCAGTTTTCCACATCGCGTTTCAGTTATTATTGTTTCGCTGCAGCAGTTTGATATACGTGTTTTCTTTCCTATCGCGCTCTCCGTCTGCTAAGCACGCCGGGGGGGTTTTCGGAAGGCGGTCCAAGGGGGAAGGGAGGGGTGGGCATCGAACTGAGCCCAGATTCCTGATTTACTGACACTTGGAGGGCAGTTACGCGCCCACACGCTATATAGACGTACGTTCTCTCTCCCTCCTTCTCCTTTTCAACGCTCGATAGGATACCAGGAGCGCAAAGATTCCTATATCTTCGCCAACTCACAGCTCTTCGCGACTCTCCTCAGCAGGAACATAAAAACATGAATTGTAGAGATTGCGTATAAAACTTCTCCATATAACGGAAAAAAAATTTTTTTTGTGGTATGTTAATATCCAAAGCTTTCTTTTTAATTAGGCGTGTATATCATCAATGTAGAGTGAATACATATTTTTCAAAAAACATTTTTATTACGGTATTGCACGAGAAAATTTTTTGTATATGTGAGAACTTCTTCAGTTGAAATGAAATAACTCAAGAACTACATTATATTTTGGTTTTTGCTAATTGTGTTTTATGAAGATATATCAATGAGGGTACAAGGTACGGATATACATCCTGTAAAAATATTGTATCGGATTGTATTGAGTCGTTACAGAGGAAAGAGTGATATGAATTTGTTAGTTAGATTTAGCATCGGCGCAATAGCCCTTTCATACTTCCATTAACCAGTTTGTGGAAAAACATCTGCTGCTAAGCCATTTTCGATATTTCACTCGCTGGCATAGACGAAGACCTGCTTTGTTCTTCTGCACACGACCCCAACAAAGATACGATCATCGTAAGCGAACTGTGAAAATGACGTGTTCAAAGATTGCCGTGGACTTTTGTCTGTGTTCAGTCTTCCAGTACATCGGTGATTTTTAAAAATAAGTATCACGGATATATTATACTTACATTGAAACACAGTCAGAATGTGTGTACTTCTAACGTTCTGACACTAAAGCCAGTCACCATTGTTTTGATAGCGCCGTCGCCAGAAGATTAGCAGTACCACAATGGGAAACCGAGAATGATCTTTGCGCAGGTGGCTTGTGCACTCTGATACATAGGCCTATTCAGTCTCCGGGCGAGCCAGAGTTCTTACTTCCATGAGGATTTTATTTTTTGAGGTGTTATGTTTGTTAAATTGTTATGTGTCAATCATTATTTAAGCTTTTGTGGCCCCAAAATGTATTAGGGGTAGAATCCTAGGTGCAGATCTGAGTCGAGATAAAAATAAATGTCAAGACTTAAGCTCTGTATCACACGTGACCTGCTTCGAACCTCATCGAAACCGAATAGGTTGGAAAATTCACATTCAACCCGGAGGTTTGTGATTAGACTGTCGCCAATTCTGCCTCCTATTCAAATTAACGTGACGCCTTAGTGATCACAATCGTAGAGTAGCTGATTCTACAGTGGTTTTAAGTCGCCTTCTGCAACAGGAGGTTGAAGGAACAATAGTGGTATAATTTGGTATGTTTGGGGACAAGGGAGTGGGCGTCGGAGCCGGAATCAAGGGAGCCGCCATCTTGTGACATCACCTAACCGCCATCTTCAATGTTATTGACCTTTCACCCCGACCCGTGTGACCGTTGACCTTGACCTTGAACCCGAGGACCTTTAACCCCAAAAACCACTAAAAACCTTGAAAAGTTCCAAAAACTCCTCAAAATATTCCAAAAAATTTTAAAAATATTCCGAAAAACTTTATTGTTAACATTTATTAAAAATTATTAAGAAATTCTTTTTACATTTATTAATAGGGTCCACAGACATGAACTTTTTTTTTTCCTTCAGAAATGCTTACAGGGATCAGCGACCCAGGGTCAGACCCATATGACCAGGAGATAGAGATCAGTACCTATGACCTTTGACCTTGACATTTGACCTTTGACCTTTGCCCTTAAAATGCAAAAAATATACTAATTAGCACAATAAAAAAATAAAAACTAGATTTTAAAATTATAAAAAAAATTTTGAAAAAAAATATTATTAATGCATTTAATTTAAAAATCAATTTAAAAAAATTTAAATTGGTTAAACATTAATTTTGATAACATTTGACTTTAAAAATTTCATAATTATAAAGTCTTTGACCCCGGCGGCCATTTTGCCCTTTTTCCCTCGAAATTTCCCTTTTTCCCTGAAAAATTTCAATTAAAAATGATTTATAAAAATTTAATTAAAAAAACTTACATTACCTGAGGTCTCCCGCCACATCAACAATTACTCGCTTCTGTTCGACTACAGCAGGCGACTGACTCCCTCACCTTCACTTACCTCACCTATACTCGGACCGCTATCTTGATTTTTTGTTCATTTGTTTACATGCTACTGGAGGCAGCCATATTTGTTTATATGTTACTGGAGGCCGCCATCTTTGTTTATATAGTAATGCAGGTTGACTCTCGCGTTCGCTCGACTACCATTTTTGTGTATATGTTTCTGGAGGCGTCCCCATCTGGTTTTTTCGTTCGTCATTTGTTTTATTGCTACTGGAGGCAGCGATTTTTGTTTATATGTTACTGGAGGCCGTCATCTTTATGTATATGTTACTGGAGGCGGTCATATTGATTTTGTCGTTCGCCATTGGTTTACATGTTACTGGAGGCAGCAAACTTTGTTTATATGTTACTGGAGGCCACCATATTTGTTTTTTCATTCGTCATTTGTTTATACATTACTGGAAACCCTCATCTTGGTAGGCGATATACATGAGTATCGAGTAAAAAAATATCGACCAACACTAACTACTCATGCAAATATATTTGCCTAAATGGTCTTAGTTTATAAAAATAAGACAAACCCTATATTTACTGAAGTGAAAAATAGAGCAAAATATTGTGTTGTATTCGGATAAATATGCTATTTATTTATGTGTATATATATATGAGTTTGTATATGTATGTGTATATGAATTTATACATGCATGAACGCCCATTTTTGTATATTTTCACCATACATAAACATTAACAGTTACTTGAATCTGGTCAAAAAAGTAAACTTGTTCTCTTGGCAATGTGAAAGTGCTATAAAAATATGAATAAGTTCATCTCACACGATTTTGTGACGACTATCCCTGCACATCGAACGAAAGTTAAACCGACGGGGCCATACGAAATCGAGAAAATGTTGGCCGTTTGGGACGGCTTGCCTTCGCTGCGACGGGGAGGCATGCGTGCCACCAGCCCAGCCCGCAGCAGACGGCGTCGAACCGTCGACAAAGACAGGCCCACGCCAGTTACATCGCTCCAGTGTCGAGCCAACACTGTGGACGAGGCTGTACGGTCCGTTACGGCCACGCAGACAATATGGCGGCCATCCCGTGCTGTGGCCACGTCGCGTGGTCCAGTACCACGCTCGTGGACCCTCTTCTACTTACTGGTCCCACACACGCATTGCTATCGTAGCAGCATGCCCAGTACGAACTGAAATGTCACGGCACGACAGACCTGTTTCCCGGAGAATCGATCATTCTACCCCTTCCGAACTCACTCGCGTGCTGATATGGCGCCAGTTGACGTCGACGAGACACACTGGCGCTTGCCTTCACTTCGTTTGACACGGCTCTTCGCTGACTGAGCTTGGCGTGACACGGACCATTCCGGTCACACAAGATAGGGCGATGCTGATCCTAGGTGTAAGCCATCTCTCTGCAATCGTTATCACTTATTGCTGGTACGCTGTTCTACACATTTTCCGAGTTTCGCTTCATTCTGACCATTCTTTCTGGGTGTTGCAATTTTCACAAACAAAGTGTATATTGGAGTTCTCCAAAATAATATTTACACCAGGCGTGGTATCTTTAAAGTACCATTTCGTCCTCGTCTGGGGTATGATGTTTTTTCGTAGGTAAACGAGCAAGCGGAACCCTTAAGCATCATTCTTTCAATTATCTTCTGTGTTCGCAGACGGAGCACGCATTCTGCGTTTTCGCATTTTACTTCTGTATAATCACGGCCACAGTAAAATATTCATCTCCTTTGTAGTGAACAGTCGGATTGAGAGAGAGAGAGAGAGAGAGAGAGAGAGAGAGAGAGAGAGAGAGAGAGAGAGAGAAAAAAAAAATTCTGTACTGCTCAGAAACTAAGATAGTTAGCCGACATAATGAGATTTGTAATGCCGTCAGTTGAGTACATTTCAGACGCTCGTCAAAAAAATATCGTTGCCCATAACTGACGAGAGCTCCACTCTAATGTAGGGGACCGCGGTGGCTGAGTGGTTAGCCAGCTCGCCTACCACCGAGGCGAACCGAGCTCAAACCCCGGTCGGGCCACCGGACCTTCGTATGTGGGAATCTTGCCGGACGATGCCGTCGGTCGGCGGGTCTTCTCGAGGATATCCCATTTCCTCCGCCCCTTCATTCCGGCATTGCTCCATACTCCCCTCAATCACACTCATAGGCTCTCCCTCGCTGCTAAGACCCGTCCAAATCTCTTCACTCACTCATTCCACTAATGTAAGCAAACTATGTAGTCCCCTAAACTAGTTGATAATTTAAAGTTTTATTTGACGTTTAATGTTGAAGACAAATGAGAGGTAAAAGTATTTACATTTTCGTTTTGAAGCTAACATAGGGAGATTTATCATGATATAAATACATTTGTTTTTTTTTTTTTATAATATGAGTGACCGTGGTTACGTCACATGCCTCCCAACACAGCTTACGGAGCTCCATTCTCGGAGGGGTCACTCTCGGCATGTTCGCATGCCAGTAACATGGCGGACGTTGCTGTTATCCGCTGGGTTCCTCGGAAAACTCCCTTCGTTCTCCCACAGCTCGGATCCTTTGCTACTCCAGCTCCAATTCACTGCAACCCAGTCGGACTCAAGAATATTTTACAATTCTCTGGCATTACATAAAATAGTACTCTTAAGTAGAATAAAGTGGAAAATTAATTTCGGAAAATCTTACTACGGAAGTTATGGGCATTTATAATTTTCTATGTTTTGCTATACTAACTTTACAATTTAATAAACTTAGCATATTTGGTAACAATGGAATTTAGTTTTTGCCGTCGTTAAAATAAAATAAAGATATGTCGTTGAAATTCTTTAAGTACAATTTTATTTTAAGTTGTACAAAATAATTGATTCAAAATAGCCAGAAGTTAAACCCTAATCGCAGACGAACCAAAACATGTCAGATATCAAAGAAATTTTTTGTGACGTTCCTAAGACCTCATTGTGCTACATTTCAGATTAAATCATACATTACGCTCGTATTAACTGTTTTAAATTTATCTGACACAGAATTTAATGTTAAAATGATTATCAAAAATTGGTCAAAGTTATTTTTAAACTTATTAGACATTTTTATCAAATTTGTATTTATATAATACCACAAAACAGTGAAATATCTTAAAAACATTAAAAAAAATATTGAGTCATTTGAGAACAGTTTTAAGCACCGCCGAAGACTCTCGCTCACTAAACTACTTTACAGTCTTTCTGGATAGGCGTCTGCACGTCGCTCAACTGATCCAGTGATGCTTCTCTTTCTTGTTGTAGCAGAAGAACGTACCACGAGCGCTTTTTTTCAGTTTACTGTACAGTTTTGTTTTGCAAATTTAATATATTTAATTTTAAGCTGCCTTTAATGATAAGAGACTAACACATTTTTCACATACAGTTTCAGCAAGTTTTACCGTGAATTATCCTGAAGATGACACTGTAGAGCTCTGCAATTTCTGTATATTTAATAATCTAAACAAACTTATTTAGCGTTTTTTATTTTTATAATTTATATTTTTTATTTGCATTATGTTTATATTTTTATATTAAATATATTTGTATTATTTTTAAATATATTATATTTTATTATTATATTATGTTTTATATTTATATTTTAACTTAAAAAGTAGTTAGCTTATTTAAACTCGTTAAATGATTTCCCAATTTTACAACTGCTAATTATTTCAGTTATTATTTACCTAAGCGTTTGTTTCACTGTATATTTGTGTTTTTGTTTTACTGCTTTCCAAACCAATTGTGTTCCACACAGTTCAAACACAACCAAAAGAGCTACAGTGACCGATCAACTAATTCAGTCAGTAACACTGATATGGTGTTCTTATATGGAAATGGAAACATTACAGCTGAATTCCTCATTTACTTATACGAGATTGTTCAGAGACAGGTAGGGCTCCAATTGCGCTAAGAAGTGAAATAAATACGAGTTTTCCGTCATCAATCCATTTTAACAGGGTCATCCAACTACATGACTACATAATTGAAAATATTTTTCAATAATCAGTTTTTCTTGCATATCTTAAAGTGAACTGAAGATAAATAATATAATTTTGCCAAAGCAGACTTAACTGGCAAATACGGCCAGTATTAAAATGAAGATTATTTACTTGTCAATTATCTGTAATTTATTGCTGATATAAAATGTTCATGTTTTGTTAAATTTTGTTACACCGATTTAGGTGAGAAACTAAAACCATGGGTTAAAAAGTAGATTAAAATACCGTATTGGAAAATTAGCCATATCAGATTAATTAGTTTCGTAGATCTACAGATGTTCGTTGCTTTCGAATAACCACTTCGGACATACGGCAATTAAATTATAATAATTTATGAATGTTTCAGACTTACATTTGGTATCAAACTAATTTATAAACTCTTGTGTTCTGACTGCAAATGTTTCAGGCAAAAATTGTATACGCATGCAGACTGGCACACAATATTTTTTTTCGCATGAAATGTATATAACACTCAGCGATTTCTTTTGCATTACTGCACAATCAGAGATTATAAATGCGTCGAGGTTGAAATACAATTACAAGTAAGCCAAGTTTTTAACTTCAAAAATTTCATTTACAAAATGGATTCGATTAAAATAATAAATATCATATTGGAAGCAAACACTATCAATTTGTATAATATTTGCTTGGCGTCAGATATAAAGTATCTGACCGTGCTACGTCCTTAACCAAGAACGCGGCAAGGCCGGATTTGCATAAAAACTTAGCAAAACAAACAGAACACAGAAATGGCAAAAATCCATGCAATAACCATTTATCTGTACAGTGTAATGGTAAGTTGATAATGATAAACAACCTATAACAGAAACAAAGAAGTGTGGTGATTATTCTTTTATTTTTATTCTGTTTCTTTTCATTCTTTTCAGTTGTCATTAATCTTACATATGGAAACGCTATCATTTGTTATCAGTCTTACTTGTGAAAAATTCCCAATTGATTAAAATACCAAGTTACCATAACAATTGAGTAAAATACAAAATTATTTCAGGTACAATAAATATGTTGTAACTCAGCTAATACTTGAATTTTCCACACTAAAATACAGGAAATGTATACGCCTCTAACTGGCCATTTAGTAAACACAGAAGGCCATCACAATATATACTGGGCAAGTTACCGCGAAATACCATCATCACAAAATGGCGGATTAATTCTTATCATACCGACATTTACTCTAAATTTTACAGAGTTGTTTTGTTTGTTTCTAAACAAGGCAAACCCAATATGGCAACACTTTACTGGTAACCAATCAAAGAACATTGTAACCTGAAAATTGTACACAGTATTTTTTTCCCCTAATCTACTCGCGATCTCAATTGGATAAAAGCAACTGTTAAGCGATTACAGCCTTAACTCCCGCTAGCAAATGTCGTTATTCAAAACGTCCAAAACTTCATAAAGTTTTAAAAATTTTTACTAACCATAAATACAACAGTGTCCCAAATACCGGCTACCATTGCCTGGACTTGGTTTCGAAATGTTAAGACCATAATTATTATTTTGATTAGAAGTGGTTACAACCACCAAAATTCTTTCTTAAGACTTGGTCACATAATTGCTTATGGGTTTGCAAAACCTGGTTACGAAGGGCAACGTTTACTGTTTCACCCATTATCAAAATTTTCGGATAAGAGATCAACATTTTGCAAGCTTAAAATTATTTAAAATTTCCGGCCATCCTGGCCCGAGCCTAACCTCGAAATGACATAAAGGTCCTATTAGCTTGAAGAGTCTACACTTATGTATGAAACCAATAGCTACTTATCTGGTAGAAGTTTGCCCCCTCGAGGCCGCTGACTGACCCCAAACGAAGCAATTTACAGGCATTATCTACACAGATCCGCAAACTAGGGCTACCAGTTACATTATCTTCCTCAGACAAAAGACGTAATACCAAGAAATCGGTGGTATTGCAATTGTTCCTGGGAGGGGTCGCGATATTCACGACCAATGTGGTAGTTGATGTTACCAATTAAGGTGAACCGACGCAGCAGACACCTATTTCCCTTAGGGAGTCTACATAATTTAAAAGTCAATCACCAATGATATTGCGATACGCAATCCCACTTCCGGCCTGTCGACCAAGTTGCCGGAACTGGATTAAACCAGGCGTGATGCGCGGGCATCAGGTGGCGACGAGGCCCCAGCGCCAGCTGCCGATGGTACTTCCACCGGGTGACGAACCACCGAAACAACCTCCGGGACTCAGTTGTCCGTCCTGACTGGTCGCTGATGCACGTGAAAATATAGCACGTACAAAACATACGTTTTCCTGGCACCCCAGGTTTTCAAATGTATTTTGTAAGGTAACGTAAGCCTGGCGAGAACATTACAGGTTAGTTCTTTAATAGTTTGAAATCATTTGTAGAAGTGTTTTAACACCAAAGAAGCGTGTTTAAAAGTTAGTGTGTGACGGCTTCTCGTCGAAACAAAATGTCAGGTAACCGCATACTGTAATTATTCAAATCGGTGGCTGGCGACGTGGTCCAGTCCGCTGCTTCAAAAAATTATTATCATTTGTACTTAATTACAATTAATAATTATTTGAGGGCATGAGGGGACGTGGTCCCGCCCGTCACAAGTTGAAACTCTTGTAATTTTCTCACAGAATTTTGAGCACCATTTTGTTATTTGTTTTCAACTTTACTCTTACAATCTACTTAGTTGAGATTTATTAAAATATGCAGACTATTGCATAAATGTCAAAATCATTTTCAAACCACTGTGAATAAAATGTCCTTATTTAAAAACATGTAATTTAGTACGTTAATTATATAAGCAATGTCAGCGCAGAGAATAACGTACTATTGTAGGGCGCATATGCTTTGAGCACGCTGGTGAAACCTCACTTAAATGCACACACACGCCTCTTATCAGAAAGGATGTATAGTATGGACTGGAAACTTGCTGCATATTTCTGCAGCGGTGTTATTGTGACGCCAGCAGCTTGAATCTTGTGCTACACGTCCTGTGATTTTTATGAAAATGCTGTATTTTAAGTCTTTATCTTCCAAAATTAAAACCTGTTTAAAAACAACGTAAATTGAATTTTAATAATTTCACATTGCAATATTTAACAAGAAAGCGCCAGAAATCACACCCGAACGTTTTATTAATAAAAGAAAGTTTCATGAATATTTAACCAACCACAGTACATTAGTAGAAATTTTTCTTAACGTGCTTCCGTCCAGATAAAATATTTTGCCGAGAACTCTCGATTGCCCTTACGATAATATTAGGCCAAATTCCCTATAGGCTGTTCACGATAAGCTGAGCACACTTGTCAGTCTTACTTGAGATCTACTTGTATGCACATTGTATATTGTAAGAGTAGTCCCTATCCCTGACTCTCTATTATACTCTTCACTGTTACTCCTAAGACTGTTGGCTGCTGCTAGTCAGCGTAATATCAGAACTCTGTAGGATAGTGAGGCCTACCGGGGGGGGGGGGGGGGGTGGGGGTGCTGTAAATTTCGGTGGCTATTCCAATAAGTAAGTCTCCTTATATAAAACACGTTTATTACAACATCCTTTAACTCAGACAGAACAATACATTTATCTTTATGTAGAACGATAAACCTCAATTACTTTACTTCTATAGCCTTCGCAATGATTAACACTATATGATTATGTCCCTAGCCTTGCCAGAATATTATTCAGTTAGAGAGGGTTATTAACGGGACCTCGAGATCTGGGATGTCACCCTACTGTCTAGCTGTAATTATGCTCACCAAATATCTGAAGAAGGGTAGATTGCAATTCTGCCTGGAGCTCCTCCAGACCCTGATCTCTCGTAGTCTTGTGCTTCGCGCCGCTCCGGCACTGTACGTCGACACTGTTAAACACTCTCTGCCGTCTGGGGGAGGGGAGGGTGGCGCTCTGACCATTTATAGCCTGGCGGTAGTGGGTCAGAGGGAATTTGTTATCCAAACAGGGGGATCGCTAGAAATCCATAGTCTGTTTAACCTTAACCCGTTGTGTACGTCCCCCTGGAGCCCACCACACTATACTTCCACTGTATGTAAAATTGAAATTGTAATGGGCGTGATCACGGTGTTCATGCGTCGGTCAAGTAAATCTGTTAAATAGTTAGAGAAGTAAATATTTTACAAACTTGTTTATTCTTACACTTGTACTTATTAAAATTAAAAAAAAAAAAAAAACAAGCAGATAAATAATTTCGTTATAGGCCCTACATAAATGTTTACTTCACACTTAAAATTCTATGTTAATAAATGGAACTGCGTTCCCTTCATCGTTACCAACTTAACTAGGCGCATTTCAGTCATTATGGCCGTTAAAACACATGCAGGTATTGGCAGTGAAATTTTTCAAAGAGTTATTTCAAAAGTTCTCATTTGACCGAAAAAACCTATGTCAGAATTAAAACCCAGTTCACGATAAAGTGAGCACTACTGAAATCAATCTTAGAAAAAAGTCGCTGCCCCTGCCTGCATAAATTTTAACGGGCGAAATTAATTGACATGCGCCCAGTAAAGTTGGCAATGATGGATGGACATAAGTTCCAATTCTTAACATCGAATAAAATGTGTTAGGTAACCATTTGTGATAACTTAAAATTAAACATTTCTTTTATATTTGCAGTTTCACCTAACCGACGCATGAATAAAGTGATGAGGCCCATGGCAATGTTAATTTTACATAAGGTGGAAGGATACACAACATGCATACAAGTAGATCTTGAGCACGGCTTTCAAGTGTGCTCATTATACCGTGAGCGTTATCGTATTTTCAGAGCGCAAAGACGTAGTATATAAGTCATTCACACGCCGTGTTTTTCCGAGAGCGAGAAACTAATTGGTCTGGTCATCTGTTAAGTGGCGAAGGGCCCCGCTGTGATGGTCGTTATTGTTTGTAATCATAGCATCACTCATAGCGATTCGTTTTATTGATCATGTTATTCTTAAGGTGGTTCACGGCTGATCGAACTCTATTGAAATCAAGAGTTGAAAATAAATTCCCTGTTTGTAACTTTACGTGTTTTGGTGTGCTTACAGTTTTTAAGGGTATCAGGAAAAGTAGTTCCAGTTATTAAATAATAATAATAATAATAATAATAAACAACCTCAAATATAAAAAAGAAACTATTCCATTCAAGTTTTAAAATTGTACATAATTAACGTGCTTGTGCTTGGCTATGGTTCAAAATAATTCCCGAAGACACCAGAATATTAAAAAAAAAGTCTTAGAAATTCATCATGTTGTTGACTCACAATTTTAATTTAAGATATACGATAAAATTAAAACTATGAATGATATTACTGGCCAACAAAATGAATTCGAGATAAACCTAAGCTCAAATTAAACATAGTTTTTTTTTTTTTTAATTTAATTGGCACAAAATTTAAATTTAAATTTCCAGTAATTATGTGTTGAAACGGTTGAAATATTTTTCATTTGAATAGGCATTTTAAACAAACTCACATCTAATAAGTTTGGGCAAAATTGTGGAATATCCCCAAAATTGTGGAATATCCCCAAAATCCTGAAAAAAAAGATGTAGACAATTGGAAACTTGAACAAAGACTTATTGATAGTGTAATATTGGAATATGTGGACTAAATGCGGAAATGGTTGTTTTAGTTTTAAACATAACGTAATGGCGACACGTTTTGGTTTCGAACTGTTTCATGATTATACATAATTAAGATATGCATTCTATTATCCCATTCAGATCCAGTGTACACAATTGTGTACATTACGCCAGTGTAGGTAATTTTTGTTCTGTACTGCACACTGCGAAGCTTAATGACCAATGATCTTACCTGTGGGTAAATGATTCTCAAACCGTCTTGTTGATCTAGGTCATTATTGGTTCATATAACTCTAGTTGTAGTCTACATTAGCCTACAACTCATTAGCTCGACAGCGAATCAAGATTTGCGTTGACTTAAGTACAGCGCGCATCATAATAGTTTTTGTTTGCAACACCTAAACAACCGTAAATTAAAGCGGGTCTGAAAGAGTTAATTATGTCCACGGAAACGTAGAATTTTAAAATGTGGCGTAATGATATGCAACATGCTGAAAGGAGGACGTGAATATGAACTTTTAAAGGTGTGCAATTAACCATTGACCCACCACACACACACACACACACTACAATATCTCTATACGTTGTTCTCCCACATGTGTTTCACAGCCTGAATTCACAGGACCACCTCGACGATCGTAGCACACAACAACACAACTCTGTACGCATGCCGCCAGTTAACTCCCGCATTCACAAAGGGACGTGACTGGAGCATTCTGCCGCCCAGCATCAAAACTGCAGTGTTGTTCGCGTGTCTGCGAGGGGAAGGCAGCCAGTCGGCGAGCTGGTACTGCACTTCTTTACTCATGGGAGAAGATACGAGGTCGGATTTTTTTTGGCGGCCAGTTTATTCCACTGTCAAGTCCTTTTGCAGATCCTGTGAGAACTGTTCGATTACTTACTATGTCAATAAATCACCTTCTCGAATATTGCTTGACTCTCGCGTGTTGGTTAGCTGCTGGCTTACTTTTATTTTGAGCCACGAAAGCCATTTAAAAGGGGTCGCGACAAATATGCGTGTAAGTATAAAATTACACTTCATAACTTGACATTATACATTTCGGCTTTCATTCCCTCAAAGTTGTTATAGAGCATGCGAAGTAACACGGAAAAAATTGTTCAGTTATAACAGATATAAAAATCAACATTTCGGAAATATTAATAAAAAACTGTTATTAACAAACAGTATTTTATTTTCATTCGTATCTTTTACTCTAAGGCATAGACAAATATCTATTTGCATCTTTGGTGGAAACTAAGACGGGGGTTTATTCAATATTCACTGAAGGAATTCCACCGTTTGCCCTCAAGCATTTGGGTTTTCGAAATCATTTTATTCATACAACTGAAATAAATGAAATTTTATAAAATTTTCACTTAGGTTTTATAGAAATCTCAGCAATAATTTACAAGGTTTCGCTGTCGGCTGAGGTTCAAAATTCCCCGTCAAAAAGTGTTTGAACGAAATTTAATTACTTCGAATTTCTGTGATTGCCTGCTGGTAACTGACTTCATAGCATATTGGTGAAAGAAAAGTTTAAGTTGTATGCTTACGTAACTATACTGATGATACTGATAAGTTCTGAGTTCGAATCCCATTAACCCACGTATACGTATGCTGTTTTTAGATGTGAACATACTGCCAATGTTTTGGAAGAATACGTTTACTGACATGCCAGTTTAAACTGCGCATTAAATACTTAATTGTAATCATTGGAAAATAAATAAGTATTTGCGTTTATATGAGCCATCGTCTCTATAAAAATAGATGTAGAAGTTAATCAACTGTTTGCAATTGTTATTTTACGTCTGTGGCTTGATTCTTGAGTGTTCTAACATAACTTATATTTACACTACACAAACAACATACCTTGCTTGACATTTAAAAAAAAAAGATCACTCAATATTTCAATATGACTCGAAAGATAAAATTAAAATGCAGTTATTTTTTAATTGAGGAGAACGTATTGCTTCACTATTGAACCCTTCCATGAAGAGCCGTTATTATCAGGACAAGGATTTCACACGAACACAGTCCATAGCCTTAAACAACGAGCGACCATTTATATCACACACTGCTTAAAAAAGCGACCAAGTCAAAATATTTTCTAATAGATTATTTAGAATTTGCAGTAAAATTAAGGATTAATATTTTCCTCGGTAATTCCTCAGTCTGCATCGCAGGATCACGAAAATGTTGGTATTTAATAGTCTTTTAGGGCAAACTTCGTTGTCTTAGATATTCTCGAGCCTCTCTTGTATGCCCCAGTTAGTATAGGCTGTTCACGGTATAGTGAGCACTTTTGAGGCCCTAGTTACTTTTTGCTTTCGGCAATATTTTATCCTTTAAGCACCTATTGGGATAAATATTGTCATGTAAGTAATAAACACAGTGTGTATATTCCACCGCACTTGGAAGTTATCGTCTAAGGCTAAAATAAAATATATTTATTGATTATTATTCCAAATGAGAGTGTTTTCAAAAGTGCTCACTTCACCGTGAACAGCCTATAACAAGTTTTGCTCTTGGATAAGCAACACAGAATAAGGACTTCCTTTTCTTGTTGATTTATCAATGGGTTAGATTTCTCCATAGTGTCAGAAAATCATTGATCCAATTGCAAAATGATGAAATGTGTGTGTGTGTGTTTGAGGCGTAGAATTCTCCCCACGTGAATTCGCAAAATTTTCCGTGCCATATATACGATTTAACTTTCGCTATAAGTAGAGAGAGGAAAACTTCGCGAGTTCGTTTCAGGACAAGATAGACGTCCAACACTGGTAAACTGATGTCACCTTTGCAATTGTATCACAGTTTATTAGACACGCCCTGAACGACGCTACGCCAATAGCAGGCTGGAAAGGAAACAAGTAGCGAGTAGCGTACTGCCAGGTGTGGGGTAACACTAGCTACTCTCTGGGGCAGCAGCCAATGAACAAACATCTGAGGCTGGAGTGTACACAGGACTGTGCAGTCTAGCCTACATGTCATTGAACTCGAGAATTTTTTCTATCCCTAGCTATAAGGAACACGTGTAGCTTAGCCAGAATCCATGCTCAGGCAAGAATGTAATGACAACATAAATACTCTGTTAATTTGTGTTCTCGTACCTGCGTGGCGTGTGACATATATAGCAATTACTATTTTCATTAAAGAGCAATAATGCGTACGCCATACTAGTGATTTGTAACAGTGACGGGGATGCGAGAGCAGCAGACGATCAACATTGGATCAATTTTCGTATAAGATATTCACGGTTACTTCAGACTTTTCTAAAACCCTGCTAAAGTTCTACTTCCAGGATATTCCTCCGCCTCGTTTAAACAAACCTTATTTAAGTACCAAAAAATCACACCAAAGGGACAC
The DNA here is from genome assembly GCA_029891345.1 of Dryococelus australis. Lineage (NCBI taxonomy): Eukaryota > Metazoa > Arthropoda > Insecta > Phasmatodea > Phasmatidae > Dryococelus > Dryococelus australis. The sequence goes on from CM057005.1 coordinate 31,669,964, forward strand.
CGTATAGATTTCGTGCGCACTATTATTTCCCACGAGAAACATTTATCATAGGCTGTTCAGGTAAAGTTAGCACTTTTGAGGTCCTATTTACCTTTTTTTCAGCTATTATTTATCCTTTACTTACCTTTTTTTAATAGATATTGGCATTCAAGTAATAAACGCAGTGTGTATATTCCACCGTAGTAGGAATTTTACATCCAAGGCTAAAGTCAAACATATTTATTGACTATTAGAGCTTTCAAAAGTGCTTACTTTACTGTGAATAACCTGTACTAAGCATTACCAACACACCATTATTCTGCCTGTATTTACTCATATTAGTTATTAATGAAGTATTAAATTTTATAGACATAATATATATGTAAAAGTTCAATTTAATAATAAAATAAAGTACTTTGTTATATTAACACAATTATAGAACACTCGTAATACGTGATATATTTAGGAAGACACCAAACACGTGATTTTTCAAAGGTTAGATTCGAAAAGAGTGAAGTAACCGCGAAGAGATCGCGTCGGAGAAAGATTATAGTACCACAGCCAAAATCCGCGATAGTGTAGTGCCTATATATGTACACGGCATCCCAGGTACGGATGGCAGAAGAATTCTCGGTCAGCTAACCGTCAGTAATGTTCGCGAGCGCGCGCCGATAGTAATGAACAAATTAAGGCGGCAAGAAAAGGTCACTTCCATTATTATTTTTTTAAATTAATTAGTCCTTGAAGGTGTATTTCAGTATATTTGGATTCGAAAAATTTTAACCACTAATTCACAGTCCGGAAAATTGCTCATTGTAGAATGAGACACTTTAATTTATGAATAGCTTTAAATATCCTTTGATCACTTAAATATTCTGCAAAAATCACCTTCCTATGACGTCCTATATTTGCCATAAACTAATACCAGCGTTTTTCGTTTTAATGTTATGTATCGGAAATAATTGCAGGAAATTGCCACGTAACTTATACGGATGTTTTTAAAATCATCATATTTTTAACATTCAAATGCCTTAATTATCGCGTCGATTAAGTACCAGAATTTTATTTATCATACGTTTCGAAAAGTGGTTGGAAACAAAATTTTTAAAATACAAAATTGGGCTCAAATTATGCGTTACATGACACATTTAACTTTTATAAGTTTCACGATGATTTAAAAGTGGCAGATCCAAGATTATGAGATGTTTCCAGTATATTTGGGTAAATATTACATTTTTTTAAAAACAATTCAGCGTATTTATATTACTAAGCTGGGACGTTAATGTTAGTAAGTCTAAGGTTGATTCCAAATACTGGCCTAAAGAATCCCTTAGGGTAAGGGATCCATAGAAAGTGCACTCTAGCGGATGCGGCCATATTGGCTTGGTTTCCGAATTCTCATTAGGGGTGCCGATTCATCTCTTCACGCGTTCATTGTCAAGGGATACGACCCTTGCATCCACTGTCGTATCCATTGTCAAGGGATACGACCCTTGCATCCACTGTCGCATCCATTGTCAAGAGATACGACCCTTGCATCCACCGCCGCATCTATTGTCAATGGATACGACCCTTGCATCCACTGTCGCATCCACACATCCCTCAGCTACGGAATTAGTTCGTCATTTGTTTATATTATAGTTTACACTGATTTCGCGCGTGTGGTGTGACTGTGTTTTTAATTTTAAAGTTGTTGATTAAAATGTATGAAAGATTTGTTTGTTTTGTCTTGCCTTTAACAGTTAGTAAATTGAACTCCGACATAATCGCAAAAATAATATGCTGTTTAAAATACTGACCACTTGAGCAATCAACTTCATTAAACACATTAATCTTTTCAACAAACGCATTTGTAATTTGTATATGCTCATCAAACATAAACTGCCCTATTTACAAGAAATCTTGATTTCAATTTGCAGTCATCACCAAGCAGAAAGATTTTCGTCTGCAGTAAATTGTTGAAATTTTCCCGAGATCCCATAGATAGCAGAAATAAAGATACAACTTCAAAGTAGTAAAAAGTGCGTTACAGCTAGCGCTAGCTAAGCGTGCTCTAACTGTAGCAGAATTCGGATGTTATCCATCCCTTCAATGCAGCCATTTCCACAGTGAATGCATGCACGAAGGGACATAGGGATGCGTGAGCAATGGACGCATCCACTGAATTCGGAAACAGCCCAAATGTCGTGGTACGCAGGAGCAACCAACATGCTGTGTGCTCCAAACACGTTTTATGCAGCAATTAATGTCGGGCTCACAAACTTGTAAGACGAATTGTCCACACTGCTGGTCGTATGTAAAATGACTGTGCCAATGAATTCACAGAATTCGTACGTAAAGACGTATTCTGTATTTTTGTGGACGTAAGGGACATAAGACTTGTGACATGTCTCTCGTAGGATTCTTATATACCAGGCGTATTCTTACCAGGCCTTGTGGCAAGTATCTCATAGGATTCATCACTCTAATAAATTATTACGTAAATTTACCATACCAGTGTATATTTACATTGACAAAGCGTGAAAGTAAAATATTGTCCTTAAGTTCCCATCTTTGTACAGTAGCAATGATAAACATCCGCATATTTTCAGCCAGGTACACTCTCAATCTGAATCAGTGAGAATTTCACAGTTTCAATCAGTCAAACGTATCTGACTGATCCAACAGTCACTTCAGTGAATTTAACTGACGGACTATTAAAACTATGCCATATTTCCTTCACTGATGGATTCAGTGACATTTCCTACTGATTCGTCAGTCATTTTTTCCCGCTCTTTTCTCGGTGCTTTATTTTTCAACTGATGGACCAGTGAAACATCTGGGCAACTTGCTCCGTCTCTAATTATTTTTGACCGATGTATCAGTGAAACTGCGTGTAAAAATGGCCGTTAAACAACGTGCATCAAGTGAAGTAACAACGAATAAACGAATAAACGAATAAAGAACTAACACAAAATGCTTTCTAAAATAAGCTTCGTCTTTCAAAACGCCATTTTATGAGATAATATGAACACACAGCCTTTCTTCCATTTCGATTCCATGCAATCGTAACAGCGCTCTGTTTGAAGATTCTAACTGCATTTAATGTGGCGAAGAGAGTGCACTCATATATACTATTCGTTTTAACAATCCTAACGGTACCAATCAAACCAAACACGCAAAGTATGAGCATACAACTTCGAAACTACACAATTTCGCATAGGATATATAAAACATATATTTTCCTCCAATATTTTGGTCTTGGCGTGGTAGCTGAGGTGGCAAGTCACTGGCCTAGAGTCGAAGGGCAAGCGAGTTTAATCCCGGCCCACCTGCGGAAGTGGTATTGCTTCTTAAATTACGGTAAATTGCACAATGTAAATAGTAAACTTATTTCACGTAATTATTTGCCTACGTTCAATAAAAGCAATATTTAATTCGCCACTGTAGTCGGCCGTTACTTATTTAATCCGTGGAATTGTATCGCGTCACTAATTCAATCAGTGCAATCTTTTCAATGAAACAATCAATGGTTTTCCACTGATTCTAAGTGGAGCCATTTCCAATTATTGAAGTGGTTGGATTTCACTGCGAATCACAGTGTAGGCAGTGCCATTGCCAAACGCTGTATATGTTGAAAATTTTCGTTATAATTTAGGAAGTTATCCAGAATTTTTTTAAAGTGGCAGTACAAATCGTATGATGCATCAGTCCTAGTTCGAAGTTACAAACATATGGACTTACAATTCATTAGGATTATGCTGCGACCACAGCAGGTTTCTTATACAGACTACAGTATGCACTAGTGTCTTTATAGCGTGATGTGAATATTACACCATAAGCCAGAACGTAGGTTCCCACATGCGTTACAGGAATGGTGTTTTATGCGGGAGTGCGTTTGTCTCTGAAAATACAAGATTTAGTAATTTCACATACTGTTTCGCCTAAATAACATCAAATATTGTTCCTTTCAGTGTATCTGTCCTTACTTGGCGGTAAAAATGTCCAGACATTCTCCACACCGCTTTTATTCTAAACCTGAAGTTATGGTGTACATGCTGTATCACGAAGAAAGCTCAATCTTGAATACAATTCTAAACCTGAAGTTATGGTGTACATGCTGTATCACGAAGAAGGCTCAATCTTGAATACAATTCTAAATACACGGTTCGCAAAACTGGCAGGCAGATAAGCGATTGAAGAGCGATATCATGTTTGGAACTTGATTCTGCAAATAGTGCACATTATCAAATTACTACCAGAAACGCGTACTCTGTGATGTTTTTTTTTTCTTTTAAAATGTTTCCAAATTTATTCAAATGTGCTCAGTCCTGGGTTAAGGATCATCCCAAATATTGATGTTGTTTATCCAGTCACTAAACTCTAAGAAATTGTTTGGAAATTTACTATACCAGTGTATACGGTTAGTGAGAAAGCGGTAATGGTTATTTCCCCCCTGTAAATTCATCGTAACGTTCCTACATTTTCTCAGGAAACAGTCAAATGCATAGGGAAGTTCCCAGCTATGTATAGTAGCGCTGTTAAACATTCCAATATCTGCAGTTTGATGTGTGGTATTATTTCCATACAATGTATAGGTTAAAGACTTCCATTGCAGTTTAGGAAGTTTACCAGAGATTTTTTTACAGTGTAGTTGTAAACATCACCGAACCACTTTATTTTAGATTGTTAAGTGGGAAGAAGATTTTCTCTTCCACCATCTCGCAAGAATAATGAGATTTCGTGTTTGCTGCAGATATATGAAAATTGTTTTAAATCAGAGCTCACCACTATATTAATTACGAAAAATGCGTAAACTAAATTTCGTCAAAGATAGGAAGAATAAATGCCCTACTCGTTAAGAAAATTATTCAATAAGAATGTATAAATAATCACAACTTATCGGCCTTTATTGCTGTTTCAGTTAGTACTGAAAACAACAGTGTATGATGGCCAGGAGTATTCAAGATGGCCGAACGTGTGAGCAACGTTTCAACATTGCTTTCAATTATTTACCTCTCTTCCCTGAGGCGTGCCTCGCATGGGAACAACTTCAAACTGCTTTCCTGCTGTGTGAAATGAACGCGGTTCAACCATACATTTTAAAACACTTCTGCGATCCGTTTCTTAGAAACAGCAATTATCACGTCAGTGGTGTCATCCATAAGGTCAACACGGGGACTTCGAGTTCTGCACGTGTCTACTGTTTCAGAACTCTACAACACACATAAAATAGTCATTTTGTGACTTCTGCACAAGATGAACGACTGCCGACTGAATATGTTTACAATTGATTGCATTAAACGTCGTGAGAAATAATCACTTACAGTTTGAATTGGGTAGCTCATAGTGGCATTCGTTGCCAGTGCTGTTTGTAACACTGTTAAAAAAATATTCCCTTCATTTTATGGAAAAATGCTGGTAAAAACCTATCCAGAAGTGTCCGTAAACTCTCCATAAAATTACGGACACATCGATTTTCAGAAACGGACTTTCCGTAAATTTCACGGAACCTCTCCGTTAATTGCCAAGTTAGTTTTCTGTGCTTTCCGTTTAAAATAAAAAGAAATAATGAAAATGTCTTTAATTTTCGTTATGTGGGTGTTCTACCGTGTATAAAAATGGTATTAAAAAAGTTAAAATATTTTGCACTTAAGCGAGATTTGAACACGAGGCAAGAAAATTACCAGCCCACGACTCTAACCAATAAAAATAAATAAATTAATTAATTTACTGTCACAAACAATATACAGAGTTGTTTACCCTTAACCTATTATACAGTACACATTCAAACACACAACATAAACAAAAACAAAATACTCAATAAAATGTCTACACAATTCTTACACGGGGGCACAAAACGATATGAACATTTGGTGACAAAGTACTGACAAAGTCGAAGAACACACGAAAAATTATTTAACCGGGGGGGGGGGGGGGGGGTGAGGGGGGCAGCACACACATACAACTCTCACTTTAGAATATGAATATTTGGTATAACTTTTATATTTGTACTCAAAAGACAAAAGCAAAACTTCAGTTTCTATTAAATTTAGTGTATTTTTAGTGCTGCCAAATGTTACAGACGCCTGATGCTATTTTTTTTAATGTTTGAAAGAATAGATCATAGTCGCGTGGATAACATTAACTGCCGCAGAAACGATAATTTTCTTGTTACAGTGGCGAAGAAAGCTTCGTGTAGAATCGGCATTGTTCGTCCCCGTAACTCGGAGCCAAAGGGAATACGGAGACTTTCCGTATTTTGTATTTACGGACTTAACCCCGTTTTTACTCATTACGGATTGCCTTTCCGTATATACACTGTACATTTCCGTAAACCATTCTGTAAATATACGGAAATTCTTAAGAGTGAAATAATAATTAACTGAAAATTGTATTACATAATCATTTAAGACTGTTTTCAGACGACCATTATTTCTACTAGGTTTCTGTACACATCTTAACTTTAGCACTAGTATAAACGCTGATACAGTATTGAATTCGGACTGGGTCTGAACTAGTTATCGCTTTGGACGTCTATGTAACATTTTTTTTTTTTTTAAACTTCTTTACAATTTCTTTGTAACTTGCGAAAAGTGAAATTATTATTTTCGGACGCAGTCTGCAACTACGTTTACTACATGTTCAGAAAAGATGATACTATATACAAGCACGAAACATTTTAATTGGCCTACTGTTTACTTTTAACTGGGGGCATAAAAATAGATATCCCACCCCCTCCGATCACACCACGAAAATAGATATCCCACCCCCTCCGATCACACCACGAAAATAGATATCCCACCTCCTCCGATCACACCACGAAAATAGATATCCCACCTCCTCCGATCACACCACGAAAATAGATATCCCACCCCCTCCGATCACACCACGAAAATAGATATCCCACCCCCTCCGATCACACCACGATAATAGATATCCCACCTCCTCCGATCACACCACGAAAATAGATATCCCACCTCCTCCGATCACACCACGAAAATAGATATCCCACCTCCTCCGATCACACCACGAAAATAGATATCCCACCTCCTCCGATCACACCACGAAAATAGATATCCCACCTCCTCCGATCACACCACGAAAATAGATATCCCACCCCCTCCGATCACACCACGAAAACAATATGGTTTGCAAAACATCTGCTGTGTTAATACAAGGGTAGCAATCAAGTTTGTTTGCTTATAACATCTAACATATTATTAACCAAGATAGCAATAAAACATAACTATTTTTTCTTGTTTGTGACCACAACTATAGTTACAGTTCTTATCGCAGAGCACTTAACTCGTACTAAACAGAACAGCTTCAGTAATATTTGGATAATCCCTCCCCCCCCCCCCCCAATCCACAAATCTCTCGCTAAAATTTATAATTGATATCATTTAACGGATGACAGTAAAGAATCTTGGTTGGCAGCTGTCCTGAAAAGAAGCTTACACAAATTCTATTGTCATTTGTACACTAATTTATTCTTACATAAATAATGTACTTCTGTGATTTGTTTGTTATTCAATTAAGAGAGCAATTTCTCGCGAAACAAAGATACAAAAATAAAATTATAAGTTTTAATAATTTTGGTTTATCATATTTAACTATTATTTCAAAGCTATTAAAATTTATAAAATAACAATATTAATAGAAGCTCTTATTAATGTTGTATTAGTAAAAAAAATATCCCGAGGGCGACTGTGTAGTATCTAAATATGAGATGAAGATTACATCATAGGATGAAGACGGAAGTATATCAAAATTAATTCAGTGAATATGAAGCAATAATTTGAGAGAATTAAATTCCATGTGAATTGCTAGGGTGCCTTTCTAAAAAAAAGTGTGGTACGATAAACATAGGTTTTAAATACACAAAGAAAAAATCGGAGATTAAATTTGTTTAAATGATTGACATCTAACTTGAACGCTTGTGTTGTTTGCTACTGAAGCACAGTTTAATATTAGTTTTTTATTTCACTCGGCTCTATAAACCTAACAGTAAAGTCATCTAATAATATGTAGTGCAGTCTAAATTCAGGGAGGCTTATCGCAAATACATCAGACAATGAACAACCATGTCTGGTCAGATACATAGAGAGGACGTGTGACGTCTTGTCTTACGGCCAACACACTCGTAAATGTTTCTGGTTTATAATAGAATTCCATCATTCAGAATAATTTCGAACAGGGAGTAATTGCTACGGAGTTACAGTTCCGCTTCCAAAAGTTTTAAAAACCTTTCTCCCCTAATAGATAGGTATTCAAATAAAGTTGCATGTCGTTTTATATGCATTACTTGTCCTTTTAAGCAATTGTTTAGCCCAACATTTTCCTTTCAATCGTTAGTTTACCAACCAAAACAGAGCGTATGTTGCTACGGTATGGACTGTGACGTAGGCCTGTCACTTATCCTTGAACCATCTTTGTAACTTTCAGTTAACATTTTTCGAAGGGGGTTATAGTTGCAGCCCAATAAAATTTTTATTAGATATGCAAACGTTTCTTTAAAAACTTATCCTAAATTGGAGTTAAGCAGCTCTATACAAAAAGTACTAATATAATATAAAAATGCTAATATCTGACAATAATCTGGAGAAGTTTTTAAGAAACTAAAAGATTCCTTGAAAAATTAATTTTTTGCATTTTTAAAGGTACATCGACCCATGTTTAAAAAGTATGTTAGATATTTTCTCGAGTTTTAAAGTGCAAAGGTTCGTGTTTAAAAAGTATTAAAAATATTTAGGCTAGCTTCGAAATAAATTTCAGCTTCACTTACGTCTACCATTTATTTCTGTTTTGAAAGCGACTTCTTTGACCCATTCAGGCACAGTGAACACAATATTGTGTACGCCCATGTGGGTAATAATTCATCTCAATGACCAATGATATTACCTATGGGTAAATGATTCGCAAACCGTCTTACTGCTCTAGGTGTTAATAGGTTCATATGACTGTATCCAAACATATAGCCTACAGCTCATTGGCTGTGACAACGAAGCAAGTGTTTGTGTCGATTTATGTACAGCACGCATCGTAACATTTTTACGTTTGCAGAACCTGAAACCGTAAATCAAAGTGAGCCTGAAAGGCTTGTTTACACTGTGTCTAATGGGATTGTCGGGACTATGTCCCTTAAAAAAAAAAAAAAAACGATAATCTTATATACAGGTTTATTCGCAACTGCGGGTGAAAACGCTATAAGCTAATTGCCTATGCAATGTGAGACATAAAAATTTATACATCGTGTAACCTTAGTTATGAAGTTTTACGTACATTAAGCCACTGAAAATTGAGGATTAAAAAAATTTTACTTAAAAAAAAAAAAAACTACAAATAAATTTAAATGGAGTAATACATTACATGTACATTTTTATTTCTATATTGATGTTTTAAATAGTGCTTAGCGATGGGTATACCCAGCCCCTCTAGTTGGGCGAACAAACTTTAGCAACAGGCATAAATATTTTCAACAAGGCGGAAGCTAAAATTCAGTGCGGTGTAGCGATTCACAACAGATACAAACACGAAACACACACACACAAGAGATATGGCTTCGATTTGGTATATAAACGCCCCCACATGAATGTGAAACCAACTAGGCTACCTCAGTCCCAAGTCCCAAGTACTTTTGCTGTGAGAAAAACTTAGAGGTGAGCAACATTAAAATGTTGCAATGTAAACCAAATTATGAAATCGTAATGTGTATAACACAGCATGTAAGAAATTATATAAATATAAAGGCAAATATTTGTTGTATCGGATTGTATTAAATAGTTAAAGTAGTCCTATAACCATCGTTTTAATATAAGCGTGAATATATATTATTAGTGTCATTACCATTAATGTTGCAAATAAACTCACAGGTTTATTGTCCCTGGCTTTGAGTTGAGTTGAGAGGTTTGGGCGGCTCTTAATAACGAGGTTTTGAGAACCGATGAGGGTGAAATGAGGTGATAATGGAGCAGCGCCGGAATGAAAGAGCGAGGGAAACAGGAAACCCCCGAGAAAACCCACCCACCAGTGGGATCGTCCAGCACGATTCCCATTTGCGAAAATCCGGGCGTGGCCAGGCCGGGTATTGAATCCGGTTCGCCTTGGCGGGAGTCGAGCAGCCTAACCGCTCAGCCATCGCGGCCCGTCCGCTGTTCCCACGTTCCCCAAGTGCGAAAATTTCAGACGAGCCGGCCGGGAATCGAGCTCGGTTCTCCTTGGTTGGAGGCGAGTTACTTGACCACTACACCACCATGGCCTTTATAGGAAATGCGCCATATTGCATAACATTCAGGGATACAACTTGCATCACACCACGCTTTTGAGTAAATATCAATTTGAAGCCCTTTAACATAGTCAAAAACGGTATTTCCAGACTGCTGTAGCGTCGAATACTGTGTGAATATCTGCGGTATATGTCTCTGCGTTGATTTTCATAATTCCCATGAATAATATTAAGCCAACAGGGACGTCCCCAAAGTACTTGCACGTAATTGCCACAGAGCTTTCGATGAGCATAAAAGCTTCGTCCTTATGGTTCTTTTACTACCGTTACTCAAACACGGAGAATAGCTGCAGCTATGGGCTAGCGCCTTAAGTGGTTTTCACAATTATCGAGGGACGCGGCACGATGACCTTCAACCAATCAGAGCTTTGACGCTGGCGACTGGCGTCGAGAGTGTTGCACGGGCGACGAGCAGAGGTTTTGACGCTGGCTACTGGTTGTGCGAGAGTGTTGCACGGGCGACGAGCAGAGGTTTTGACGCTGGCTACTGGTTGTCGAGAGTGTTGCACGGGCGACGAGCAGAGGTTTTGACGCTGGCTACTGGTTGTCGAGAGTGTTGCACGGGCGACGAGCAGAGGTTTTGACGTTGGCGACTGGCGTCGAGAGTGTTGCACGGGCGACGAGCAGAGGTTTTGACGCTGGCTACTGGTTGTCGAGAGTGTTGCACGGGCGACGAGCAGAGGTTTTGACGCTGGCGACTGGCGTCGAGAGTGTTGCACGGGCGACGAGCAGAGGTTTTGAGGTGGCTACTGGTTGTCGACAGTGTTGCACGGGCGACGAGCAGAGGTTTTGACGTTGGCGACTGGCGTCGAGAGTGTTGCACGGGCGACGAGCAGAGGTTTTGACGCTGGCTACTGGTTGTCGAGAGTGTTGCACGGGCGACGAGCAGAGGTTTTGACGCTGGATACTGGTTGTCGAGAGTGTTGCACGGGCGATGAGCTGAGGTTTTGACGCTGGCGACTGGTTGTCGAGAGTGTTGCACGGGCGACGAGCAGAGGTTTTGACGCTGGCTACTGGTTGTCGAGAGTGTTGCACGGGCGACGAGCAGAGGTTTTGACGCTGGCGACTGGTTGTCGAGAGTGTTTGCACGGCGGACGAGCAGAGGTTTTGACGCTGGCTACTGGTTGTCGAGAGTGTTGCACGGGCGACGAGCAGAGGTTTTGACGCTGGCTACTGGTTGTCGAGAGTGTTGCACGGGCGACGAGCAGAGGTTTTGACGCTGGATACTGGTTGTCGAGAGTGTTGCACGGGCGATGAGCTGAGGTTTTGACGCTGGCGACTGGTTGTCGAGAGTGTTGCACGGGCGACGAGCAGAGGTTTTGACGCTGGCTACTGGTTGTCGAGAGTGTTGCACGGGCGACGAGCAGAGGTTTTGACGCTGGCTACTGGTTGTCGAGAGTGTTGCACGGGCGACGAGCAGAGGTTTTGACGCTGGCTACTGGTTGTCGAGAGTGTTTGCACGGGCGACGAGCAGAGGTTTTGACGCTGGCTACTGGTTGTCGAGAGTGTTGCACGGGCGACGAGCAGAGGTTTTGACGCTGGCGACTGGTTGTCGAGAGTGTTGCACGGGCGACGAGCAGAGGTTTTGACGCTGGCTACTGGTTGTCGAGAGTGTTGCACGGGCGACGAGCAGAGGTTTTGACGCTCGTGGCCCATGACGGGGAATAAGAAGAATAAGAATTATGTACTTCATAATAAATAAACTGGCGAGAAGTCGAGGTAAAGAAAAAAATATAAGTATGTGCTTAGATACTCTTGGGAGTAGAAATTTATATATATATATATCCTTCCTACATTTAGAAAAACAAAAGTAAAATGGATATCGGTGACTGTAGATGGTTCATGTTCTAAAACAGCATTTAGAATTTTTATATAATAGTTTTATTAAAGGAAAAAGTGCATATTATTAAAAATAACCATTTTATTTATTGAATGGCAAAAAATTTACTGATTTCTCTTCGCTTTTAGCATTTCATTGCAAGCTTCCTTACAGGATACACGGTCTATGTCGCCGGCGGTCGGCGACATAACGTCGCTCTATAATTGTGAAGAGACTCTATAAACGCTTGTCATTGACTGCAAGAGTAGGACGAGACGCACCGAATAGTGCCACTCTATTGTGAAAATAGCTTTAGCGTCATTCATATATGAACAACCGAAACCAACCCCTTAAAATAACTTTTTTTATTTTAAACATCATTGAATACGGCTGAAAACTGCACAAATCTGTTGCTCACGGAATCGTTAAAATAATTAATATTTGAGTTATCAAAGTTTCATTCGAACTGAACTACATACAGCTTAAGCTTTGATCCTATAAATACGATTTGCGTCAGTTGATTGATTAATTATTTATTTAATTTTTTAAAGTTATTTTTCGTCAGTTACTTGTGTTTTGGAGAGCACACGAGCGTCAAATTCAACGTGACTGTGACATTAATCAAATTCGACTCGGCAAACGTCTCAAAAGTTTGCGTCTCGCGAATAATACTGAAATGTGTTTTACAAATAAGAAGTTATTGCTGTTGCCAACACAGTGTAATGAAGTATGGAACAGCATTCATACTTTTTTCGGTTTCCAAGGTTTAAAATTCTCTGATGATATTCCACAGCGTAAAATATTATCATCTTATAAAATAATCTACACTTTGCAAAACAAAATTGATCATATAAAATTCTGACCAAATAGGAAATAAATAATTCATTATTCATTATTACGTGATAGTAAAAAATTTTATTTACTATTAGGTGAAGAATGTGAAATAATTATTCTAATAATTATGGTATATTAGTAATTATTTAAAAAATTGAACATGTCTGTGATAATTACATATGGAACTGCATTTCATGAGAACCAGAGCTTATATATTTTTTCTTTCGTAAAGTGTCTCTGATATTCGCCCCTTTTCTGTTCCAACTCGGTTTTCGCTGAACAGATTAGACAAAGTCTCACGTTTAAGTAGTTAAAAAGTTTTCCTTAAATAATTTTTTTTTAAATTGGGTGAACACTTCTACCACTAGCCCTAATGCATGTACATTACAAGGAATTTTGAAAACTATGGATTTCATACCGTAGGCCCCACATGGCATAGTTTGCTATAACTTAGAAAACATCTACTGGTTAACAAAAGTAACATAAAAGCAATGTGTATAGTTTTTAAAGATCTACTGTTTGACCGTACCCCCTTTATAAAAAAAATCGAGTTTTGATGTGTACCAGTTCACGGAATTTAACTATCCCATATATGGCATTCATGTTTTATGTTAATATATTTCACACGTAAAAATGAAATTTGATCAACATTAGTTTCGCAGAATAGTTATCTATGTATATCCTATGTATAAGCGAAGTATGCTATAGACTGTTCACGTTAAAGTGAGCAGTTTTTAAGGCCCTTATGAATTTTTCCTTTCATCCTATTTCCATATTCCTGCTGTTTTTTAATACAAACATTGCTTTGTGACGAATAAACACAGTGTATACATTTCGCCACCTTCAAAGTTTAATGCCTGATGCTGCAATAAGATATATTTATTAGTGGTTAAAGCATGTTGGAAGGGCCTTAAAAAGTGCCCACTTTACGGTGAACGGTCTATATAAATTAAAATTTTACACTAGAAAGTTATTATTTTAAATGCGAAACATAGATCCGTGTAATTCAAATTAACAGGTGACGACTTTTGCTATTTATCAAACTTACCCTAAATTTCATTTTGGCTGTAAAGTATACTTGGCAATAACTCGGAAAATGCATGCCATGTTATTAAATAATTCTATAAAAGTATAATTTTGTGGATATAATTAAACCTAAAATTATTTTCTATCACATGAATCGGTAAATATATTTTGATAAAAATTCTCCTTATAAAATTTTTGCCACATTAGAACAAAATTATGCCAAGAACATTTAGGTTTCGGTTCTAATTAGTTGTGGAATGCTTGGTTCAATTTTATATTTAATAGCTATATTTCTAGGTTTTTGCACATCGTTTATTGAAATGTGTAATCGTACGTATATGCTGTTCACGATAAAGTGAGCACTTTTTAAGGCCCTTCCAACAGGCATCAACAGCTAATAAATATATGTTATGGCAGCCTCAGGCATTAGATTTCGATGGTGGTGAAATATATACACTTTGTTTATTGGTCACATTATAATGTTTATATTAAAAAGCAGCAGGGAAATGAAAATTGTATGGAAGGAAAAATTTATAAGGGCCTTAAAAAATGCTCAGTTTACCGTGAACAGCCTATATCATTGTATAATCGTAATAAAAATATATTTGTTATCTCTAGTTAACAAAAATCTATGCCTACTCATAAACGAGCAATGTATAGTCGTATAATATAATATGCAGTTATGCCTAGCTGAAGTCATTTCAAAAAAAGTTAATCAAAATTTCCTCTAAGAAAATTTTATTTCTCGTATGTTGATTTCGAAGGATCACAAAGCCACTGGTAAATATAATTAAATAAGGCAGAGTAAGTGTAATGGGATAAGTAATATAAATTCGTTTTCTTAAATAACTTGACATTCTAATAAATGGAGATAAACGTAGTTGAGCTACGCAGGTCCTTAGCATGAATCCGTAATGTTTGCTATTCGCCTGTTGAAAATTGCATTGTACATAAACGATAATGACAGCTTAACAATAACTCGTGCGTCTAAATTGTGTGCTGCATCCCCGTGTTTTCCGATCTTGTAATATTTATATCCAATTTGACCGTCAAATACATCGAAATGAAATTAATGACTGTACTCTACAGTACGAAATACATTGCTCGTTAAATATTTCTATAACTATACTGCTTTCAAAAGCCTTAAAATAAACTCCTGCCGCTGAGTAAACTACTCCCGGAATTGGAAAAAAAATATAAAGTGTTAATACCAGTTGTGTCGAGAAAGTACTATGCGCGCTACCATGCGAGGAATCCTGTAACTACTTGAGCGTAAAAGTTTACTCTGTTCCCAGCAGAGCGCAGCACTGACTGGACTCTTCATTATCGTATACCACGGGAATAATTTTATTTTTAACAAATTAAATATAATTATAGAACACGGTATTAATATTTTTGTTTCAGTTTTTATTCATTCTTGTGTGTCGCGTCACGTTATTATCTAAATATACAGAGTACACCGTCACAATATAAAGTAAAAAAATAAAATAACGCAGGATTTTCTTTATGTAGGCGAAATAGGAAGCCGCATATTGGATGCCACGCAAAAAAAAGGGGGAGGGGTCGGGGCGGGCACCATAGGTGCATAAAACAATTTCAACACATTAGGTGAACATAGAATGGTGGTAGGGGCCTTGATTGTAAAAAAGAGAGTGGCGGGGGGGGGGGGGGGTGTAAGGAGAAGTGGTAAGAATAAAGTGTGGTGACGGGACGACCGGGGGGGGGGGGGGGGATAAGGAGCACTCTTATTCATTAAAATATGGTGGTATAATAGTAGCGTTTTGCATGTTTGCTGGAAATTGTTCCTTAACTTGCAAATACTTAATTGATAATCATCATGTATTTTTATGCTTAAATGCGATAGATTTAAATACTTAATTTTATTTGACATGCCCTTTAAAGATTATTTTCGGACATAATTTCTTGAAATATATTGTTATTGTTAAATAATAAATTAAATGTTTTATAAGTGGTATATCAATATATCCAAGACAATGAAGAGTTTCCTGTGTATATTGGTAAATATTGCATTATATTAATGATGCAGCATATTTCTATAACTAAGATAGGACTTTAGTGTAAGTACGTCTAAACATTGTGGTAAGCAATGCCTGAAACCTGCGAATAGTCGTGGAGTACAATCATCCGCATACAGTGAGGAAATAGGAGGTTAGTATCCTACCAATGTGTGTATAACTTATGGGTATTTCTTTAAGACGTCATAATCACACGTACAGTACGTGTTTCCATGCAGTAACGTATAATTGTGACTTTTTTTTTACAAAAATACCAGAGGGTTACACGCACATGGCTAGGATAATAACATAACACCCCTAGAGTCTCTATTTAGGGGAATACTAGTACGCCATAACTGTTTGTAGGTGACAGATCTTGTTTAAAGAAAACATTCACAGAATGGTTCTTTCATCACACGAAGGTTTAATTATTTCCCCTTACGAGTAACTGCATGTCATTGAATATATAGGCTATTTACAGTAAAGTGAACACTTCTTAAGTTCCTACTAAAGTTTTCCCTTCTGCCAATTTGTATCTTTCCCCCACTTTTTGGTATAAAAACTGCCATGTGGGTAATAAACTCAGTGTATACATTCCACCACTCTCAAAAGTTAATGTCTGAGGTTGGAATAAAACGTTTTTTAGTAGTGGTTAATGTTGGTTGGATGGCCTTAAAAAGTGTTCACTTTACCGTGAATAGCTTATACAATGTTTTCTATTCCATTTTGCCTAGGGAATCACGCCAACACAGTATCGATGGGATAATCACCACGAGGTATGGAAAAATACAGTGGATGACTATTCGCTCTACACCCCACAGTTACAGTGGACCTCTTGGTCATGTATTTTGTATTTTAACGGAGCTCTCTTAGCCTCGTGGCCTTACCGTGCTTCAGACTCCCAATAGGTGGGGAAGAGAAATCACGTCCTCTCACCGCAAAGAGACCAGGATTAATTCGACAGTTGGCCAGACCCAAGCCCAAGCCTGACACATCCGCACATCCCTGTCCCTTCTACCACAGAGTTTCTGAGATTCTCGCACTCAGAAACCAAGTGTGTGGTCTAGCCGGGGTTCTATCCATACACCTAGTGCCTCTCCAGGGCACAACTGAAGCAGGTTGCTGCTCACGGCCTGGCCTGTCAAAGAGAGAGGGAATCGCTCTAGACCTCTTCCAGCATATGGAGTCAACCACTGCCAGCACGAGTCCAACCCAATGATCGGTCACCAGAGAGAACCTCATGGTGGGGGCAACCGATCGTCTCGTGCTACCACTTAATTTTCATGGCACTTGTGAGTTATTCATGGCCAACATTTTCCCCCGAATGGAGTGGCAAAAGGAAATCCTTTCCACATGAGGTGGTTGAGAAGCCCTAACCAGCATGGCCTTACACCCAATGAAGGGCCGGCCACACTCCACTCCCCGGGAGCCACTTCCTTGGTGGCAGGAAATTACTACAACCTAGAATGGCCACCACCCTGGTGGCCGGGCACAAGAGAGCAGTCTGGACTCCTCCCTGGTGCCAGGTTCACAAGTAATAGTAGCCCTTGCTCTGAAATTTGAAAGTTTATATTATATATTATCATATAATCTTAAAATTTCATCACTGCAACCAAGCTATTACTCCCTCGACCACCGAGGTATTACATGACCTATTCTCACTCCACACACTACAGCTATATGTTACCCCAGTGGCCATTACAATCTACTTCGCTTCTGCGAGAAGCACCGGTGGCAACCTGCTATGAACCTCCGACCACTGCGATGGAGTACGTGAGCAGACATAAGTGTTGTCAGTCACAACAAGTAACACCAGCCAGGTTACTATCGCTACCGATCTATGCAAGTACAGCCAGCAATGATACCGGAGCACTCATACAAGACTGTGAGCGACGACTAAACCTATATCAGGTCGACCAGGAGGATTAGTCTCATTGTATCAGGAGCGACGGAATCAACCAGGGACAGTGGACCCGCACCGAGGTACTCAGGTGGAAACAGACCGGCCCCTCACCCCTGCAGGTGGTATGGCGGGTCACATTGGAACAACGACTGTCCGATGTGGGCGGACTTCCCAAACAAGCCACAACAACAACATAGGCCACCACCGGAAACGGACTTCGGGAGTAGGGCAGCATGACGCCATCCACCCCATGCTACTATCAAAACAATAGAATGCAATCCGCACCTCACTCGAACAAATCATGAGCGAAACAAATAATTTAATTCACATTCCTATTCAAATTGACAATATTCAATGCAAATTGACAATACACTGCTGCATCACATAACTTCGTTCATTGCAGTTATATTGATCCGGAAGAAGTAAAACAAAACAAACAGGCCATACAGTTAGCGACACATCAGCATACATGAGAGGTTATCAGCGAAGTGACAGCTATGATGAACATTCGGGACAACCACAGCATATGTTTCGTACAACATCAGGGAAGATGTCATCTTGGGGATTCCATGGTTGAACGAGCAAGAAGCAGTTGTCGAGCCCGCTACACAATGGATACATTTCGGGCGTAAAGAGCGCCGTACCGTCTACCATCTGGAACCTAGAGCCGAGGGTGAAACACCCGCTGTCGCCTTGGAAGACATCGACCATGCAGTTCCCACAGAATATCGCGAAGCTGTCCAGTGACTCCTGAACGAACGAAGCGATGTATTCACCATTGCCGACCTGTTATGCAGAACCACCATAGTGGAACACATAATCCCGTTCATCACGGATACGCTACTGTATGAGAGTCCACGTCGTTACTACCCCCACCAGCAGGAGATAATACAAGAGTGAATAGCTGAGATACTGGCAGAAGTTGTTATTGAACAGACAGAAAGTGCATTTAATGCAGCAATCACCTTGTTGCAAAAAATGGCAGCTGGCAATTTTGTGTGAACTTCTGTCTCCTTAATTTAATTATGTGCAGTGCTCCACCGCCATACACCCACATGCAAGATGCATTTAGCACATTGGGCTGTGCGAAGGTGTTGACAACTACTGGCCTCCACAGTGGATATTGGCAAGTACCTGTAAAACTCACAGATCGGCATAAAACTACATTCACCACCTCTGACGGACACCACTTTCAATTTTGTGCCATGCCATTTGGCCTGAAATGTGCCCCGTCAACTTTCTAGGAAATGATGGTTCGTGTACTGGTTGGTTTGATTGATGTCTGCACCCTGGCATATCTCGACGATATGATTGTGTGGTGTGAACCATGGCCAGAACATCTGCACCATCTGTCACTCATGTTTAAGCATTTGGCAATAAACAGTCTGGCAAAGAAAACATCCAAATCCTAGGCCACCTCATTAGTGAGAATGGACGGAAACCAGAACCGGAACAACTTAACCTCATTGAGGAATACCCCGTGCCCACTATATCTAAGCAGTTAAGAAAATTCTTCGAATTGATTAACTGGCTCCGGGAATACATTGAATGGTTCTCCATCATCATGGCACTGCTGACAGAACTGATGTCACCGAATATTCGCTTCAAATGGCAACACGCCCAACAACAGAATTTCAAAGACGTGAAGCGGAGTTTCTGCGAATGCCAAGCCCTGTCAAGATACGACCCAAGACTACACTTATATGTTCAAATGGACATGAGTGAGAAGGGACTATGTGTTGTAGTTTTCCAACTGTAGGATAACAACGAGGGTCAAAATGTCTACTTCGGGAGTGCGAAGTTCGGTACAGTAGAGTGGCGATACAATATTAATGAAAAGGAGTGCCTGGCCGTAGTGTGGAGCTTTAAGAATTACAGAGCAATGCTAGAGTATAAATGCTTCACATTGCAGACCCTAACCGCTGCCTACTGTGGCTGCACAGCATGAAGTAGAGCCACAGTAAGCTAACATGTTGGGGCCTCCTAATGCAAGCTTACGAATTCGAGGTGCAACACATGGCCGGAGAAGTAAACCAGCTCTCTGACCACCTATCCTGTACACCAATAAGAGAAATTGTGCAAGATGAGGAAGAGTGGGAGAGTGTCCTATTCCCCCTCCCCGCCAAAGGCGCACGAGAACACGCAGCGCTATGAGTACAATGCGCCAAAGTAACAATGTTACAGCAAGCACCATCGTTCACCACAGTAAGAATACAAATGATCAATAAACAAATAGAGTTTCACGTCGCACAGAAGTGGATTTCGGGATGTGAACGACGTGTTAACCATCGCTGACACATGTTAAATGGTGCATTAGAATCTTGGGCGAACACAAACACTGATGTCTGAAAAATGTGTGCGCCAGCAGCTGCCCACAGTGTCGTACTGCAGTATGCACATTCCAACAATCTCATAGGACATCCCGGCCCGAGGAGATACGTGGGAACATTATGATGTCGACAGCGCCTTGGCCTCAGACCATTCATCACGTTGTGACACCCCGAGCGCCAGGTTACACCCCAACGGCACGGAGCAGTACTTGAATCAGGGAACCAGTGCGATGTGTACATTTGTGATTGTGTAGTGTTCGCTTAGAAAGTTTATTTAATGGCCTTTTTAATTTATTAGGAAGTGTGTGATTAATTTGTTTATTTTTTGTTATTTATATTTTGCCTGAAATGCTAACTTGTCAGTGTTCTTTAGTGTTTTTTAGTGGAATATATTTTTAGTCATTCAAGGGAAGTGTTCCGTATTGTGCATTGGTGCACATTGCGAAATATTAATATTCAGATAAATACAGGTAGACTTCTCTAATCTATAAATGTCTCACTGACAACCACATGCGAATGGTTACATTTTCAATGCTACGTTTCAGGGTTAAATGTCAAGGGCTATATGTATGTTTACCAAGTGACATGTCAAAGAGTGTTTATTCGTACCTCACGTAAGTACGAGACAAATCGTCTCCCTTTTGTTTATACTATTATTTAGTGCATTTTTATCGCCATGTAGAGTGGTGTGTATTTATTAACATGTTGAAATTTCAGGCGCTGAAAAAGCCATTTTGTGTAGTTCACAAAATGGCCACACACAAGGCTGCTGTGGCACATATTATGCTTAATAACATTGCTTGTAATTAATCTCGTCAGTTTTCATGCATATTAAGGGTTTTCAGATAGATTTATATATTAAAATGTATTTTCCAGAAAACACAGTACTGCCAGTACTGAAATATGGTCCTTTTAGTTTACGTTCCGCAACATCGCACCGAGGTGAACAAGTGTGTTCAAACACATGGCCAAAATGCTGCTAATAATTACAAATATATTTTATTATTTTTATTGACAGTGAAATGTGATCTCACACAACTTTACGGGGAGAAAATACACACAGACATAATACACTTCATTGTGGAAAGGAAAAAAAAAGTTATTTCTACATTTTTATCTGTGAATCAAGTTAGGTTATGTTGCTACATCAACACAGTGTTGTTGAACATGAATATTTATTGTTATATTTTTATTATCAATTGGGCTTTGATAATAAGGGTTTGTTTGAATGTCCATCCCATTGGCATTGCATTGTTCACTTCACTTCATCTCATTTAATTTAATTATTTTTGTATTAATCATTCATGTGATCATCTGGGCCAATGAGCAAGCTCTGTGCCAAGTGGAGAGTCCTAGACCTCGTAAGACAACCACCGCTTCGCAGTGCTCCAGGCACATCAACTTTGTTTTCTACTCATCATGTAATTTTGTTTTATTAATTTAGTTTACAGGAACCATGTTCGTTTTCTAGCCCGGAGTCCTCCGTCGTTCACACCTCGGTCCGTATTTTACACGGTCAAGGCGTAATGCTTTCTTAAACCATGAAGCCCCTACGGCTATTTTGAAGCATCAGAGCACACCTGCCTTTAACGGCAGTATAACAAATGTATGTGCCTCATTGGTGAAATAAGGATAATAAAATACGTGGTGGCGAAATGCCTGCGTTTTTTTGTTATGCCTAACCGCTTAATGCTTACTTAACCTCTTTTGTCTTAATTGATTCTTTATCACATATAGAATAATGGTATTGTGTAGCCAGAATAACCCATTGGGAGTGATCTGGCTTATAAGGGGGGCTGACATCCCTCACTAAGCAAGGCCATATTGGATTTAGTGTGATCGACTCAATATCATCAATCCTGGTAACATTCATCAAGACGTCAGACATAGAGGAGGGTCAACGATCGTCAGTCATCACGACCTTAGAGAGAGAGCGTCTACAGCAACATCAACAGTGTTCTCCACCCACTATGGAGAATTGTTGCCCACTGGAAAAATCCCACATCTATAGTTTCTTATCCACATAGCCTTCATTACCCCCATGGTCCAAACCGGTTGAGACGTCAATTTTGAAGATTTTTCACTGGCCTGGAGTGTCAGTCGAAGTCCACCATTTTGCATGGGACTGTACGGCCTGCAATCAGTACAAGAGCCGTCATACAGATGGTGCACATTGACAACCATGCATCCCTCAACAGAACGACACATTCAAGAGTTGAAAACTCAGCTGCACCTGCATGTGGGGGAAAACCATGTCTCGTGGGCAGAACAACTCCCCGCTGCCCTCTTCGCCATCAGAACACGAGTCAAAGAGGCTACAGGAATGATACCGGCCCAGTTGCTACAAGGTCGTGCCCCCTCCTCCCAGGCGAGTTCATGGGTGGAGTTAGAGATCGTACCTGTGACGAAGAAGGAGGCGAGAGATGTGAAGAGAGGCGATTATATGCAGTGAGGAAAGCAAGAGAATATAAAATGCGCTACATAGCACAGTGGAAACCCGTATCCTCTCGGCCCCCATCATGGCTCGGACCAGGCCAATCTGTATACATCGAAGCACATTACCAGTCTGCAGGACAAAAAGGGTTCTTTGCAGGACTTTGCAGAAAAATGGAGTAGCCCCATGTAATTACAAGAAATATTGGAAATACATGCTACAAGGTATGATTGAGCGTGTGCAGGAATCCAAATTTTCACCACGGCACCCTCAGTTTGACTAATACCCACATCAACAACATGCCACAAAAAAGTGGACAAGAGGAAATTGAAGGAGCCATGACATCGCTAGCCGAAGTTACGAATGTTGGAAGTTTATTCGCCTCGCTTCCAAACCCATGGACAGCTGTTACACCCGACGATAACATATTTACAAGGGAAACTGCTGTTCCCATCGTCACGGTGCTGCAGAGGGAATCACAACACAATTCAACAACCATTCAGGACATTTGTGAAAAAAACACGACACCCCTGAGAAGTCAGCAGCCTGCCGTACCGGCAGCAGCATCAACAACACTGAGAAGTGAGACGATGCAAGGAGACACGTCAAGAACACGTTCTGGAGATACTTTCTTTCCAAGCAGACGCCGGCCGCCTGTAGAAGAGGACAGTAGCAGTGATGAGTCGGGAACAGGGGAACTTTCCTCCCTTCCAAACGTCCATGGCAGCATCGGTACATGATGTGCATAGCTTACAGACATACTCCCGGGACAGCTGCATCACACGCATCATCGCTGTCAACGCGTGCAGTACGATCACGTGGGTCGGCAGAATCAAAACAAAAAGGAGAACCGAATGTTTACTTTCTGCGACCACGTGTGTTGGTTATTTATTATTTATATATATAATATATATATATATATAATCCAACATCGAGGTCGCAATCTCCTATGTCGATTTGAACTCTTAATAAGAATTACGCTGTTATCCCTAAGGTATCTATATCTTATAACATTAAAATAAGGTCAACTAAACATAAATAAATGTATAAAAAAAATAAAGAGTTATAATAATCTCCATGTCACCCCAACAAAAAATAAAATTTTATCTAAAAAATATAATCTAAACTAAACTAAATAAACTAAAAAATATAATCAGCAAGCATTATGCGTTGATAGTTCACAGTGATGTGACTTCACAGCACAACAACAGCAAGAGGAAGAGTGTGTTTACGTTTAAAGACAACATGGGAAGACAGGATCAAAACAACACGGAGATCGAATGTTTACAATCTGCGGCCATGTGCGCTCGGAGCAAAACAACAATACGAGGGAGTACGAGGGAGTGCATGTTGACAGTTCGCAACCACGTGGGCTCATGCCTTCACATCTACAATGAGAGCCACGTGTCTACGGATTGTGACCATGGGAGACACATCAGCCCCTGGCGAGATGCTGCAATGAAGACTGAAGAGGACATGAAGAGTGAATGGCCTCTGAAGGGGAGGGCGTTTGACGTCGAAAGGGTCTTGGCCTCGGGCCATTCCCACGTTATTGCAGCTTGAATGTTGGAATGCACCACAACGTCATGGAGCAGCACCTGCGTCCCTGTGTATATTTTCTCCTGCAATGCCACCAGCGTTTGTTAGGTTAAGTGTTATTCAGTGCAACATATTAAAAGTTATCCAATCGAAGTGGACCATATCACACATTAGTGCGCATGTTTAAATATAATGTGTAATATTAATCTAGGTATGTACTTATTCAAATTGCAAGTGTTCTGCACATCAAAGCTGATTGCCATATGCTAATGTTTATGTTTTCAATACCACATTTTAAGAATTATGTATTTGAGGGTTTTGAGTATATTTGCCAAGTGTCATGTCAACATCGTTTTTATTTGTCTCATATCACCTTGTACCTCATGTAAGTATGAGACAAATAGTGTTTTTATCTACATTATTATTTTTGTTCATTTCAGTGCCATGTAGTGTTGTGTTTATTTATGGATGTGTTTGTCAGTTCATGCACTCGAGGAGCCACCGTGTGAAATTCTCCAAATGGATACACAAAAGACAATTGTGGCACATGCTGTGTTCAATAATATTACTTGGAATTAATCATGTAGATATTTGTGCATATTAAGTATTTTTCAGATATTTTATGATTTAGATTGTTTTCACCCAGTAATGATAGTACAACCAGTTTAGAGAAACTGACCTTTCAGGTTGTGTTCTGCAATGACGCACTAAAGTAACACAGTGTACACAGCCACATGGCCCAATCACCCCTTATAATTACAAATGTATTTTAGAAGTGATTATTAGTACTCACATATGAAATCATACATTATGCCAGAAGTAAAACACGTAAGGATATAATAGAGATTATTGGGGAATGGACCTAAAAAGACATTCCTATGCTTTTACACATTCCTTAAGTGAGATTGTTTTGTCACAGCAATCCAGTAAGGTAGAACGAGAATAATTACTTCTAAATTTTTAATGTGTGAATTTTTAGTTGGTTTATAAGGGTTTGTTAGTGTGTTCATCCCATCGGCATTTCAGGGCTCACATAATTTCATTTCATTTAATTCATTTTGTGTTAATCATGTTACGTGATATCATAGGCAGGAGACTCAGCCAATGAGCGAGCTCCGTGCCAAACAGTCATTTAGTAGCATCCTAGATCTTGTGAGACGACCACCATGTCGCGGTGCTCCAGGCACACCAACTTTGTAACTGATCATAATGTAATTATGTATTGTTAAGTTTAGTTTACCAAAACTTTTTTTCATCTTGCTTGCCCAGAGTACACTGTCTCTCACACCTCGGTCCATCTTTTATACAGCCGAGGCCTAATGTATTTTTAACCACGTAAGCCCTATGGCCATTTCTTGCAGTGTAAGAGCCCACCAGGCTATAACGGCTGAATAACAAATGTAAGTGTGTGTTGTGGAAGTAAAATACAATAAATCACATGATTGTAAGAAACCCACATTTTTATTGTAATAACTGCTTCATGGTTACTTAACATCTTTAGTAATATTTTATCATGTGTCTGGAATACTGGCGTTGGGTAGCCAGAATAATTTTCCGGGAGTGTGCTGCCATATAAGAGAAGCCAACAGCCCTTACTATACGAGGCAGTATGGGATATAGTAAGTGACTCGCAGAGATTTATTCAAAATTGGTAATATTCATAAATTTGTTGGACATGAGGGAAAGCCAATGGTTGTCGGCCATCATGACACAAAAGAGTTTCCAGTAACATTACCACCATGGGCGCACTGCGAGCTGGCTCTCTAACCCTAACAAGTTAACCAACATCACTCTTCCTATCATTATCATGCAATCCCCTCATAGTCCAGAATCACCGGACGTCACTTTTTCCAACAAAACATCTCATACCAGACCTCGCTACTTCTCAAAATTCAATTGACCACTTTTTGACAACTTGGAAACCGTCAAAATGGTTAGCCCGAACGTGTGGCAGGTTCCTATCACTTTTTGACAAATTGGCATCACCTTCACCAGCCCCTAAAATTCCTACCGCATTTTCAATACATTGTCAACAGTATCTAATCCCGTCAACGCCGCCACTACATACAAATATCTAAACAGTTGGTATAAAACATGTATTATTTGCACAAGAAACACATAAGTACTTAATACAGTTAACGAAACATTTATAACTACTTGAAAGTAACACGAAGTAGCAATCAAGCAAATTCAAACAACACCAATACAAAAAAAGTATAAATTACATTATGCTTTATAATCACATAGTGGTTTAACATATTATTTTCTTGATGGTAAGAACTTGCAGAATAGGTGAAACCATCTATACTGCAACAGTAATAAAAAAATGATTTTGTCAGAAAATTAATTTAATTTATTCATTATGTTAGTATGTAAGATACTTCGATGTTGGGAAACAATCTTTTGTGCTAAATAAAAAACACTGTAGGCCCTATTTAGAAACATCTCCTAAGATGAACATTACATAAGAACAAGATAATGATTCCTATCAATGTTTAATAACCATACTATAACAGATGCAGATTATGTAAGTAACAACCATGTACACACACACACACACACACACACACACACATATATATATATATATATATATATATATATATATATATATATATATATATATATATATATATATATATATATATATATATATATATATATATATATACACACACTCACACACACAATTATCTATACATATGCCAAAACACGTATATTTAATTGAAACTAATGTAATTATCTGTGAACGGTTTTGTACATATTGGTAGTGGTAAACAATATTTATTGTTGTGTAGAATTCGAATCGTATTGTACATTGAATTCCAGTCATGTACTGCACGAAGAGTCGGCAACATATTCATTTACATTCCTTTTAAAATATTTTAATATATACAATATAAGGGATCTGTTCAATATTGTATAGGAAATACGAGGCTAAAATATAATTCAATGCATTAGTAACCTACAATAAAATGGGTACAACGAATATTTAGTAGCCAATGTTATGTTACTTCGTATGGTTTTGTAATGTCGCTTGTAGTTATTATCAAATATTTCCCGATCTTTTTATGCTGTACCACTAAATTGATGTACTTATACCATCAAATTTTTTGTATTCTACAACACGTATTTTGCTGCTGACGCTAGCCGAAAGTCCCACTAGCCCATTAGCCACACACTACCTGGAGCTTCGCCCACTGCCCACGTATTTACAATGTGTCATGTCAATAAGTGCTATGTGTGTACGTGTGAGACGTCATTTTCCAGTGTGTTGTATATAATTGGAGGGTTATCAATCACGTGTGTTTATTCACTTTTGAGGCACATCATTTGATTTATTTTTAAAAATTTTATCTTGTTCGAGTCTAAGTACATTCTGTATTGTACACACGGTGCAACAAACAAGTGAGATGTGTTTTCTTAAATATTTTAATAATTATTTGCACCAGCGTTTAGATGTTTTAAATTAAGTGTTATGTTACGTACATGAGTATGTCGTGTACACGTACGTTTTATTTATTTATTTATTTTGTGGGCAGGGTAAAACATCTCCAGAGAAAGGTTAGGTGAAAAGTTTGAAAGTTCCATAAATTTCCGGATATGGGCACCAGTGCTAAAGAGAGCACAAAAATAAATCTCAGGTCGTGATGGCCGATGGCCCATGTGGCCATCCTGGTAGTCCCCCGCTGATGGACAAGAAGGGTAACCAAGCAGTTACTATGCTCACCCTCCAAGTTGATGAAGATCAATAAGAGCAAAATCTAGTATTGCCTTGTCTAGTGGGGATTGTCGGCCTCCCCCATATGCCATTACACACAAATAAGTGGACTGTTGTGGCCTCCCAACACCATTAGTAAAAAGACGCTTTTAGGTTATACACATATTACGCTGTCTAGAAGCGGCCTAATTAAATTGATCATGCCGAGTCATCTATCACATGGTTTTATTCAATATTATTTCTCACAAAGAGCACTTACTTTAGTTATTCGCAGTTAGAGCGAGGCGACCTCTGATACTGATAAAAGGTGGGATGTCTACATGAGTTACAGGGAAGTAAAAGATATCCCAGCTGCGTAAAATACAGCCGTAGGGTGAGGCGATGCCGACTACGGGCGATCAAAGACAAGAGGTTCTAGTAAGCTACATTATACGACAGAAGTTAAGGTGATTGGAATAAAAACATGAAATCCCTGGAGACATGCGACACAGCGGCCACCTCACTACGAGCCAGGATCAAGAATGACTTGTCGTGGGCGCAAGGCCCTCTCATTGGTGGCCACCTGATGCCAATATATCACATGACTCTTGCAGAATTAAAAGTAAATGAAAAGGAATGAAAACAACTAGCCGGGTCTCTGATGAAATGAGAATACTAGAAAACTCGTACATAATATACAACTTAATTTAAGAATAATTCAGAAAATAAATCTCCATTCAACCAACTTACACACAAGGCGTCTTACCTCACTTTTACAGGCCTGCTTGTAAACAGTTTCTGGGCACCGTAGCTCTTCCCTTTCTCAACTAGTGTTTTAAATTAATCAAATTAATAATACAACATTCTGACATTTATTACAACCCTGCAAAACATACATAAAACATTTAATCACACTTAAAAATTCATCAGCAACGTGGTCGACACACTATATGCACCGGTTGGCTCTGCTAGCCGCACATTCCACTATTGCCAGTTAAGGTTAGTATTGTGATACTGTCTTTTAGGTTATGTTTGGTTTTCTCTGCTCCCGCGACATCAGTCACGTAATTAGCATGTCAGAAAATTTATAAGGAATATTATTATTTGAAATATTAAGTCTGGTTACATGTTACGAGTGTCACTACCAAAGGTGTTATATAGGAGGCACTCTCAGAGCACCTGTCGTTATGTTACATGGTCTACGTCACTCTTAAAACAAAATACACAAGTGCACTGACACAAAACCCTTACAAAATAAATAAATAAAACAAATAGAGACTGTTTTTCTCGTACTTACATGTGAGTTACACAATAGACATGGGGAACAATAACACTAATAATAAAAATACACATGACATATGCACTGTGGGTAACGCACGGGCGACATCATAGTACCCTTTTGACTTTAATAAATTTACGTATACATTGAAATACCCTTCAAAACAACATCACACTGCAAACACTGACTCTGAAGAAATATAAAGAAAGACACGTGTGCTGGGTCGCACGGGCGACAACATACAATACCCTCACTGACTCTAGTATAAAATACATTAGCCTACATTTACTGTGAAGAAATAATAACAAAACACCAAACACTGCACTATGTCGCATGAACCACACTCGTGTACACACGTGGGATGGTGGCTTCAGTTAGAGCAGCCCCATGTGGTACAGAATGGTCGTGACATCTCCTGGATGGCCTCATGGTGAACGGGCTTACAGGCCCGGGATGCAGTCCACGTCAATTTGTGTGTAACCTATCACAAGTAAAAACTGAGGCATTTGCCTTACCAGTGTTTTGTTTATTTTAAGAGTGTTGTGTTCATAACTTAAGAGTGTCAGTTGTATAAATCAGGGCTGTATCTGACGTATTCCACGTTTCGCCAACCACACACTCAGCCAGTTCACAGCATCATAGCCTTGTCGAGTGCTGTGAAGTAATAAATGATGTGCATTTGTTTTTTATTTATCTCCATTTTAAATTGTTATTCATTGTTGACATCAGATGTCATGTGTGCGCCGAAGCGACCACGTGAGTTTGTTTGTTTATGTTTTGTCTTTGTTATGTTCTGATGTAGCAGTTGTTTTTATTGAAGGGTTACATTTAAATATATTCGAAGGGTTTGTTTATTATTGTGTTAAGGCAAGTGGTGTCCTGTTTGGTGCACTTGTGTGCACTAAGTCATCTTGTGTGAATAATAATAATGTTACATTTATTTTGTGCTTATGTGTTTGTTGATGGTTACAAGGCAACCATAAGTAACGTAGCATCATTGTTTACACTGGCAACACATGCCACATACAGCCCATACATATTTTCAGTGTTTATGTTAGAATTAGTGATCAGAGTTTAATTGTATCCCTGTTTAGTGTTTTGTTAGCATGTAAGGAAACATAACCTCTAATGGCCAGTCAGGCCAAATTACCGTGGACAACCCTGACAGCACGCCAGTGGATGTGCCGGTCCTAAATATAAACATTTTCTCAAGTTTGCACCACATGGCAATTTAGGTGTTTTTATGTAAGACTGGCTTAGTGCAAAGAAAGACAGGCAAATAAAATGCAGCCCCAAATAAATGTGAAATAATCCACCATAAACCGGAGTCGCATGTGTTCACATAAAACTATTTAGTTGAGGTTAAATGTGACTGGCTGCAGGACATCCAGGACAATACAGGTCACAGGGTTGTGAAATTAAGCATTTTTAAATGTGACACATTTTATAAGGCACTTTAAAAAAAAAAAAAATTTGGAAAAATATAAAGTATTTTGCTTTTTTATTTTGGTGGGCATAAAGATAGTTAGTATGTGTTTTGGGAATTTGAGTTATTAAATTAGGCATAATTTACATATTAGTTTTCTTTTGAGGTTTTCAAGTTAGTTTTCACTCGGCTGACTTCAGTAGCTGGGCCAGACTGGCAAGACGGTCGCCTCACGAACAGTGCTGGCGATAGCATGGGCTGTGTCCAATGCATGTTATCTGACTACAACTGCACCCGCCCACACTTTACATCGCGTACGTTATAAGAGTACAGTTGCTGCACTTATTGCTTACAGCCATGTCCCCATGTGACATTTCAGACGGCCTTGGCTCTGCAGGACTCAGCATCCTGCACAGTAAATTTCTGCTTCCCTTAAATCTAGTATGACGGGTCACTGTTGAAAAGCGTCCTAAATGATGAACTGAAAGTGCCTTTTGCTCATCCGAGCGCATCCTAGCAGTGCACCTGGTACTATGTTTGTTTGGCCCCTCGCCGCCGCGACACTCGTGTTAACCGTGGTTTGCCTCGCATGATGCTGTAACTGCACGACATTTCTGAGACCGCTGCCAGCAAGAAATACACATGTACTGCGCTCCAGCTAACTTCTATTATTGACGAAGGATGTAGTCCGTTGCGACTTTGTTTACTTAACTACTATGTAGAAGTTTCTCTGTGGTGTAGAATAGCTGCTGTAGAGAAGATGAAGGTTTTTGTAATGGTTTTAGTGATGTGACTGCAAGTGTCTGCGCGACGATGTTTTCTTCCAGCAGCTTTTAGACCCTATGAGTTGGGGTAAATTTGGCTTTTTTTTTTGTAACCGTAATTTGCTTGCAGAGGACCGATAGTTAATGTCCAATATTTAAAATTTTGGTACAGAGGGTCCGACAGTTTGATCCAAGATTTTAGTCCCAGAATTGGTTTAAAATTTTCCTTAGTTTCGTCTCCATTCCACTCTCGTGATTTTGATGAGAATTCTCCATGCTGCGGTGATTGAGTTCTGATTCTGCTTCTTGTAGCAGCGAAACATTTGGCATTTAATTTGTTCGGGACATGAATAACCATACAGATATGAACTAAGATATCCAATTTATTACAATTAAATTCATAACAATATTATTTTTAATTACAGCTAAATGTTCAAACATCAACATTGTCGCACTTTTAAATGAAGAAATCTTGTTTTATTAATTATTTTAAATTGAAGCATAAACGGAGGCAGTAAAAGTTAAACAGAATGAAAATATGATGTAACTTCCAGCTATTAATATATCATGCACGAGACACCTCCTTTTCCTAAATATCTCGCCTTCTTTACTAGTTAACCTTTTGAACATTTATAAATACATTTATGATCGAAGTATTTACAAGATAATTCTTTAATGTGCAATAAATATTTTTTGTTGTAATAAGTTAAAAATAAATATTATATGGTTGTGTCACCAAATCTTTATATGGCTTGTATGCTATATTTTTTTATTATCGTTGGCATAATATAATTATCCTTAACCATAATTTTCACAGATTTTTGGTTATCGCCAGTAAAGAGTTGAGCTCCTTACCACATTTCTAGCACGCTTCATTTTCATTTATTTTTATTGGTAAAATTTTTTGTTATGGTAGCAGATTTTTGTTCTTAACTACTGGCAAGGGTACACATATAAGACATTTTAATTTAATATGTACAAGTTTTTTGTACTATCTAATTTGTTGTAGTAATAATTTAAGCTCATCATTCATTTCACATAACTTGCAATTCTATTTCCCATTGGTTTTCATCAGGTCATGCAGGAATGGCCAAACGTGGCACCAACCATTTCATGCGGCCTTGTCCTATTGTCTAGCGGTACTCGTGTAGTGTAGATGTACGGCACAGCCTCCTTGGGCCCATCACCATTTTTGTGTAACAATCATGCAGATTTCCATAGTAATTATTAGTTTGGAACTTTAACTTCTTTTTCATCTTCACCGCCCAGGGAGTGTGCTACACTACAGCATCATGTGGAGACATTCTCCACAGACGGCGGGGCATTGGAGGAAGCTACACAGGTAGTCGGCCGCACGCCCCGCCTGCAGTCACGTGCTCACCACACTGTGAGCCGGCGCCTACCAAGCAATATCCACGTTAGTATTATTTTTCCAATAATGTTTCCAAACCAAAATAAAACCAAAATTTCATTCCCAACTTAGTGGCTATCAATTCCCACCAAATCATCCATACTTCCCCATACTACCTAATCACAAATCACTCCCATTACTGTGCATTCCTATGTTTTAAGTGTTCATGTTTCTCTGTGTACACATGAATTTTTATGTGTGTACATATGTAGACTCCTCTGACTATCAATATCCATATTTTCATGACTGACGAATCAACCTTTTTCATTTCCAAGGCTCCCATCCATTTGTCATCATCTACGTACCAGAAAATACCGCCAAAAACCACATGGGAAAATTAGCGCCAAAAGCATCAGAGAGACATAGGAAGACAACCACCATTTTGGAACCAGTGTGGTGTGAGCGGAGGACAGTGATATCACCAACACCAGCAGCCATTTTGGGGAAGCACAAGGGGCGTAGCATGTAAAAAATTCCACCCCTCTCTCCGCTATGTTGGGGATACCACCTCTACCACGCCGCATCACAGGGTGTCAGCAGCAAGCTGGTGAGACCACGTGGTCCCAGAAAGAAAACAATTCAAGATGGAACTCCCGTGTCAACCGTGCTGTTCTGATGATCCTGTATACCTGTACATACGAATGGCAAATGGAAGACCCTCACAAATTTCCCTGAAGTGCGTTCGCCCCATGCCTTCACCAGACCCATTCTCATTAAGTTTCCTATAAGGCAAAACCTCTTTGTGTAGTGACGAAGCAGCAGTACAGAGAATGGAAGAACAAATTCAGCATATCAACACTGAAGTCTCGGACGAAGCATGGAGACGAACCATCGTGGGCACACCAGACGACATTTGTGTGCAATGTCTCATACAACGATGGGTCCAGGGTTTTGTCAACCCCGTCTGTGTGCCCACTCTCTGCATTTGTTCTAGCAATTCAAACAGTTCTCGGCACACAATCACAACTTTTCGGCGAATCTACAAAAGTGCACTACACAGTGGATGCGAAGGCGTAGGAGTGGCAACATTGCGTACACTCGCTGCTTGCGAGTGTATCACGAACAATGTGTCACGCCGAACGAACGAGGCACACTTTATGACACCTTTCTCATACATTGTGCAAGGTGAGACAGGGAAGCATGCGAAGCAGCTCAACAACTGCAACCGCACAAACAAACAGAGGCACCTGTACTCCGGTTACAAATTCCACAACAACACACACACAGGGAGGAGGTAACACTGCCACAAGTGTATACCACACTGTGCAGGGGGGAAAGAGCAGTGGTAACTAACACCGCACACTATCCATCAGTGCTACAACCTGATAGTGACATAACCCATGACAGCATAACCGAGTTCCTCACATCACGTGGAGAATACAATCACATCACCAGCACATTTACAGTCATTGCCAACATATGCTGGGATGGTAAGTGAGGACCTGCTGGCTTTCGCACAAGATTATGCCAAACACCTACAATGCTACTGGGTACACAAAGATAACTGGCCATACAACATTGGTGTGGCATTTCTAATTATGGAATGTCGTGGGACGAATTTCATAGTGCATTCACATACCGCTTTGCCGATATATTTTCATCTTTACGTGCATGTAGCAAAGTGATTCTGGAAGAGCGGGGAAAAGAGTCACTTTACAACATTGCCACCCAGAAAGTCATCCTAATTCATGCCTACCATCCCAAAGTGTTAATGCGGGAAATCTTCGAGGTAGTTGCCAGCACTGCACGATGTGAATACAGTGCAGCATTGGTGCCAATCATCCACACATCGGAAGGAGACTTCATACAAACATTGTTACTCCTAGATGCAAACATCCCAGCACAACTGAGCTGTGACTGGGATACCCTGCAGCGGCATCGCGAACAGGACACCTACGTGAGAAGAATACCAGTGCAACATCCACAAGTACGGGAGAAATAATGCAACATTAACAAACACTCACATCAATGTTCCGTCAATGTCACATGATGCCCAACCGCATTCGGTGAACCGTGCGAATGCGCCGCCCACACCATGTCAGTGGGGCAATGGACCACACTGGAACAATGCATTTCCCAACAGTACTGAAATATCAAGGGACAACTCGACCAGGAATTTCCTTCCGGGAAATGGGATGTTGTGGTAGAGCAGCATGGCGAAATCCGCCCCAGGGCAATCAGTGAATCTACCTAGCCAACACCACAACAAACTCTGTTATCACAACTCATCGGTCCAAGCAGCAATTTCATCCGCAACATGTCATGCACTTGGCTACCCACCATCACACTGGCAAAATTACAGGAGAAGTAAACATAGTGGTCAACATCAGAGATATTGACACCCACACGACCGTTTACATCCCTGACGACATCCGGGAAGACATAATTCTGGGCATCCCATGGCTCACTGAACAGAACACTGTAGTGGAAACCGCCGCATGGCGAATTCATTTTGGTAATCGAGAGCATCGCATTGTCTACAATCTAGACCCCCGACCAGCCGAATAACCACCACATGTACTATTGGATGAACTGGACCATGATGTACCAGAAAAGTTCAGCGAGGCTATGTAATGTCTACTTGATGAGCGCCAGGGCATTTTTACCACTGCCGATCCACTGTGCTGCACCACCATGGCCGAACACACCATCGTATTGACAACAGACAAGCCCGTATTCGACGGACCACACAGGTACAACCACATCAGAGACAGATCATAAAAGAACAGATAGCCTAAATGCTCCAAGACGGCATCATCGAGCCATCCCACAGTGAATATAATTCTGCCAATACATAAGCAATTAAAAAAGATGGACCTTGGTATTTTTGTGTAAATTTCAGAAAACTCAACCAAGTAACCCAAAATGCACCACCACCGTACATTAATGTAAAAGATGCTCTCAACACTTTAGGCCGAGCTCGGGTCCTAACGCCAATAGATCTGCGTAGTGGTTATTGGCAGGTGCCCATGCGGAGAGAAGACCACAACAAGACCGCCTTTACTGCGCCCTATGATCGCAGGTTTCAATTTTGCACAATGCCTTTCGGTCTCAAATGTGCACCATCTACATTCCAGGCCATGATAGTGAGGGTGTTGGACAGCTATATCAGAGAGTTCACCCTGGCCTACCTCAATGATGTGGTTGTGTGGTCAGAGAGCTGGGAGGACCACATCTGCCATCTGTGATTGGTGATGGAACGTTTAGTAGTGAAAGGTCAAACCTGTGGTAACAAAAATGTATCACATTAGAAAGGCCGAAACACAATTACTCGGCCACCTGGTTGGCAAGAAAGGAAGCACGCCCGACAGAAGAACAGCTGCGCTTAATTGAAGACTACAGATACACAAAATTTTTGGCCTAGTCAACTGACTACGAGAATATGTCGCAGATTTCACCATTGTCACTGCACTAATCACCAACCTGATGTCACCGAACATAAAATTCCAATGGTGGGAAGAGCAATACAACAGCTTTTCAGAAATCAAACTGCATTTTCCTGAGTGCCCAGTGCTGGCACGCCACGATCCTAACTGTCATCTGTGCTTACAAACAGACTCTAGCATGCAAGGCATCGACACCATCCTGTTCCAACCAGGGGACGACTGGAGTCGACAGATCATCGACTTCAGCAGTGCCAAATTTAGCGGAGTAGAACATTGTTATGACATAAATGAGACTGTGTGCTCGGCGTTGATCTGGAGTGTAAAAACATACTGTAAAATGCTCGAATATCAAAGAATCGTCCTCCTGACGGATAACCATTGTTTATTTGGCTACACAATGTGTGAGAAAGTCATAGCAAACTCACCTACTGGGCACTGTTCCTACAATATTTCGATATTGAAGTGCATCACATCGTAGGAAAATGCAACGAACTCGCCGATCTCCTATCACGCACACCAGGACATCACGTCGCTCGCGACGAGGGAGAATGGGAGCAGATACTTCCCCCTGCCTCCATGTCATTGATGTGAACAAACACAGCAACACACTGCGCCAAAACTACCATGTGTTCACCGGCCCTGAATCTGGATGCACTACTTCGAACTTTCAAAAAACTCACAATTGCAATGTCCTACTGCAGAGAAGTGGAGATTGGAGTGCGCACGTGCTTCACATGCCAATGGTGTATCGTGGACAGCTGTGTGGAGACGAGGTCAGATAACAACAACAAATGGTGTGTATTCGTGCCCGATGTAACCCGCAACACAATGTTGCAATACGCTAATGTCAGTACCACAGCGGACATCCCGGGGCAACACAGACGAGGAGAAATGTTTTGAAAACTTTCTACTGGCCGGGAGTGACAGATCACGTCTGAGAATTCGTGCACACGTATGTATAATGCAACCATTTCAAGAGCCGCCGTACTGGCAGGACACAACAAAAATGGCCACCCGAACTGTCGGAACACTTTGAAGCTGTGGCACTAAACCTCATGGGACCATATCCACGAATGTCGCGAGACTAACGTTTCATTGTCGTAATCACGGACTTGTTTTCGAGGTGGGTCGAGGCCTACACGGTAACAGGCGCACGTGCGCATCAATTAGTAAAATGCTGGAGACAGAGTTTTTCCCCTGCTGAGGATATCGCAGTGTCTTTTTAAGCGACAATTACTCGCAATGCACGAGGAAAATGTGGCCGGACTACTGCACCCAACTGAACGAAGAAATCAAGACATCGAAACACAACTTTGTTTGCGTATGGTTGAGAATCACACTTCCTGGCATATCAGCAGCCAGCCATGTTGTTTTCATTACGCACCAAGGAGAACCAGGCAACCCTCATGACACCAGCACAACTACTCCAAGGCCGTTATCTTCCCCTCCCGGGAAAGTTCCATAGCAGTCAGAGAGGAAAGAGGGGGTGAGCAAGTACGCATGCACACTGCTGCATGAGAGAACCAGCACCGCTATTGAAATTGCTGGTTGCCTACCTCCATGTGTCCACCATCGAAGCTCCAGCCCAGGCAATGTGTTTACGTTCGTACACATCCGCAGTCAGCAGGGCAGAAAGGATGTCATGCCAGGCTGGAATCGAAATGTTGTGGAGCACACACCCTTAGCAATATATTGGGTGAGACTTGCTACCACATCTGCATGGGACGAGGCCGGTCGGCCATCTACCATAGTGATGCCTTACGGGTCGCCACCACCAACGTCGCGATTCGGAGCATCTACGCCACCACACCGGGCGACCGAAACTTTGCGGCGCTATTTATTATAACAACCAACAACGTAGAAATGGCGACAAAATCTGAACAAGATGCATCACGTCCAGAACAAACAGCAACACCCAGTGTGCACACATATACAGGGGCTTCAGTCGGTAATGCCACACCCTGCATACAGCACTCGCCAAATACGCCAGTCCACCCAACGGATATGAAGGACGTCACAACGCCCTGGGGACACTCAGCGTCACCGGCAGTTACCATGGGGACATCATCATTAGCATCATCATCCGAGTGCACTTCGACTCATCCCTGGACACCATAAGGCTCGAACCCTGGCATCACTGCAACTACCAGCAGCGAGAACGATGCAGAAGAAGAAGTCAGCATCTCGATGTTATGTCGCTCCAAGTGGCTGCGCTGCATCCGCCGTATGCCGTACACGATCTGCGGGCCATCTGAGATGCCCAAGGCCGACGTCACCACAGGAGTGCAACCTTGCTACCAACAACGAAGGAACTACACACTTCGGCCACCTGTGTTTCTACGCCGGCCAGGCCATTTCAACGAGTGAAGACTGTCTCTGCAGCTCTTCATGAATTGACTCCTTAAGAGTGGGAGGGGGGTGGGGGAAGGCATTTGACGTGTTCCACGTTCCCCGAACCATGCACACTGCCTGTCCACAGCATCGCAGCCTCGTCGAGTGCAGTGAAGTTATATATATATAATGTGCATTTGTTTTTTATTTATGGCAATTTTAAATTCTTATTCAATGTTGACATCAGATGTCATGTGTGTGCCGCAGTGACTACGTGAGTTTGTTTGCTTATGTTTTGTATTTATGTTACGTTTTGATGTACCAGTTGTTTTTATTGAAGGGTTATGATTAAATGTATTCGAAGGGCTTGTTTATTTCTGTGTTAAAGTAAGTGCTGTGTACAAAGTATACACAGAGAATTATTTAATATATAAGAGGGCTTTATTATATTAAAAGTTGTAGCGTTTTGCATGTTCTGTTTGGTTCACTACTGTGAACGAGGTCATCTTGTGTAAATGGTAATAATAAGAGTGTTATATTTATTTCTGTTCCCACGTGTTTTGTTAACGTTTACAAGGCCAACCATAAGAAATTTAGCATCATTGTTTACATTGGCATCACGTGCCACATACAGCCCATATATATTTTAGTGTTTACATTAGGATTAGTGAGCAGAGTTTAATTGTATCCTTGTTTAGTGTGTTTTAGCGTGTAAGGAAAATAACCTCCAATGGCCAGTCAGGCCAAATCCTTGCGGCCAACCCTGACAGCACAGCAGAGGACGTGTCTGTCCTAAACATAAATATTTTCTCAAGTGTGCACAATATGGCAATTTAAGTGTCTTTATGTAAGACTGGTATAGTGCAAAGACAGATAGGCCAATACAATAAAGCCACAAGTAAATGTGAGACAATCCACTGTAAACCAGAGCCACACATGATCACGTAAAAACTATGTAGTTGAGGTTGAATGTGACCGTCTGCAAGACAGCCAGGACAATACACATCACATAGTTCTGAAATTTAGCGTTTTCATATAAGACAATTTGATTTATCATGTACAAGTGTTTTGTAGCATCTAGTGTGTTGTAGTAATCATTTAAGCCCATCATTCAATTCACGTAACATGTAATTATATATTACATTTTTTTCATCTGTTCATGCGGGAATCGTCATGTTTGCACCGGCCATACTACACAGCCATGTTCAGTAGTCTAGCAGTACTTGAGTAGTGTAGACGTCCGATGTGGCCTCCCCGGGCCCATCACCATTGTTGTATACCAGTCATGTAGTTTTCCATAGTAATTATTAGTCTGGAATGTTAACCTCTTTTTAATCGCACAGGAAGTGTGCTACGTTACAGTCTGGTCCTTTTGTACATGGCTAGATCTTAACTTTTCACTTAAGGTTTCATGTCGGCTTCGTGCCATTTTTACAGTTTACATGCTCTTCCACACCATCAGAGGAAGTGTATTTTATGTGCCTCATATGAGGGTTTAGTAAATAAAACTTGTGGTTAAATGAATGTTCTCATATTTTATTTCTGGGTATGCATCACATACCATGTAACCGATTTTTTCACTAATGTAATAAAAGGGGGTAGGATAGGCCATAACAATCCTGCGTGAGTGAGTGGTATATAGGGGAGGTCGGTGGCCCCTACTAGCCAAGACATTAATGGAATTTTATATCTCTAAATCTACAGCATCACATGGAGACAGTGTCCACAGATGGCAGAGCATTGGAGAAAGCCAGCTGATCGTCGGCCGCACGCCCCGCCTACAGTCTAATGCTCACCACACTGTGTGATGATGCCTACCATGCAATATTCATGCCAGTATTAGTTTTCCGATTCACATAACCTCACCATCCCCCCAATGGTCCAACCACCACATCATCAAAACGTCAACGCATTTGAGTCGCACCAAACTGCACTACCTGAGATGCAGTATTTAGTTAAACCATTTCACATGGTAATAATAATAGGATTTGTTTTAGTGTCTTAAGTTGCCATAGTTGTTGGTACTTATTTTTATTTGTATTGACAAGTGCCATGTCCCTGGCTCTTAAACCATTCACCATGTCTTTGATGAACCCGCTAAACATTTTAGCACCACACAAGAGCACGAGAGGGTAACTTGTGTATCATGTGCACGCATGAGTATGCATCGAATAGGCATGCTGTTACATGTGTATGTAGGGTTTTGTGTATGTTTATTTCATGGCGCTATTGTGTTTTATTATTATTGTCATTTTTCGGTTTGTTTACAAAGTGTTCAATGCATTCACGGAATTTTTCTTGGCTGTAAAAGTCAATGTTATTGTTTGTTTACCATGATTAATAGGGTTCAAAACACATCACACCGAGTTCAACAAATGGGACGATTTGGAATTTGAGATATCTCTTACAGGTAGGAATATCGCACGTGCGATTCAGTGATTACGTATTTCTGATTATTTGAGGGTTTTTCTAGAGTTGCAATGTATATTATGTATTTTTATGTGACAAGTGTGTTGACATGCTCAGCTAGAGCAATTATAAACACTGACATGTTCCACATTCCCCACCCTATCATTTCAGCTTGTTCGCAGCATCGCAGCCTGTACGAGTGCAGTGCAGGGCCGCATCATGTGCATATTCGTTTATTTATGGCCTTTTTAAAATTTTTCTTTAATTTGGTGTTCACATCCAATGTCACGTGTGCGCCGCTGTGGCCACGTGCATCGGTTTGTGTATTTCTGTGCCCATGTGTGTTTTGAACTAATGTGTCTTATTTGAAGGGTTATCATTAAATGTGTCTCAATTGTTTAATGTAAGTGCTGTGTACAAAGTTTACCCAGATGATTATTAGTAAATAAGAGTGAATTGTGTATGTTGACTGTTGTGTTGGGTATATTCTGTTTGTTCACTTAAGTGAATCGTGCCACCCTGCATGGAAATAGTAATAATAATAATAGTGTATATATATATATTTTGGTTCTCAGGGTGTGTGTTGACATTTAGAGTGCAAACAAAACCTAATGTATCATCGTTTGTGTACAGCAGGCATCACGTGCCACATATAGCACCTACATTATCATTCAGTTTAATGTTTAAGTTCAGTTATTAGCTATATGAGTGTAATTGTGTCCTTAACTATTGTTTCGATAGTTTTAA
Organism: Dryococelus australis; assembly: GCA_029891345.1. Taxonomy (NCBI): domain Eukaryota; kingdom Metazoa; phylum Arthropoda; class Insecta; order Phasmatodea; family Phasmatidae; genus Dryococelus; species Dryococelus australis. The sequence continues at coordinate 31,711,563 of CM057005.1, forward strand.
TGTAAACATAACCTCCAATGGCCAATCAGGCCAAACCACGGTGGTCAACTATGACGACGTGACCGGAGTTTGTATTAAATTATAATTTTAGTGTTTTTATGCAAAACCAAAAAGGTGCAAACAAAGACACATACATAAAATACGTATACAAGTAAATGCAGGACAATGCATATAAAATAAAACCCAGTGTGTTTATTTTAAAATATATATTTGAGGTTGAAGGTGATAAGGTGTAGGAGAGCTAGGAGAGGAAAGTTTATATGATTGAAAAATTGTGTATTTACATATAAGGCATGTTTAATTTTATTTTGTGCAGGTTTTGTGAAACCTAGTGTGTTGTAGCAGTCATTTAAGACCACCATTCATTTCATGTAACATTTAATTTCATTAAAAAAAATTTTATCAGGCCACGCAGGAATGGCCATGCTTAGCGCCGGCCATTTCACGTGGCCATGTTCAGTAGTCTAGTGGTACTCGGTAAGTGTAGACGTCCATCGTAGCATTCCCAGGCCCTTCGCCATATTTGTGCTTCAATCATGTAGAGTAAACAGCAACTTGTTAGTATGGAACCTCAAAGTATTTTTCTCATTGCCGAGGGAGTGCGCTACACCACCGTTCAGACCATTTTGTGCACAACCAGACCTTAATTTGTTCATTTAATTTCCATGTAGGATCCACTCCATTTTTGCAGCTTTTGTGCTCTCCCATGCAAATGGAGATAATGTAATATGTGTGCCTCGTATGAGGGTTTATGAAATAAAATATGTAGTTTGAATGAACTTCGCCAACTTTTATTTCTGGGTACACTTCTCATCCCGTGTAACCAATATTTTAAATATAACATAACAAAGCATATGATGGCCAGAACAATCCTCTAGGAGTGAGCGATATTAGGGGAGGCTAACAGCCCCTACTAGTCCAGGCACAATTTGAATTTAGTAACATCGAATCTACAGCATCACATGGAGGCAGCCACCACAGATGTCGTCGGCCACACATCCCCGCCTGCAGTCTCATGCTCACCATGTTGTGAACTTGCGCCTATCTGAGCAACTTTCAGAATCAGCACTCCAATCCACATAACCCTACCAACACCCCAATGGTCTAACCATAACGCTGTCAACACATCGTACAGTCACGTGTGTGACACTACACATCGGAAATATTATAGCAAAGGTTTTTTTATTTGTTTCGTTGTGTGTGCCTACCCACATTTATTCCATTTAATATTTTTCTAAAAAAGACAGCATGAGGGATGTTACATATACTGGGAAAAGCGAGTAGTGTGTTATGTGGTTTATGAACGATGGACACAATGACTTAACGTAACAGCCATGTGGTCAAAAGCTGCCTGAAAAAAATAAATAGTTCTTAAGAGTTGAATTTGTAATATCCAGTGTTTTGATTATGTTGTATATTAAATATAAATGTCAGGTAAATAAATGCAAGCCAATCCTGGCACGTTCAAAGCCATACACAGTATAAGTATAACTCACAAATGTGACTTTAGAGTGTCTTACAGTGTAAGTGTACATATTGCTGGTGGTACACAATATTTATTGTTGTGTAGAATTCGAATCATATCATGTACTGAATTCCAGTCGTGTACTGCATGAAGATACAACATATACATTGATATTCTTTTAAAAATATTTTAATGTAAACAATATAAGGGATCTGTTTAATATTGTATAGGAAATGCGAGGCTAAAATAACCCGTAATGCATTAGTAACATACAGTAAAATGAGAACAATGAAACTTTGGTAGACTACATTATGTTACTTCGTGTGGTTTTCTTATGTCGTTTGTAGTTATTATCAAATATTTTCCGAGCTTTTTATGCTGTACCGCTAAATTGATGTACTTATAGCACCAAATTATGTGGATTCTACAGCATTCAATCTGCACTTGACGTTGGCCGAGAGTCCGCCTAGCCCATTAGCCATGCACTAGCTGGAGCTTCGCCAACTGCCCACATGTTTACAGTGCATCATGTCAATAAGTACTTTGTGCGTGAATGTGAGACGTCGTTCTCCAATGTGTTGCATATAATTCGAGGGTTAACAATCATGCATATTTGTTTATTTTGTGATGCATCAATTGTTATGTTTTGTTCTTATTTTATTTTGTCAGTGACAAAGTATATTCCGTATTTTACACAGGGTGCGCCAATGGGCGTGAGATGTGTTTTCTTAAATATTGAAATAATTATTTGCACCAGTGTTTACATGTTTTATATTAAGTGTTATGTTCTGTACATGAGTATGTTGTGTACACATGTGTTTAATTTATTTATTTGTGTGTAACCTTCCGTACATAAGTTCTGAGTTGTTCGTCTCACCAGTGTTTTGTTTAGTTTAAGAGTGTTGTGTTCATAATTTAATAATGTCAGTTGTATACATCAAAGCTGAAAAATGAGCATGCTTGAGTCACACCAAATTTCACAACCTGAGTTGCAGTATTTACATAAAGCATTGCCCATGGTAATAATCATATTATATGTTTCAGTGTCTTAAAGTGATATTTTTGTTTGTGCTTATTTATATGTGAATTTTATCATCATGATGCAACATGTGTGGTATTAAAATACTGGGGTCCAGTATTTTCAGGTATCCACAGAGTTACATAACAGCCAAGGGAATGGTAATGTGGCCAACCACGTGGCCAAACATTTCTAACCTCATACGAAAGTATTTTGATATGTTTCAGTGTTATTTTGTTATGCGTTTCATGTTATGTCTGAGGCTGAGCATGTGTAGAAATATGTAATAAGGTACACCCAATATTTATCCTGCAAGCCAATCGTCTACCTCAAATGTGGACATGTTTTGTAAGTTAGGTTTTGTGTTTCAACACTGCACACCACAAGCATGATACTTTTTCTTTTATAATTTTATTCAGATAAATTTTATATTTAATAAAAATTGTGTGGTGTTTCATCTCATTTGCCCAGTAGCAGGCAGTTTTATTCCATTTACATTCATTATGTAATATGCCGATCACATTCACGTGATCGTAGGCGGGAGTTCAAGACAACAGTCAAATGCATGGGAAACTACCGAACTTTGTATTTTAGCGATGCTAAACATTCCATATTTGTAACCAGATGTATGGTATTATTTACATACTTCATATGGGTTATAAACTTCTATTTCAAATTAAGAAGGTTTTCAGAATTTTTTTTGAGTGTAATGTGTGTTATTTTCGTAAGTTATTGTCACATCCATTATATAAAGATTTGGTGTCCACTAGGATATGTGTAATTCACATTTTCTTGGTATGGACAAAGATCGATCGCTATATTATTCAAATGTGTGTCATAGTTCATCACAATTTTAAAGAGTAGGCGTGACACGACCCCTCCTCCCCCTGCCGGCGACTCACTGGAGTCGATAATGCCCAGCGATGCACAAAATTATACTGAAAGTAATACTTCTTCTGTTTTGCCAATGTTTGGTTTCAATAACGCCAGGTGATAGCAATTCTCGCTGGCTCGGCCGACAAATGCTTATTTCACTGACTCGACACACTCTGTGTGTAGCACTGGCGAAAGCAGTCCTTCTGGTCACGTCTTTCTAGCCCCTTAAAAGATGGCGGCTTCTCAACCTGTAGTCGCTATTACTCATTGTTTACATCTTCTCAAATACACCTATGCAAATAAAAAGAGAAATTCAGCCTTAATCTCAAGTGGTAAGCTACTACAGCATGCCAACACGTTAAGCCTAGTTGATACAGCGATAGTAAAGGTGGACACTGAATTACGATATGCTTTCGTTCAACCGCTTCAACACAGGATGCGAAATTCTACTTTCCTTCAAAGCGATCAGCTATTCCTTTTAATTCTGCTTCAGTCCTTGGTACCTGAAAATAAATAAACCATGATTGTTATGAAACAAGCAAATGAAAGTTATTCTAACAAATTTGTTATTATTAACGAATAGTTTTCATAATTACCTTAGTACATGAGGGGTTTTTTGATTTTCAAATTATAAGTAGTTACAGGTATAATATAATTCACAAGAATCCATAAAAAACGTAAGTGTTCTATACAAGATATATATGTTAAATGCATTTGAAATAGTTTGTATTTAGATTGAAATGATTTATTGTTGTTATAAATGTTTTGTAAACCTTTACTCTCCATAACACTTCAACAATTAATACAGAATATTACCTATGTGCTATTGTTCCAACACATACATATAGGCTTGATAAAAAAAAAGTGTTCACAGGGAAAGAAATGCAATATCTGTAGTTTGCACAATCACAAAGGTACACTAATAATACAGTGTGTATGATTACACTAATTGTATTCGGGGTGTACATAATGTTCGTTTTGGCCTTTCCTTTTTTTTTTTTTTTTTTTTTTTTTCCCAGACACTTGCTTCACAAAATGTCACAAATATGCAGAAACACAGACTCTAACAAGTTAGGTTTCTGAGTTTTTTTCGGGATCACTATTTTTTTTTACCCCTTTTCTCCTTTTGGAAATACAATAATACAATTTCCAACCTGTAGTTCTTATTTTGGAAGGTCCCTAGATTTTTAATAATATTCTGACACTCGTCGTCTCCCACCTGCCAATCAGCCATGTTAGTAAATGCTTCGGGGATAGGTTTATTATTGGAACAACACTCTTCCATGAGTTCAGCCTGACCTTCCATTCCAACAATGCCCTTCTGTCCCCCAACTTCATAATCTTGTCCATCGTACATTTTGGACGGGCAATCCGCTATGGAATGGAATCGATTCAGCCTTGCGATCCAACGACCTATCTTGCCTACCTGTTTGGGGTGCATATACAACCACGTTAAAGCTTGGTTATCACTCATAAAATCAAACTCCTGGTGTTCAAGGTATGTACTAAATTTCTCAACACCCTACGCACTTGCCAAAGCTTCCTTTTCATAAGCACTTAACTTTCTCTCATTGACAAAAAGTATGCGACTGGCAAACACTATCGATTTCAGTCCTTCTCCCTGGTCCTGAAGTAGAACTGCGCCTAACAAGATGGAGGAGGCATAAACCTGTAATAAGAAATGTTTATTGGAGTCGGGAAAAGCAGTACGGAGGAATGCGAAATGGCAAATCTCAGGTCGTTGAATGGCTTCTCCTGTTGATATCCCCACACAAAGGGGACATTTTTCTTACATTAATTATTTAGGGGTGCACCTAGTTCGGCGTAATTATCAATGAAACGTGCAAAGTACCCTAACATGCCCATAAACCTCATTATTTCCTTAATATGCTTGGGTCTAGGGGAAAAAATTATTATAAGGGTGATTTTCTCTGCGTCCACAATTAAATTTCACTCAGATAGCATGAAACCAAAATATTTAATTTCAGATTTCGCCCAAGTAACTTTGTCGGAGTTTACTGTAAAACCTAGCTCTCTGAGCTTCCCTAATACTTCCCTAATATGATCTAAATGCTCATACAAATGTTATCCAAAAATAGTATTACAAACTTGAAATTATATTTCTCCAGGGCTTTATGCAGGATAGGTGACAAACATTGCTCTCCAATATTTTCTCCAAAGGGCACTCTGTTCCACTCGAAATGCCCCCCTGGAGTTATAAAAGCAATATATTGTTTAATGTTTTCCGCTAAAATGCACTTTAAAAGCAGCTAAAATGCTGTTTTTAAATCAATTACGCTGAACACTTTATCCGTACCTAGATACTGCAACACGTTCTCAATACTCAGCATTGGAAAAGGATCAACACATACCTTCTTATTAATTAATCAATAGTCCACCACCAACCCATATTGGCCAGGTTTTTTCTTAGACACAAGAAAAGCTGGAGAAGTATGCTTAGAATTTTACAGCTGGCTGAAATTTTTTATCAAATAATACTGACACAATTTCCCTAAAAACTGCCATCTTAGAAGGAGCACATTGAAAAGGTTTTGTTTGTACCTGTTCTTCTTCTGTAACATTGATATGAAAATGCATAGACTCGTAGCACCCTAACCGCTTAGTAATAACGTCCCAAAATTCAGCAAGTGTTTCTTTCAATTTCCTTCGCTGATCCACATTCAGCTTATCCCCTATTTTCTAGGTTAGAACAGGTGGCCGTTCTATGATTTTCACCTACTAACTTAATACCAGGAGCTTGGTTCTGAAACCCAAAAGTTAACGTATTAGTTTGAAAATTTATACTTGCCTTTGTCTCAGTAAGGAAAGAAAGCCCAAAAATCATAGAACTAATGCAACCAGGGACAATCCTAAATTCCTTCGTCGACGAGTAGCCTGCAATTTTAAAATGGAGCCATAATTTTGCTTCAGTGGTACTACATTTCTGGTTTGTGACAAACAGCTGGAAGCCATCGTCGCCAGTACACAATTTACCTTTTAATTCAGGATGTTCCTTAGCTAATCTACTAACAGAATCTTCACTTATAAAATAGCTGGTAGTGCCCGTTTCTAACAGGGCGAGAACCTCTTCACCTTTGATTTCCACTTTCAAAAATAATTTTTATAACCATTCCCACGCTTCCCTATTACCGGCACTTCCTCGGCCTTTTGTTTATCCTTATTTGCATTTGAGCTTTTTTTTTTTTTTTTTTTTTTTTTGCAATTCCTGGCATAATGTCCTTTTTTTTCTTTTTCTTTTTTTTTTTTTGCAAAAAAGGACATGTGATCACTTTTATCCCACTTTTACAATGACGGTCTATATGCCCCTCTTTCCCACATTTTCAACAACACCTATTACTAAACGAACTCACATACTCCCTTCGCTGGCTACTTCCAGTAACCGGTACTACACTGTATTTTACAGTTTTTTGCACATTCTCCTTCTCATACAACTTTGCCACATAAATCATATTTTCAACCTCAACCTCCAATTTACATAACTCATTTAACTTAATTGGCATATTTTACCCCACACTACACTGTCTGACCTCGGGAGAAAGATTTTCCATAATTACTTTGACTATTTCTGTCTCCTTAATGTTTTAGTTCAGGACGTCTGCGCACTCGATCACACACTGCAAAAATTCTAACACTTTCTCATTAGATTTTTGAAAACGGTATACATGTGTTTTGAGCAAGTAAGCTTTAGCCCTACGAGGTCATAAATCGTCCCAAATTCTAACTTTAACACTCTGCCACTCTTCCCCGTTTGCAATACTCATTAATAATATTTACAAACCAAACCCGTTCAATTTCCCGTTAAATATTGCATCATGTGCGCGACTGATATGAAAGTTTTCATTTCAAGTAATTTATCAACTTGCATGCAAAACTGCAAGATGTTTTCAGGTTCACAATCACGTAACATATTTACCATACTCAGGGAAGAAATGGAAAACGAACTTTCACAACCTCCTAAAACAATTTTTTGCTTCATCTGACCTGTTCACGATGCATCGCCCTGGCGACTCGCTTCACCTTCCTTGGTGACACACGACCATTTTCTTTCGCAATGCATCGATTCCTTCTGTCTCCTCCATCGGGACATTCGCGGCCGCCAAGTTAACGAGCAGCGAAGCCTTGTCTAACCAGTAAATTCAGGACGTCGTGATGATGCTACAATACAACCACGAAGCGAACAATACTCTGCACATAACAGTGGAGTGACGCAGCTTTGAAACCCCCGGCATGAAGTGACCGGGGAGGGTCAAAATGGCCTTACTCATTTAGTTTTACAATCACTATAAATTGTTTTCCCCTCCCCCTAAAATTGTGGCCAGGAATTCCATTCAATAAAAAAAAAAATCTTGTGGATTGTTTGTTAAGTTTATTTGGCCTGAGTTCCTTCCCACAAAATTCAATAAAAATTCTTACTGTCACTATTATTTTAGCCAGCTGAACGGCACTTCTGCGAACCGAATGTAACCACAATTATCAGAATCCGCAAACTGACTATTAACGGGCATTTACACAACTTGCCCCCTCACAATAGAACAGCTGGACAGTACCTTAAAATTTGAGGATGCCAGAAAATTTGCACAACGTAGCATGCTTCTACACAATCATCTCCAGCTCGTGGATGTGAACGAACTGCAAGCTGCCGCCCAGGAATATCAAAGACAAAACTCAGCACTGATCGCACAGGCAGCTCCGTGGCGAATTCATGGCGATGACTCACAGCAGAAAATAGGGCTCCACCAGAGTTCGGCCGCGTTTTACAACCAAGCTCAACACACAATACATGAGCATTTAAAACCAGCAGGCAGACCTATTTACAACTACTATAATCTTATATGAGTTTCTTCAATAAACACGTCACATACATAATTTGAATAAAGGACACATTTCTAATCCCGAGCTCATACTGCGACCCACTTCACTACGCCATACCAGAGCTGAGTGTGCTACAACTTCGCACATATTACCCTGGCTGCTGCGGTTAGAAGACTCCTGCCATACTGCACGGCTGCTACCACCAGCACAGTCAATTGACTCTTTAAAGCACTCAGTATACATACAACACACTATAAGAATTACTAACTAAATACTAAAATACTACACAATGCTAAAATAGAAATACTTAGTATAAGTGTAATGCTAATCATATTCAAAAAATCACTGGCCGGTGAGACCAAGAATTTAATAAAATAGTGACCACTCATAAGAGAGCGCCAAGTTCAAAAGTGACAACAGCTGCGTACAATTTATTACTAGAGTGAAGCCTCAATTGTCATACTCTGCAAGACTGATTAATTCGGTAGTGTTTCGAGAGTCTGTTTTAATCCATCATGAGAAGTGTGGCAATGACTTTGTGTTTATTAGCCCCTAACAATTTTTATATTGGTATGAAAACTTTCAATATTGTTCGCTAGTTAAACTTTTAACAATTTTGAATATACTTGCAGGTTATTAAAAAAAACATACTTCTTTATACAAAAAAAGTAACAATAAAACAGAAAAAGTTGGGTTTTTATTAATTTTTTTTCATACTCACATAAAGTCGAATTATCATAGTTTAATACTATTTTGAAGGTAACATCATCATCTTCTGTGTTGATAAACATGGAAGTCTCACAGGGGGGAACTGCTGCTAGTGTAGTCACTGAGGATGGAATCACTACCAGCATCTACTACCACCACCAGTGCAGTACAATCGTTTCTGGTTGGTATGGTGCACATAGTCTCCCAAGTTGTTCTACATAGTTCAAAATGGTTGTATGGCATTCTCCATCACATTGCTCTTCTCATGCAAGCACAGATAGTTTTACTTTGTCAAGTTCAGCTGGACTGCTTATCCATTCATGCTCGCTAACTCAACTCCAGTAACCTAAATGGTGTATATATTTTTTATACAGAAAATATTTCTTTCCCCATAATTTATAACGTTATTGTATTAGTTTCTTTTCTACATTTTGAAGAAAACCTAAAATATTTACCACGTTTTTTTTTTTCCACCACTACACTATATTTTTAATTTTTTTTTAAATTAATGGGGTACATTACAAACAATAAAATAAGAGGTAAAACTTTTTAAAATTAAACACATGTTTGATTCTTTAAACTCTTTAATTTTATTTTCATGTACATGTTAAGAAATATTAATTTACCTTAAGAGCCAAAAATTTTTCTTAATATAATTTTTTTCTGCATTTATGCTGTGACATATTTTTTGCATTATTCATACATAGATAATTTTAGAAACACAATGAAATATTACCTTTTATTTTTGTTTACACATACCGACACGCACCATGTGCCTACAACAACTATGCGTTTATTCACACTATGTTGTTCTGTCAAAACACTGTTTCTTTACAATTTGATTATTTACCACTGCCCTTCCCCGTACTTGTCTTATGAGCTCGTCTTTACCTCGCACGGTAGGCTGCGACAAGTAGTGGTTCGCTCGACGAACGGAATCGTGTCAGCTTCTTCATCCGGTAGGAGTCTATGCTTCTCGCCATCGTATTATTCACTGAAGCAAATCGCTGTTTCCGGCACCCTCGTCGTATTTCGTAGTCCCTATGCTGGATGCCTTCTTTAATGATGATTGTTTCACCATTGTTCAGCTCCAACAGTTCGTCAGTCCTCCATGGTAGGGTTACATTTGGCCTCATGCAGTACACTGCACAGGTTTCAACATCGCACTGGATTCTGTCCATAAAATACACTCTTGACTTGCCTTCAGCTTTCATGATGCTTGGGTTGTACGCAGGCCAGGGCATAGTAAAGGCGGGAATGATTTACACCATCACAGGATTCTATGTTAGTCACAGTATCCTCATACCACAGGTCACCTAGAAATTACTCCACTCTTCGGAACCTGGGAGTGATGTTGGTATAACACTTCACCATACCTGACTCGAACGAGCTGGTATACATCACCATCGAAGATCGTGGTGGTGGTGTGATGGGAATATCTGTGTCTGGTGACAACAACTCCTGCTGGTGGCGATACTAGTCTGCGTGGACCCCTCGTGTGCTGGAAGCCATTTGTCCCATGTCGTCGAGGTGAAGGTTGTGCTGGGTCGGAGACCTGATGTGATCAGCTGCATGAGGTCGGCAACCGCTAGGTCTGCAGAGCCGTTCACGCTGTTCACTGTGCGGACCCTTCGTCGATGGAGGAGGTGGTGTCGGTAGTGGCTGCTGCTGCACGATGTCGTGTCTTGCACCAGATCCGGGAACAAGGACTGTCCAGAATGGGAGTGGTGTTGCCTTTGAAGCACTCCCTGCAGGGCAGGCAGTCCCGTATGTCTTCGTCCAGGTGTAGGTTGATCGGTTATATATTTGAATACGGACGAAATTTCGTATGGTGCACACATCAACAGGAACTCTTTCGGCAGATATGGCAACTCGTCCCGTTTGTCCAATGCACTAAGCGAACACACCCTTCCAAATGTCAAAATGGCTGAAAGGATTTTATGTCCTCTCGTACAACAAGTGTGCATCTTCTAATTCTCCAGACAAATAATAAACTGCATACTCTAAGTTAAGGAGGTAATAATGACGATGGCAGCAACAGGTGGAAGACTGTGTCCTGAGGTTTTTTTATATGCTGGTATATGAGTGCAATATAGGGGGTAGGTGAAGGTGCCTGATTGGCTCTGACAAACTAACCAATGGGAAAATAAGTATGATTGGAAGGAGGTGGAGGATACCTGCTGACTCATTCTCTTTATTTACCAGATGCCGAGCAGTTGCAGAAATGCTACCACAGATATTCCCACTCACGTGGTCATAAGAAACTACGTGTATTGTGCAAACGACCAGGAAGTACATACAGACTCAAGTTAATTGACACAGTGCAGGTGCAGAAATGTTAACACAGCTATTCCCACGCACATGCTCATCCGACACCATCCAGGTGCGAAAACAACTTGTAAGTACGTACAGACTCCAGTTAACCAGACACCAAGCAGTTGCAGAAATGCTATGTGCTGACTTAGGCTATCTGACACCATCCAGGTGCGAAAATGGCCAGGAAGCACGTACATACTCCAGTTACCGCACAGGTGCAGACTTTCTACCACTGCTCTTGGTATTGACTAAGTCAGCTGTCCCTTGGATAAAATGAAGGGGATAATGGCGTGGTAAGTTCAAATCTAGCAATGGTTCGTTCAAGATGCCTGACAACTGTGGAAAAGGAGATTTATAACCTAGACATCGATGAGGATGTCTCTGCTCTCCTGCTGCCGCCGAAGGAGTACTAGTTAAAACCGAATGGTATGTATGTCACAGCGTTTCTACACAAGGTGACTAAATTAAAAAATATTCAAAGTCTGGACAGGGAGTAGAATGGGCATGACTATGTTAAAATTATTCCGTTGTCCTACACAATATGAAAATATATTGTAAGTCCTATACTAGGTGGACAGCGAAGGTGACTAAATTGAATTTTTACTTGGACTGGTGGTTAGTTTAAGAGGATGCCGAGAGAAATAAAATATATTCAAAGTTCTTACAAGATGATTAGGTTAGGTTATCTTAGGTAAGGTTAAGTTGATACTGCAGTGGCGCTAGGTTAAGATAAGTTAGTATTCTTGTATGGTTGGTATAGCTACTATGTTGATTGGTATGGCCTGATAATATGTTCGGTTATTTTGGCTGTATGAAAAAAAGTGTTGCTTCGATGGTGTGAAGAGAATGGTTTAGTTTGTGATTAGTTTGTAAGAGTGGAATGTTTTGATGGGATGTTTAGTTAGTATGAGAGTGGTAGAATGCTTCCCTGGTATGGTTGGTTTTTAAGATTGGATGGTATCTAGGAATTTGGACTGTATTTTTAATAAGACTGGAAGTAGGGGGGGGGGGGTGATGAAGGGTCTGGCGATGACTAGAGTTTGGTGGTTAGGTTAAGTGAATATCGAGATAAATAAAACACAATATATATTCAGAGTTCTTACATGATGGTTAGGTTAGGTTCTCTTAGGTTAGGTGAAGTGGATACTGAACTGTTATATATGATTATAGGATGATGTGTTAGAAGAAAAATTTACAATTCTTAGCATAGGGATAGGAAATATTTTCGAAGTTGAACATAAGTTACCAAGTCCCTGCATGGGATAGTTAAAAATTTTATTTTATGTAAATAAAAAAAGGAAAATTGTGAATAACCATCATTCATAATATATAATACTTGGCATATATTTACTAATACATTTTTTTATAAATGCTTATAAAAGAATCCAATATGGAGCTGGTTATAGTCATGTAATCATATATTTTTTCCTGACGACCTGACTGCTTGAAAATACAAATCTGTAGACATGCCACTCGATACATTTAAAAGTTAAATAAAAACTATAGTTAAAAATAGAAAATTATACTTAAGAATTATACAAGTTAAATAATAAAAAAATAATATTTAAAAAGTAAAAAAACTTAAATAAGTTATTGATATGTAAATAAAAACCTTAAAAATGATATAAGAAATAAAAATATACTGTCTTTAATAAGAGACAAAATATTATTTATTTGTATCCAAGATATATATTTTTATAAACTCTTGTCTCCCAGCGCGCGTCGTTAAATCTATTTTTATAAAAAAAAATTAAAAAAAGATAGCCGAGTGGTCTAAGGCGTTAGTATGGTGACTCAAGATCCGGCAGTTCAATCCTAAGCCATTGCAGATGGTATTTTGAGTTCAAAAAAAAGTAGCACCCCTAGTGGCTAATTCCAGAACCAACTGGCGGCCGAGCGCACGCGACGGATGCGAGATAGACTAATAGAAAAACTGGCGTGCCACCTAGTGGTCAATGCCAGAACAAAGATGGCATCGAACAAGCGTGAGTAATTGGCGTAGCGACCAAACGCAAGAGAGCGACACCAATGTTTCTAGCAGTCAATGCCAGAACTAATGTGAGAAACAAATGACAAAATGGGAAACCAAGATGGCGGTGGAGCGAACACGACAGATGTGAGAGACAAATGACAAACAATAAAACGAAGATGGCGGCCTCCAATAACACATGACTCAAGGTGAGTTTACGATTAAAGACTGAAGAATTAAGAATTGTACTAAATGACTCAATGAACACATGGAAAATGAACAATAAGAAACTTTGCAGGTAATGATTGAATTAGCAACTGATAAGTCTAGCCAATCAAAATCGTAGGAGATGTAAGCAGCTGAAATAACCTGGAAAAATGGACACATTACATATATTTAATTATTTCTGGTTACTGCTTGCGTAATCGTTTTAAAAATTTCATGAAATATTATATAAGGGGAAGCCGATGTCAATATTAGGCATTTACATCAATAAATCTGGAAAGATTAATTAAAGTGAATTCAATAACCTCTTCCACGAAAGAAAACATGACATTGAACAATTCTTTATATTAAGAGGATACTGTCACTCGATTAAAATATATCACTTTCATACGATTTCACAATACATTACCTAAATTCATGTTGTAAATACAGTTTCCCGCCAACCTCAACTGTCGCTGTGCTTTGATTGGCTACTTCGTCTTGACTTGTACTTAAGATATTAAATACAACAATCTCTAAAGACACACCAAGAATACACACGACCCATCAAGACCCGCACATGACAGTCATAAACTAATATCCTTGAATACATCGCAAACTTATTCTGTTGGCGGGTCGAACGAATGTTAGAGATAAATGACAGCCGATGTAAAGAAATGACGAACGAAAGGGAGAGAAAGGAAAGGAATAGAGCGAAAAGGAAAGAAAGAGAAAGAAAGAATTGCAAAAGAGAAACAAATGGAAGCACTTGGAGAAAACCGTCTGAGATGAAAATAGATAAAGAGAAAGGAAGGAAAGAAGGAGAAAGAAAGAGAAAGAAGGAAAGAAATAAAGGAAGAAAGATAAAGAAGAAACGAAAGAAAATAAAGAATGAAAGTAAGAGAAACATGGGAGCACTTGGAGAAAACGCAAGATTATGAAAAAATGACATACTGATTACCAAGATGGCAGTCCAAGATGGTGGCGTACTGGCTACAATGATGATGATACAATATGGTGGCGTACTGGCTACCAATATTGCGGAATACAACATGAAGGTCACGTGATCGGAATGACAGAGCGGGAAGACCGGAATACAACATGTTGACCGGTGACCTTGGAGCCTCGCGCCTTTCCCTGATTCCTGTGTGTCCGAAGGCAATTTATCTATCTACTGGTATCGTTTGAAGTTTACGACTTTTTAAACTCGTTGTTAGGTTAAGCATGTAGGTTTCCTCCATGTTTAGTTATAAATGAACGTTACAAACCTTTCAAATGTTTCTTGGTTTTGTATGTAAAGTGCTATATTTAACTCAACCACAACTTACTGTAATAATTATATGGTGCTGCTGAGTTATCATTTATAGAAGTCAGTGAAACCAAATACACTTCTATTACAGGTAACTGCAAGGCAAATATTCTACAAGTAAATTATGTAGAAAAAAGCAGTATTTAACACTACATATTCTACAGTGGGATATTAGTACAATATACATATTGTAAGATGCATATTATACTGACCCAACCCTGCGCATCACAATGACAAGTAAAAGCAAGTGAGCGTGTGATTGCTATCAAGGTGCAATTTACTAACGTACTGACTCGTAAGGTTGTCGGTTCCCTTTACAAAATGACATTTCGTCGTCACGCGTATTTTTAATAACCTAATTTCGTTGTAGGTTTGACTTAAACCTCGCTAAAATAAATGTATTGGCGGTAACCATTCTCTCAGTCTAATGTCGCAAAAGGTTCTCGACAGTTAATTATCAATTTTAAAGTATGAAAGTGCAGCCGTCTGGGCATCGTCTCATATTCTCGGCAAAAAAAGATGAACAGCCGAATGTTAACAAATGACATATGTTGAGTCAGTAAAATCACAATTCTATTCAGTGAATTCAAAGTAGAAAAGAGGTACTCGTGTTGAGTAGAGTGCATTACAAGGTGTTTTCCAGTCACTTAGGTTTCAAGATAGTAAAATCACAGTTCGATTAAGAAAATGCAAAGTACTCGTGTTGGAAATAGTACCATTCTTCAACGCATTCAAGTTTTTATTAAAATGTTTGGCAATAACACGCAGCAAACTGACAATATTTTTAAATATTAACATTTTAATTTTTTCAACTTTTTTTCAATTTGCGTGCCTTAATAATTAGCAGGCGGTAGCTTTCATTTAATAGTAATTCGAGTCTAAATCCATAACTTACCTGGCACACGATGATTTAATAAACGGAAAGCATTTTATCACATCAGTCTCGAAGCTCAACTTGTGAGAATAGCAAATACCGATACAGTCCATAGAATAAATAAGTACTCGGGAAATAATAATACAGTTTTATAATAATACAGTTTTATAAATATAATTTTGTCAAAGAAAATAATTTAAGAACACGACAGTAAAAAACACTTTATTACAATTTAACTTCATCAGGCTTCAGTTTCAATACCATTTCTGTCTTATCCCATACTTTTTTAGCCAGAACTTCGTCTCTGGCATTAGAAGAGGGCTTTTCTTCCTGTAATATAGAAAAAAAAACACATAGGCCTATTAGACAACTAAAAAATCCCACACAAATTGATCTGTAACAACTTGAAAGGAATAAGTTACGAGTTACTTACACACAGTTTTGTTATTTGCAACTTTAAAGTCAAAAATCCCACGCAAATTGATCTGTAACAACTTGAAAGGAATAAGTTACGAGTTACTTACACACAGTTTTGTTATTTGCAACTTTAAAGTCAAAAATCCCACGCAAATTGATATGTAACAACTTGAAAGGGTTAAGTTACGAGTTACTTACACACAGTTTTGTTATTTGCAACTTTAAAGTCAAAAATCCCACGAAAATTGATATGTAACAACTTGAAAGGGATAAGTTACGAGTTACTTACACACAGTTTTGTTATTTGCAACTTTAAAGTCAAAAATCCCACGCAAATTGATATGTAACAACTTGAAAGGGATAAGTTACGAGTTACTTACACACAGTTTTGTTATTTGCAACTTTAAAGTCAAAAATCCCACGCAAATTGATATGTAACAACTTGAAAGGGATAAGTTACGAGTTACTTACACACAGTTTTGTTATTTGCAACTTTAAAGTCAAAAATCCCACGCAAATTGATATGTAACAACTTGAAAGGGATAAGTTACGAGTTACTTACACACAGTTTTGTTATTTGCAACTTTAAAGTCAAAAATTCCAAGTACAACCCTTCCGGTAGTGTTGCTCCAAACTATGGCCTATCTACTGGAGAGCAGTTACTCTAACACACACCAGAAATGACCAGGGCGGATGCAGCGGTACAGTGATCAAGCCAATCGCCTGCCACCACGGTGAAATGAGCTCCATCCCTGGTGAAGTCAACACAGGTGGGGCATGCGGTGGACGTCGCTGTTCGGTTTTCTCGAGGTACTCCCGTTAGCCGCGCTACTGCATTCAATTTCTCGTTGTTCCGTCGTCACTTGGCTCTACCTCAAACGGTACTTGAGCTTTCATCTGTTAACAGCTACTCAGATACCTGACTCTCACCAGGAAACAGCAGGTACACTCATTTGCATAACAATTTTGCACCTCCAAATTAAACGACTAGCATCTCGTCCCTACAGCCAACACCAAAATTACTGACAAAAAAAAAAACAAAATAATAAGTAGACGGAGGACAAAAAATATTTATGGAATATCATTAAAGTTCCGAACATTCCAGAAATGGAAATTGTATCGTTGCTGAACTCGCAGTACCACACCTAAGAATTACATTCGGTGACTGCCGATGATGACAATAATTGCAAACGCTCAGACACTATAACATTTCTGCGTGACAGACTTTCTCTGCACTTAAATTCATCTACTTCCGTAGACATGCAATTCTATTTCCTATTTTTGTGCACCTAGCACATTTCCTAAGTTAAAATAATATTTGACGATTTTATCATTTCACGCGAGTACGGTTTCCCTTGATTAAAATTGATAAAGAAATGATAGGTAAAATAAATCCGCTAAAAATTAATGGTTTTGATATATTATCAAACAGAATCCTGAAACGATATCCAAGCATGCTCTGTAAGCAAATTTAATTTCGAAATTTTCAAACAGTTACTAGCACGGATTTCGCAACAGGGATAAAAAATGATACGTTTATCATATGCCATAAAGTGTATTATTACATTTAGAAGGACATGAAAGAAGCTGTATTAAACGACATGGGGTAATGGGACGTTATGTTTTTTTTTCCTGGTAGCAGACCATTATATTTTTAATTCTACGAAAATGTACAATGGAACCATGCGAAAGGTACTTATTTAGCATTCATGTTAACGGAAAACCGGCTTTACCTCACATCTGTGACAATATAATGCAGCAGCGCATTACATTTCATGCTGTTTAGAAATTCACTTTATTAGGCTATACAAAACATGTTTTTTTGGGATTCGGTATTGAACTAATTATAGACAGGTTAAACATTTACACTATCAATTAAAAAGTATGCAGATTTTCATTAACGAATTTCTTTACTTACTGTTATCGTGGTTTAGCTTAAGTTACAACATGTTTATATATATATATATATATATATATATATAATTTTATTTACGGGCAAAGAAAAATAATATTTACATGTAATCGGATGTAGTGCAATGAATAAGTTAATTTTAATAGTGAAAATAATATATTGAATTATTTTTTGAATACTTATATTCTGATGGTTTTATTTCACCGACTATTGTAAACGTGAAGTAAAAATTTACACTACGGTCAAGTCCCTCTTAAATTTCCAATGCAATTTAGCAGTTATATGTACACAATTTATTATATCCGTGTGTTCTTAATATATTCTAAACCACGAATTTCTTTCACGTCGACTTGCCCGAGTGTATGTTCTTTATTTACTAAAAACTTTGAATAAATTACACCTTGGTTTAAAAATAACTCCTTAATGAACAAGTCTTTGTAGTTAATTTCAGTGACATTAGAACAACCGAATTTCGAATCAAGAAGTTAAGACACGTTTTGAACGTTGAACAATAGAAATCGACTAATGTGACACAAACAAGACTTGTTCAGGCAGATTAATTTATTACAGCTAAATTTCTATTATTATAACATCGTACTAGAGAGCGGGCAAAGCTGTCGTAATTACGGCACAAAAACTATAAAACTTATTGCAAGTAGCAGGATAAATTACTTAAAAACGATGTGCTGTGAGTAGTTTTCCACATTACCAGCGAATTTTCATTGAGAAAGTAAGCTGTTGTGAAACTTCTACCTTTGTGTAATGATATGAAAACGACATATTTTTATCACACACCTACCGAGGACTGAGAAGATAGATTTAGTACGAAAGATAGTTGATTTATACGCATGTATTATTAGTGTACACGTTTTCTATGCGCAAGGACGAAAATTTCTCCTTCAGCAGGGTCGATTATTTCTTTCGCACTTCATCGTGCAGTCTAGCAATAGTCATTACTCACCTCATCTCTGTAGTATCGTCCATTTCTCCCTTACCCCATGCAACATCGACAATTCCCCACTTTTCCAAGTGCATATTGCAGCTTCAAACATTTATTCCAATTTGCTATTAAGTGTCAACCACATTCACTCTCTGACACAGGTAGCATTGATCAACAATCTCTTTTCCTATTGATAAACGATACGAGATTGGATGAACTCTGTGTGAGTTATATATATATATATATATATATATATATATATATATATATATATATGCAGTTGTGTCGAAACAAGTATTCTTGACTCTGTCAATATATGCCCCCTTATTACTTCGAAATTAGGATATTTCGAATTTTTTTACCTTGTTATTGTAAAATGTAGTTAAGGAGCGGGAAGGACCCCCGCGTTTCTTGTGAAATAATTGTTAGTGCGAATACCCGTATCTCGGCAAATAAATGTTCTGCAAATACGACTTTTTCTCAGAAAATATTTAAAAAAAATTACCTATGCCCCCATTTTTTACTATTGTCATATTAAGTGTATTCTCGGAGAAAAAAAATCGTTATAATGGGCAAATATCCCATTTATAAAGCTTGCCCACGCAGTTTTCTTAAGCGTCGAGAGAAAAATGCAATGGTACGGGCGTAGTTTAATCTGTAGTCTTTAGTCGCGTGTAATAAAGCTCCATTGTCACAGATCTAACTTGCACAGTATAGCGCCACGACGGAAAACACTGCAGCACGCCTTGCGCGTAGGAGCGATGAGGCACTAGGCGCGTGCGTCAGTGTCGCCCGTATCGCTCCATCGCTTCATGACCTTGGAGGCTGGGTTCCCGCGGGCGTCCATCGCACTCTTAACAGCGTGCTTTGTGACGGGATAGAAGGTGCCAGCCTCGCATTGGAAATGCGTGTAAAAAATTATGGTATTATGAAAAGCGTAATGGCTTCTGGGGTAAAAACAAGGGACAGCAATAAACAAAAATTAATAAGGAAGTTATGGACTTGGGAAGTGTGCTGTTGCGAGCTGTGCCAGGTGATTGTGATACAGTACCTTGCATTCTGCGAAGTACTTGCCAGTGACGCCCTCTACTTCCTCAGACACGGCCAAGTAGATGGACGTCTGGGCGCCTTCGACCACGTTCTGTAGCACAGAAAACATATTTGTAAAGATTACGTCTATACAATTCCTTACAACTATGGATTCATCATCAGCGGTCTAAGGCTGTAACGTCAAATATTTAAAGTATAATCCATTCACGGTTACTTCGCCTTTCTGAAGCCCTGCTAGAGTTCTACTTGCAGGATATTCCTCCACCTCGTGCAAACTGAGCTTAACTAAGTCTGGAGAATTACACCAAAGGGACAACGCACCTCATTCGTGTGCACTAAGTGTAACAGTATTTTGTATAAGTACTATTTCCTACTAGGCGCTAGCAACATAACTACTTCCTCCCTGTTTTTTTATATCAAATTATTTATAAATGAAGAATCATAATTTATAGATAAAGTATGAATAACATTTCAAATTAACAGGAAAAAAAGTAACTTTTATGAACACGAGTATAAAACGCTTGTGATATATAGTATAATCAGGAAATAACTAAACACGTCATACATGGGGAGATTTTTCAAAGGTTTGATTAAAAAACGCCGAAGAAACCGTGAATAGACTATATAAGTTATTTTTGGAACGATATGGCGTTGAGGTGAGACTATTCACCCCCTCCCCCCAGGCAAACCGGGTTTGATTCCCGGTTGGGTCGCTCCCGGATTTTTGCAAGTGGGAATCGTGCCGGGCGATGTCACTGTTCGGCGGGTTTTCTCGGGGATCTCCCGTTTCCCCCGACATTGTATTACGGTGCTGCTCCATACTCACGTCACTTCGCCCGCATCGGCTCTCAATACTTCGATGTTAAGGACCGTCCAAATCTCTCCAAGCTATGTTAGAAGTGAAGTCAGTTTTGAGCTTTTGTGGACACGAAGCTCAAAAAGAGGATGCTGGCCTTAACTGGTTGAAGAAGTTACTGCCGTTCTTTTCCTTTGATTTCCATGGAAAAGTGTAAACAATTTTGTTCCAGTAAAATTTATGGATGATACGGTTCTAGCAAGTCCACTTTAATGAGTGAAGTTCAATGAAAAATAACGCTAACACTCTTCTATGCGCTTCTCGGTGATTTAACACCTTAGGTTACTCTGCCCCCTTAAACTAACAAGAAAATAAGAATTTTGTGTTCTTCTCTCGTCGTGATAATCTTTGCAAGATTATAAACTACATAAATATGCTTAAATATGTGAGCTACTTTGTAAAGACGCATCTAGCACTTACGAAATGTTTTTTTGTTACAGCTTTAAATACATTAATTTAGGAGATCATTAACTGTTTTTTACTTTACGCATTACGTCAACAGGGGAATATATTTTAAACTACTGTATTTGATTTCTCATAAAACGGATTGAATATTGCAATTTATTTCAATTAAGAACCAATTCGGTGTGTCTTTTTCGACCTAAAAGATATTATGCACAATCATATATTTTGGTTTTGATCTTAGATTCATTATAATTTTATTTTTTATTGCCACTAAGAGAGTTGCATTTTTTTTTTAATTGACTGTCTGCTGCAAAAACTGCTTTACTGCGGTATCATTTTTTGTTAATTATTTTACATATTTACAGCTGCGGATTGTTTTTATTAATTCAGTTTTACTCTTTATACTTTTCTAAATATTTAGAACAGATTTATTTATTTCCTTATTGCTATATTTATATCAGTTTAAAGCCAGCCAGCCCCGGAAACATAGGCTTATAAGATTGAATGAACGTCAGTCTGTAAGTATGTCTGGATATCTCCAGTTCCCTCAGTAACCTTATAATCCACGAACGGTTAGTAATAATGCTTTGTTTGAGGAGTATGACGCCATAATGATCGTCACTAAACGATTATTCATGAAAACACTCATCTCTCTGAAAATGGAAACTTCTCAGTCGTGATCGTAGATGTATCAATCTGCGAGGTATAATTCCGTGTGTATTGTGTTTATGATAATGTAATCTGTGGTAATTAACAGCACATGAATATAATCACTCGTGTTAAATCTCTAAATGTAATTATAGCTCGTACTTATTCACGCCCTGTAAGAATTTTTTTTTTAAATAGGCTATATAACACATGAGTTAAAAATATTTGCACACGACTGTAATTACAATATAACACGACTTTTCCATTATTGTAATCAAATATGTTTGTCCACTGTTAAATAATACCAGACACCTGGTGCATTATGTTTCCTGCCAGTTTCTGTTCCACAAAGTACTTAATGATTTTGAAGTTACGATACCAACATAATGCACTGCGAGATTTGACTTTCTTTGCTCGCTGTTTTTTTTTAATTCTTGGCCGAAGTTAAATGACGAAATCAAAACGTGAATATCACAACTATATGCAAATGGAAAAACATATGCCAAAAATTATTATTGTAGGATCATGAATGTAATCTAACGTCAATATAGCTGTCGGGTTAATGTTGGCACTGTTGCTGGGTGGTAATTGCAAACACGAAGGGTCTTACCATCCTGTAGTAAGTGCAACGAAAAACTGTTTCGGCCAGCGAGATTCTAGCGCATCTGATCACGGAGGCTGTGCACTGCGGTAACTTTTGCATTTAAACGAAGAGGATATATTCGGCAGTTCGTTCATGCCAGGTGCGTAGTAAACATCCATGACGCCTAAAACACTTAACTGCATTTTTGCCATTACTATGATGGAGACAATGTTGATTACACAGTAGGTTGGTAACGACGGATATAGAAAGTAGCTCCGTATCTTAACGTTGAATTACAAAGGTTCGGTAAACATTCGAGAAGACTTAAACGATTTCTTTTTAACATTTCTTCCTTAATTCAGTTTTTGCGGAAGTGTAAGTATCGTAACTTGGGCAAAATATCCACTCTCATAATAATTTAATTTTTCACTTGGCCGGCGCATGAATAATGTGATCAGGTCCATGGCAATGCCAATTTTATATAAGGTGGAAGAATACACAATGCGGATATAAGTAGACCATAAGCAAAGCCTTCAGAGGTGCTCACTTTACAGTGAACAGCGTGTGATCACGCCGAGCTGAAGGCAACATTGTTGATATAGACTGTTACTTGAATGCACGTTCTGTAATCTTCCACCTTATGTAAAATTAACATTTGCATCAGCCTCGTCCCTTAATTTATGCGTCGGTCAAGAGAGAATGTAAAATTATTATTAATGATAATATTTTACAAATACACTCAATTTTACACTTCGATGCATTAAAGAAACATAAAGCGAAAGGAAAAATTTAAGTTAGCACAAATGGTTACCTAATATTTTTTATTCGAGTAGTTGAGAAGCTAGGTAAATTACATAAAGTAAATATATTAATATAAAATAAAAAATGCGTTTTTTTTTGCAGCAGGCAACAACACTTAGGAAGATATCTACTCTAACATTGATATTCGCAAGCTTTTCCAAGCCCACGAAAGAGCATTCCCATTTTAAATTCTGTAAAACCAAGTTTTCAGAGAATACAAGATATAGATACACAGTAAAAATATTTATATAATTCGAACAAAAGTTAATTTAATCATATGATACACCAGGATACTGTGAGTACCCAAGCTTATATGAAACACCAGGATACTGTGAGTACCCAAGCTTATATGAAAACACGAGTAAATTTCCAAAGCCAAACCTTAAAGAATAACTTGATGAATGGCCACGATACAATCCTTAAGTAAAGTGGCATATATCTGAAGATTTCCGTGTCCACAGCCCCGGGATGGAGACTATTTGAAGTCACACCTAAAACAAAAAAGGTTGTTAAAAAAAAAAAAAAAACAACTCCATAATGTGATGTTGCACAAAATGTTGAAATATTTTTTACGTCCATGAAATATTTCTGTGGGGAATTAGCTGAAACTAGCCACTGCTGAGCTGAGCCTGTGCGTATTAGACGACTCTCCAGGAATTGGCAATCACTATGGCAACCGCAGTAGTGACGTGTCTAGATCACCGGACTCTCGCCACAGCGATATCATTTCCGGGCAGGATCACATCGTTATAGGCTCTTCGCGGTAAAATGAGCACTTTTGAAAGCCGCACTTAAGATATTCTTGAGTGCACGTTGCGTATTCTTCCGCCTTATGTAAAATTAACACTGCCATTGGCCTTATCACTTTATTCATGCGTCGGTCAAGAGAAGCAGTGAAATTATTGGAAAAATAAATATTTTAAAAATCTGCTCATTTTTACACTTGGCTGGATTTAAAAAAATAAATCTGAGGATATAATTTAAGTTATTGCAAATGGTTGCCTAACACTTATTATTCGGCGTTAATATGTGGAACTACTTTCCCACCAACGTTACCAACTTTACTGGGCGAATGTCACGCAGTGCGCCCGTTGAAATATATGCAGCTGGGAGCCGTGACTTTTTTCTAAGGTTGATTTCAAAAGTGCTCACTTCACCGTGAACAGCCTTTACCACCGAGAATGCAAGGCCTTACAACCTCCGTATGACGTCACTGGCGGTAGACAATACAATCGTTGCGCGACATAGTTTTGTAATGTGTGGACAGCGCGGGAAATGGAAAATATAAGCGGACAGTGCGAAACACAAAGTTCTGTCACTTCCACTCTGTTATTATTTATTAAGAAATATTACTTGATGAGATATTCTCTGAGTAGGCCTATATAATTTATTTGTAAGCAATTTCTTAATGTTCGTTACATTTACTCTGTTGCCATTTGCCAAGAATGAAAAGACTATGTTTAGAAATATTACTCAATGTGTCAACTAGCTGTAAGCCATTTTGTAATTGTTAAGCAGCGACCTTATGAAGTAATGTTTAGCCGTACAGGTAGAAACAAATGTTCAAAAAACTGGGATGGTATTGTAAATAACACCTCTTTGGAATAAAGGTCTCTTCTTCTTTTTCCATTAGTGTCTTCTAGGGACCACAAACCAATTGCAATGCTTCGTCCTTTGTTGTTCCTTCTTCTTTCTCCAGCACTCCTTCATCTTCTCACTATGTATCTTTTTCCTCTCCTCGGACCATTTCGAGCCTGTTTTCTTTTCCTTCCTGCCTCGGAATCCTTCCATTTTTAACACTTTTTTCTTAAACATTTCTCTCTGTGTTGCTTCTTCCTTGCTTATATTGTTTCTTTCCTAATCTTTCTTAACTTCCTGAATCCAGGTTGTTGATTTCTCGTTCCAAAGATATTTGAAGATCCGTTTGGTTAACCTGTTGCCATCCATTCTATTTAATATCCAAAAAATAGCAATCGCCTCTTCCGTATTGTTTCTGTTATGTCTTCTATGTTGCGATATATTTCATCATTACTTAATTTCCATAGTTCTGTAGTTTTTAGTGGACCAATTATTTTACGTATAATTCTTCTTTCTAGTACTTCTAATTTATGCAACTTGTAATTCAGCACTAGACATTCACTTGGGTAAAGACATTCCGGTTTGACTACTGTGATGTAGTGTAGTGCTGTATTTTAAGACTTTTAGATAAACATTTTTCTGTTGTAGATATTCCAGGTTATGCTCTTTCCATATTGCGTATCCTTTAATCTACCGCGAATTTTTCTAAACCATTTTCCTGAATTATTTCCCCCAAATATTTGAACCAATTTACTCTTTATATTTGACCAATATCTGTTACTAGGATTTCTGTAACATTTTTAATATTTGTCATTAATTTTGTTTTTTTTTTCTACAGAAATTCTCAAAACTGTTTTGTTAGCTATCTATTCTAAGAGATTGGCCTGTATTACTGCGTTTGTTAAGTTTTCAGAAAGTATGGCAAAATCGTCTGCAAATGCTAGACAGTTTATTTCAACACCCTTGTTCTTTCTCTCCAGTGCTGTTGGTAATAGCTTGTGTTCTTTTAGTTTTTCATTCCAAATTATTACTATTTTCTCCAAGATGCAATTGAAGAGTAGGGGAGACAAGCCATCACCTTGCCGTGCATCTGTATTTATTTTGAATGGTTTAGATATTTCGCCCTGAAATTTTACTTTTGGTATGGTGTCTGTGAGGGTTTCACGGATTAGATTTGCTAATTTAGATTTAACCCCAAATTCTCGGATTACTTTATCTAGAGTTTCTCTATCAAAGGATAAAGGTATCTATTATATTCCGTAAGACAATACTTAACACACGATTGACTCAAGTCTTGGAATGGATGGAAGTTACGCTGAACAAATACGAAATGGAGGCGACTAGTTCTGTTGGCGGAATGTACACAACGCCTGCGTTAAGGGCAGAGTATAATTTTTCGTTAGAAATAACTTGGAGAAACAAACCAATGAAGAAGTGCAAATATTTTTATTACATTTTTTTAATATCACTGAAATCAGTTTTATTTACACACAAAATACTGGGGGGAAACTAGCCTTTATGTAAGGCGCATTAAATAACTAAGAGGCTGTATCACCCCTAAGTAATCATTAGTTTTAGTGAAATCATGCAGATATAATTCATTTTAGTATCATAAGAGAAGATTTAAGATCATTACTGAAAATGTTTCACTATAGAAGCATTACATTTCATGGTTCTGTGGAAAGTTTTGTACCTCATTGTTAATAGGTATTCCTTGGTTGCCATTAAAAGGCGAGATTGAAATGTTGCATTAAGTTAATCGTTGCATAAATATGCTTGAGTAGTTAATATATTATGTCTGTAATGATGGGTGAAGTAATTAGATAAGCTTCTGCAGTAGCATTTTCAATAATTCCTCCTAAATTGTAACTAGGTGGAAACAAATAAGAAATGCAATATGGCTTGGTGAGGTGGGCTCGTAAACTCCAATCCACAGGCGTAAGAACCATCCTTTACTGGTCCTCGTACTGTACACACACATTGAAGTAATTTTTAATTTTACATATTCTAATTGAAGCTCTAAAGTTTAAAATGTAAACATCTGCCTACACGTGGAAATTCTGTGGGCCCGAAATGCTCTCGCAAAATAACGTACAACCAGACATGTACTCTTTCTTCATCGGCAGGAAACTTAAAAATGTGCACTTTAGCCCGTCGTGGTAGTTAACAAGTCGTTGAGGGACATCAATCTCAAACATCATGTTGTGTTGTAATATTCAAGCCACAGTTTTAATTACAAAAACAACCTGCCACATGTGCGAACAATGAACTAACAAAGCTACCAGACGCTTGGCCCACTGATGTTTGCCGCCTAGTCGTGATGACAATGGCTTGGTTATAAGATCCTGTAAGGCTTTGAAATCTCAGTGATAGCGGTTACAACCAGGTCTCCGCGCAAGGGTACGTGGAGGAAGTTTCCATTTGCAGGTGGGTTTTATCGGGGTATTCCCGTTTCCTCCATCATTGCATTTTGTTGCTCCTCTGTCTTAAGCTCGAACCACAATAGCCCCGACAAACACGATACGACAGCCCGATACCTCAGACCTATTTTAGTCAGTGTTCACAGTACCCCGACAATATCTGCAATTTATCCAATTAATAGGCAATATTTACGTTCTAAAACTCACGATAAAATGAATCATAAGTTTGCTTTTGGCTATATTTGTATTCAAACAAGAGAAAAAAGGCATTTATAAACAAACCAGAAAATTATTTTGACGCCAAGTTAGTATTATTTATTAGACCAGGGAAAAACACGCAAAATTTGGTTTTGTAATGTATTTACATTCTTTACGCGCTCCGATTAGCACGACAAAACAGAAAGTATAAATATAATCAACTTTTGTCGGACTGTCGGTGCCGCGATTTTGTTGGACTGATATCACAGTGACCTTGCTTATTATTGCCTGCTATTTAAATCTTGTCTTGTCTACGTCGTGATGTCGGGTTCGTCGGGGTATTGTGACTCCAGCAATAGGACACCATTCATACTCTCTGATAGAAATGACGCGGTGAAATCCCATATTCGTTGATTTGACAAAAATGTTCTCGATGAAACTGGGTATCATGAAAGTTGGTTGAATAATAATATTTAACTATAAGGCCGTAAATTAATTGGCCATTTTTGGCTCAGAAAAAAATATATAACAAAAGGCTTACCTATTATTTCATTAATTTTAATTTCGTCAACATGTACGAAAATATCTGCTTATTATTTTAAGTTTATACAATATTGCAGATAAGGTTTGAATTCTTTCAACAGAGATCTACAAAAATTCTAGTATAGTACAGTACCTATTTCATAAAATATAAATTTTCAGATAGTTTACCAAAAACCTATTAACTTCACTTCCACCGGAACTTAAATAGCGTAATCTACTAAAATCAACAAATATGTAAGCCAGTTAAAATTAATAGGCTATACTGAAAAATTACAATTTTGATACTAAACAAGATTTACCAAATAAGTTTATGAATGAAGTTATCTGAATTTTCTATTTCATGTTATAATTTTTGGTGGAGAGCAATGGAAACTTACATAATGAGCCCATTTTATTATACATATCCATAAGAGTGAATATTAATATGTCATTTTCATGAAAATTTTCTTAGTTTAGTTTCGCAACATAAAAAGCAAAAATTAAAATATTGTTCCACTTAAAATAAAATTCTCAAATAACAAATACGTATCTTGGAATACTATTTATGTATGGGTTCCGTTCCTCGATAATGGAAGAATGTGTGTGGGTGTTACGCGTATATCAAAGTTTAATTTAGTGTGAAATCCACCACTACTAGCATGAGAAGAACTTCTGATACGCAACAGACAAAAATATTTTCAATTACCCAGGTGTCCTCGTATTACATATCTCATCCCAAATATAACACCTCACAAAAAATTTGGAATATTGTGAGATGTGGCAGTTTGGGGGGGGGGGGGGTAGGGGTTTTGTAGTTCTGTTGCGATCAACAGGGGGCGAACTGACGTATTGAACACGCCTGGGACAAGGTAAAAACAGTAGTTAATAATCATCCATAAGCACTTCCAGATCTCATAAGAGCTGCCCAGACGGCATGGGAACTTGGTCCGGAAGATGACATCAACACATTGATTACAAACATGCCACGGCGAGTTAGGGACCTGCACAATGCACGTGGAGGTCATACACGGTGCGGTGGGGAGAATGAAACCCTCCCTTGTCAGAGACACCATTCAGTTCATTTTGTGGTTGTTCTTTCAAGTTTGTCTGTGATATTGGTAAACTGTTTGTTTGTTAGAAACACTTGGGATTTCACGTTTTGTGTCGGTACTGTTGGTAACTTGTAATTGCTATGGCTTTTGTTATGTTTACGCAGGATGTCAAGTAATCCGCGGATACGGACTGCACCACACGAATTTGTGATGAAAACTAAGCAGAACATACTCCTTGGTAAAAAATGAAGAAGACCCTTCGTTTACGAGGAAAATGACACGAAACGTCTATCAACAAAATCAAACATGTGGTATTCCAATTAGATAAAAGGTGGGGTGATGTGGCAATACTGCAACTAATGTGTCGATCGTAAGGCGTAAGGCAAGGGAAATGAGCCTTGCTCAGTACTGCCAAGTACTGTCATGGAGTTCACATGCAGCGTGTACTGGGGCATGGCAGTGGCCATGGGTGCATCCGGCGGACAAGCTCCATGCATGCTGCATGCACACAGCGTGCGGAGAAGTGCATTTATATGGGCAGAGCAAACTCCAAACGCCTAAACACCTGTTATGATGTTTCTTCGTTTTGTATGCTGTTGCTGTATATTGTGCTTTACGTGAAATATAAGTAATTTACCTAATTTAATGTAATTTTTCTCGCAAACTAAGGGGCCTACGTTTTTTTTTTTTTTTTACCATAGAGTATTTTCTGTTCAGTTCTGACCACAGACTCATAGAAGTATCGCCACAAAAGATACGATCGAATTTTGTGCTGGTGTTACCTGTGCCTTGCAATCTTCTGGCCAGTTCGTTGGACATGAGGATGTTGGCCAATTTGCTGACACAGTAAATTTTAATGTCGTTGAAAGATCTCTCCCCGTTCATATCATTGATATTAAACTTGTAGCTCCGGTGGGCAATTGACGAGACTGTTACTATACGACTCGGTGCAGATTTCTTCAACAGATCTGAAAACGATTACAAGGAAAAATAATGATTATACACTGAAAATATTGTTGAGCGATTCAGGACACAAATCGTAACTATTTATTTACACACGTCTTACTTCTCATGTAACACCTTAGCATAGCCATATGCGTATCTGACTTAAAATTAAATAGCTTTAAAACATATGTTTGCATGTATTTATCACTGACTGCCATTGATAATTAAGAAACTGTAATCATAAAAGTAATTTCACTATTGAACTAGCTTGTTGTCGTGAGAGACGACATTGTACAAGTTACTTTCTCTATGATAACACACTTTCTCTATAAAAGTAAGAAAGAAAATTCCCTGGAGAAATATAATATAAATTGTGCGTGGAGACTCCGGTAAAATGATTTAAAATGATCAGATGTTTGGCGTGAGATACCATGCGCTGCTTAGCGCCGCCCATGACTGGCGATGGAGGGAAGGCAGGGGAGGTGGTAAAAGTGGATCATATGGTGGTTCAAGTGACAAACATTACCTGAACAGCACGGCTTCAATTACAAAGCAAATTTCTCACAAACACATATCATTAGAATAATCACTTGCCAAAATTAATAAATAGAAGAACATAAAAAAAAAAAAAAAAACGAATATATATTCAGCACACTGTCTAGCGTTTCACTTAGCAGACGTGAAACCAGCTTCTCACTGTAACAGAGCATACAAAATTGCACGCAACACTCTCAGAATTGCAATTTGCACTTTCGAATAGTTAACACACATGAAAACATTTCTCAGTGAGTAAGCCAACTAAGCTAAAGCAAAATATTCAGTTTCAACTTAAGGTTTCATTTAAAAAAAAATATGTTTACGGAAAAGCATGTCAGCAATTAGGAAAAATAATTCAGAAAATACTCTGTAAGAAAACTCTTTACTTAGGAAAAGTCTAAGATAAATTAATTACTGCGTGTGAAAATTAATCAAAGAAATATTATTTATTCAGACGTGAAAAGAATCGCTGTCCAGCTAAACTAGGAATGGATAATTTGGATTACCTAGTCCCACGAATCCCAGCATCTACTACAACACGTTAATTTAGTGTGCATGTCTCTCAATTGTGAAATAATCTGGCTCAGAATTAAGAAACTGTCCAAATCAATTATGTTTTGCACACGGCGTCGCTCATAGTCTGGTATGGCATCAAGAATTCACACTCGTTAACCACTGGGCTGTTGACTATCAGACTTAAGTTTACACAAATTAAAAGTCAGTTCAAATGATTAAAAGCTCTCAAATTAGCGGCAGGATTCCCGTGTCTAGACTAACTGTGAGTCATAACATCGGCAGTTGTATACTTAGCTGGCTCAAGAAGCCGGAGTAAGGTTTTCGTCGGCCGGCACACTAAGAATCTAATATTAGGACTAGGCCTGTTCTCAAAATAGCCTAAATCTGTCCTGCTGCACACTTTTCTCTGCCTGAGTAACCTATCCTAACTTTAGGATGGCCCACATGTCGAAACATGTGGGTGACTGCAGACCTCGCAGAAAAGCGTCTTTACTCATCCGTCGGTGGCTGTAGAGAACGCGAGAGAACCGAGGTCCACACGCTCTCAAGCCTAAGTCAGCATAATCGTTCACTACGTCACTTTCGGTGACGTCATAACTTTCAGCATAAGCCAGGCTGGGTACTTAAGCAAAGCGAAATTGTCGACTACTTAAATCAAATCAAAATAAAGTTTATTACTCCAAATAACTTCTGAATTCAAATTTCTTAGTTCAGGTAAATAAATTAGGCTGTAAAAATTTGTGGGTAAAATAACTACATATACCAAAATATTATGCTAGGATCAGGGCAGCATAAATAATCTTTAACTGAATTCCATGGAATGTAAACAAATCAAATATAGATTATATACACACCATATGACAAAACCAAGATAAATACATCAAAACAAACATGACGATCTATCGTATCGTTATAAAACCCTAAATAAAATAATTCGATTCATGCATGAGCATTGTCATATGAAGAGACAATTGTAAATAATGTGAATCTTCAATACACGAGAGGAAATATTTTAACATTCTAATTATAAATTATATGAACCAAAAATGAACACACATTAACAGGGCAAACATACCAGTAATTAAATAGCGAAACGTACAAGCTGATTCGTCGATTATTATTAAGTCTCCTGATTATCCCGTGGTGCGCCGAAATTTTTGCGCCCTTCATTTGATGAAAATAATCACTTCTTACGAATATGTGCTAAAGATGTGATTAAGTACATGATATTTTGAAATATATATTTTTTTTGGTTGCTGTTGTTACATTTTACCTGCGTATAGTGTCTATTGAAGTCTCCATTCCACTTTTTTTTTCTCCCAAAGACAGTATAATGTCCACATATTACAACAATGGCATGTGCAAGTGTGTCCTAAATTCGAATCATACACACCAGTCGTGATATTTTTCAAAGGTTGATTTCGAATGTGCTCACTTACGCAAGAGTGTACGCCCAGGGTTTTTGTAAATATTTTATTTTATTTTGTGGCTAGTTAATTTATTTACGTTCTGCTACTTGCACACAAATATTCGGTGTGCAATTTAAGCACATTTGGGCTGATGATATTTGTTGTGGATTTTCGCCACGAAGTAGTAGACAGCATGAACGATGTCTATTTCCCGCTCGAGCAACCTTCTCGTCCAATGTACCAGTATTCCAATGATATGAATTTTAAATTCCCGCTGACTTTGCTAGTACAACACAAAAACATAGCAGTCTTAAAATATAATCAGTTTAATCGTTAAATTTTAGTGTCATACATACCATACGAGACGATGAATACTCGGGCCATTGCACTGATAGGTTAATTATAAGGCCTCCTCTCCTATTGACACGCGGAGCACGTGTTTGATTTTTTGATTAAGGAAGTTATCGGCTTGTGACAGTTACTAGCTTGGCAGTACAGTGGCGGCCCGAGCATGCATAGGTTACATTTTTTTTTTTTTTTTAAATTCTGCCTCAATGGTTTGGATGTGAACAAAACTTATAAATTTGTTGGACACTCCACATTGCCACGGTCATCAAGCGCGCTTGATCAAGCGCCGCTACGCGCAGGGCTGTGAACTGACGTGCGGTTTTCTCGTCGTGCTGCGTCTACCTACGGAACTCCAAGCGGCGACCCTGAATTATATTGCTAGAAAACCTGTAGCAAGGTTCGATGCAGGACCCTACACTACTAGTTTCGCAGGAATTCAACCTGGATATATTTAGCTACATTTAGAGCCGCGAGTATTTCGCGAATTCCTCCTGTGACGAGGTAGACTTCAAACGCTTGTTATTTTCTCCTGCCACTGATTGGTCGGCAGTTGTTTGTACGCGCTCTGTTTAGCTGCGAGCCAGTAATAAGCGGGGAGGAGATTGTGAGTGATCTCTGAACAGTCCTATATGAAGGCGTCACTTGATCGCAGCAATCAATAAGCAGACGATAGTGTCTCGAGTGCATGGAGGACTGCAAAGCCTAGCCTATTGCCACATCAAGCCGCGAGATACTCGGGGCTCTAGATATATTATCCTGAAAACGTCGTTCTCAACAATATCGGGGAGCTTCGAAATACTGTTTCAAGTAAACGGCATCTGCTGAATGCTGCAGAGCCTATTCCGCCCTAATTTGAAGTGTTGTGAATTTCCATGTGCGCACGTGAAGTAACACACGGCAACTAGGTTCACGCGCTAGATTTACGGGCGCCTTAATTCAAACATATTGGTTTTACGAACCTACCTCGCGTGGGAGCAAGAGTCCAGCTGGAAAGTAAAAGCGGAATGAGTGAGTGAATAGATTTGGGGCGGCTCTAAACTTCGAGGTCTTGAGAGCCGATGGGGGTTAAACGAGGTGAGTATGTAGCAGCGCCGGAATGCAAGAGCGGGGGGAAAGGGAGATCCCCTGCGAGAAATCCCACCGACCAGCGGGAAGGTTCCTACACGATTCCCACATTCGAAAATCCGGGAGCGACTCCGCCGGGAACCGAACCCGGTTCGCCTAGGTGGGAGGCGAGTGGTCTAACCACTGGACCCGTAGAAGTGGAGCTATTTCGCCATGGTATCAACCACTCTGCAGAGTATTTTACGTATTCAGAGAATGAAACGCCTGGTCTCACCTATAAACAGAACAGAACACGTTAAAATGGAACTAGTTCCTGGCTGAAGGCCATTACTGGGCTTGGTTATAAGAATTAAAATAGAATTTGAAATATTATAAATCGAAACATAACATTTGTCGCGAAATAAAATATAAAATATTAAGTTATGTGATTTAAAATTACAGAAGATTAAAACAAATTGTTATATACTAAAATAAGGTTAATTTAATCTTAAAAAATTAAAATTAAGTTTCTAAGTCACAATTAAAATTCCTCTGGCTCCAACTTTGAACACCTCACCCCGTCCTTCCGGTCGGAGAGAGGGTTGACGGGTGATGTTTTTGTGAGATGTCCGTCGTGTGTTTAGTGTTTTTGTTATGTTGTGCTGGTGTCAGTGTTATGTGGTTTGTGTTGGTGTTTGTTGCCTTTGTGTTTGTGCTGTGATTTGTAGTGTTATTGTTTTATTGTGTACAACTATCTTAGATGTTGATGTCTTTCTGAAGATCGGACGACATCAATACTTGTAATTTGTGCTATTATTTAATAAGGAGTGAAATATATACTTAGTGATGTGTCCAAGAGGTAGTAAGTATAAAATAAATTTGTTTCGAAGTTTAGGATAAATTTTTTTATAGTTAAACCATTATATCTATTATGTAGGCTGAAGAGTGATTATATATTTGTTAATTACAATAAAATATTTAGGGAAAGGTTTAGAAACCGCCGTCAAGTGAAACATTACTACAGGAAAAAGAAATGTTAACCATTTCTAGGGATATTTCTATATGTGTGGGCTCGGGAATATATCTCACGTATGAAGAACAGAACATATTAAAATGGCACAAGTACCCAGCTGACGGCCATAACTGCTCTTAGTTACTTGAATTTAAAATAAATTTGGAAAATATTCGAAACATAAAATTTGTCGCGTTATAAAAACTAAAAGAAGTTAAATTTTAAAACTACAGAGGCTTACAATTATATTTTGTTCTAATCCTAAAGAAAAATGTAACGTTATAATTTTAAAATGTCAAAAGATAAAATTCCTCTGCCTCCACCTCACCCCGCCATCCTCTCTGGAGACAGAGGGGGCCGACGGTTGTGGTCGTGTTTTCGTGAGATGTCCGTCGTGTGTTTGATGTTTGTGTCTGTGTTGTGACGGTGTTAGTGTGATGTTGTTTGTGTAGGATGTTGTACAGTGTAGGTGTTGTTCCTTTAGTTTATTTGTTTTTGTGTGTGTCTGTAATACTGATGTCTTTGTGAGTCGGACGACATCAATATACGAGATTATGTTATTGTTTATAAAAATATGTATTGTTAGTGAGGGCTCTAGAGGAACATTTATTAATTTAGTTTCGAAAATTATGCTAATAATAAGGAAAATAATTCTACAAACCACTCCCAAGTGACCATTACTACAGGAATAGATATGTTAACCGTTTTGAAGAATTACTACGGTGGGCTTGGAAATTTTGGGGTGTTCCGAATCCGGGAACCCGGATACAGGAAGGCGGCGATTAGCCTGGGCACTTGCCTAATTATTAAAAATGTTATTTTGATATATAAATTTTGGTCCAAAAAGGTTAAATTTTTATAAAAGTTATATTATGGCTAAATAGAATATCTTCTCCAGAGTGAGCCCCTTGTACCCTCCCTATTTTTATTACATTAATTTTGTGTCTGAATTTCTTCTTCCCCCCTTACCTGAAGGGGAAGGGGTGTGGAGTTTAACTCCAAGCTCCCAGCCCACGGGGAACCACGTGGAGGTAGCCGCCCGGCGACCCAGTCCCCATCCCCACAATCTATTTTTTTTTTTCTTTTCAAAATGAACATACAGTACCAAACAAAACGAAATACAAAACAAATAATGACTATAAACATAAAACTTATACAACTTTGTTAATTACCAAAGTATCTACGTGTAAAATAACACAAACACAATACAAACGAGCATAAAGGTTTTACACTAGAATTTATACATTTCCGCCAAAAAGTTAAGTAATTTGAAATCAAGATACAAAAAAAAAAAAACTCACCTAACTTAAGGCTTACCTGCGAGTAGGACGGTGAGGAGGAAGGGCGCGAAGTGGTTGGTCTGCATGCCGACGAGGATGTTGTCCTCGGTGAACTTCCTCCCAGTGCCGCCGACTCCGGCGTTGTTGACGAGGATGTCGAGCCGCTTCTCCGTGTCCAGGACCTCCTTGGCGAACTGCCTCACCGAGGCGAAGGACGACAGGTCCAGCTTGCGCGTCACCACGTCGCGGTTACCAGTGCTGTCCACTATCTCGTCTGCGGAGGACCAACATATAGCCCAGTCACGGTTACTTCGGACTTTCTCAATCAAACCTCTTAAAAAAATTTCCCCATGCACGACGTGTTTAGTTATTTACTAAATACGCCCCGCGTCACAAGCGTTTTACACTCGTCTTCATAAAAGTTGCTTTTTTTTTCTACCTGTTAAATTGAAATGTTATTAATATCTTATCTATAAATTATAGCGCTTCATTGATACGTAATTTGAATAAAAAAACAGGGAAAAAATAGGTATGTTGATAACGTCTAGTGAGAAACAGTTCTTATACAAAATATCATTACAACTGAGTGCGCACGAATGT
Source organism: Dryococelus australis (assembly GCA_029891345.1). Classification (NCBI taxonomy): domain Eukaryota; kingdom Metazoa; phylum Arthropoda; class Insecta; order Phasmatodea; family Phasmatidae; genus Dryococelus; species Dryococelus australis. The sequence goes on from CM057005.1 coordinate 31,748,208, forward strand.
GGTGCGTTGTCCCTCAGGTGTAATCCTCCAGGCTTAGTTAAGCTTAGGTTTAATGAGAAGGAGGAATATCCTGGAAGTAGAACTTTAGCAGGGGTCCAGAAAAGGCTGAAGCAACCGTGAATGGATTATACAAGCGACTCGCTACACTTAAAATTAGACTGAGTGTGAAACCACTGATTGTTTCAGTGAAAAAATTTAACTGATTGAATTAGTGACGGCCAACTACAGTGGTGAATTAACATTTTTTTTATCGAATTTAACCAAATAATTACGTGAAATAAACATATTTACGATATTTTACTATTTATATTGCGCAATTTACTGTAATTTAAAATATTGGAAAGGTACTGGAGGTGGTTGGGATTGAACTCACACGCCCTTTTGCGTCGCTTTTCAGGTCGTTACTTCGCCATCTGCTCTACCGCGCCAAGTTGAACGATAAAAGGGAAATAAATGTCATAATTTCGCATCGAAATCGTGAAGATTTAAGTTGTATGCTCTTATTTTTCGTTATTGATATAATTGGTATCGTCAGGATTATTTAAACGAAAAGTATATATGAGTGCACTCTCTTCGCCACATTATATGCAGTTTAAACTTTCAAACAGAGCGGTGCGAAGATTACATGGAAACGAAATGAAAGACGTAAAAACGGAATGAAAGGAAGAGTGTTCATATTAGCTCGTAAAATGGCGTTTTGAAAGACGAAACACATTTTTGAAAGTATTTTGTATTTGTTTCATTAGTTTATTCGTTGTTGTTTCTCTTGATACACGTTGTTGTTTCTCTTGATACACGTTGTTTAAAGGGTATTTTTAAACGACGTTTGACTGATCCATCAGTCAAAAATAAACCACTGAGTAAACTGATGAATCAGTGGAAAATGTCACTGAATAAATAAGTGAAGGAAATCTGTTTTTTTTTTTTTTTTTTTTTTTTTTTTCATCAGTTAAATTCACTGAAGTGACTGTTGAATCAGTCAGATACTTTTGACTGATTGAAACAGTGAAATTCTCACTGATTCAGATTTAGAGTGTACTACAGTTCTACACGCAAAATACATTATTACTTTTTTAAAGTCCGTGATTTTTGTCAGAAGCTTGATCAGGGAACAGATGAAATGCTGATCGGTCGCACTTTGCCAATACCAGATGAATGTCCAAAATTTATTTTAGCCTAAAACTTATTTAAAATCCAGGAGCTCTTAAAGGCTGTTCCCGATAAAGTGAGCACTTTTGAAATCAAGCTTATAAAAAGTCGCTGCTCCTACCGGCGTATATTTTAATGCGTGCACCGAGTGACATGCGCCCAGTTAAATTGGTAACGATGGATGGGAAGTAGTTCCGTACCTTAACGTCGAATAAAAAGTTTTAGGTGACAATTTCTGATAACTTAAATTACTTATTTCGCTTTCTGTATTTTTTTAACGCATCAAAGTTTAAAAATGAGCATTTTTGCTAAAAATAATTTTTCTAGTAATTTCACAGTTTCTCTCGTCCGACACATGAATATAGTAATGAGGTCCGCCTTATATAAGGCGGACGAAAAAACAACGTGCATTCAAGTATATTTTAAGCAGGGCTTTCAAAAGTGCTCAGTTTAACCGTGAATAGCTTATAGAGATTTATTCCGAATTCAATACGGTGAGGTAATTCGAGACGTGACCAGTCGCTAGGGATGCATGAGCGATGGAGGAATCAGCCACGGCCTACAGTGAGGAACCATCCCGGCATTCGCATGGAGTAATTTTCGGAAAACTCTGAAAACCAAAATTAGGATGGCCAGACAGGGATTCGAACCCAAGTCCTACCGAATGCGAGTGTATTTTATTACTACTGCGCCACCTCGCGGGGTGCAAGTGATACCGCGGGCGCGTAATGAATGTACTCCATTCGCGGTTACTTCCGAATTTTCTGAAACCCCCCGCTTAAGTTCTACCGCCAGGTTATTCCGCCACCTCACGCAAACTAAGCTTAGCTAAGTCACAGGATACTTAAGATTACAGAGGCGAGATAGCCTCTTATCCCGGACATGCCACCAAAATGGCGTCACTAGCCAGTCACGACGTCGTTCGCCAATCGGCAACTGGTAAGCCACCAGCCAGCCGGCTGCCCGGCCAATAAGGAAGCATTCGTGGCACGCAGTAGCCAATCAGACACCAAGAACATCAAGCAGCCAATCAGAGAACGGGCGCGTCCACATCAAAGTAACCGCCACACAATTTCGTCTTCGTTTTCTTATCTACTCTGTGACCAAGTCTAGAAGAATGCACCAATGGGACAACGCACTGCATTTATGCGCATTCATTTTGGCAGCATTTTACATGAGAACTATTTCTCAGTAGGCATTTCCAACACACCTGTTTTATCCCTGTCTTTTAATATTCTTATAAATAAAATATTATAATTTATAAATAAAATACAGTGAAATCTGGTTAATACGATCCCGCTTAAGAAGTTTTCGTTTTTAACCAATTTTGCACCTTGTCTATATGCATATGTGTAATTTGAAGCTTATAAGAAGTTTTTCTGAATAATAAGCATTACTTTTCCAATCCTTTGAAAAACCTCTTAACGGAATTTTACAAACTAAAATTCCAATCTAACGAATACTAAAATACTTTTATGTTCACAGAAGTACAGAATGCGTGTGATTCATGGTATAACCAAACAGCTCATACATAGGATGATTTTCGAAAAATTTTACTAAAAAATCGCGAATATACTACGAATAGACTATAGACAGAGTAGCACAGCAAGTGCATAGAGGAGCGATGGACTCACCTCTGGCTTTTTCAGCCTTCTTCATGTCACGACAAGCCATAATAACCCTAGCTCCTCTGGCCGCCAAGTCTCGAGCTGTCTCTTTGCCGATACCTGCAACACAAGAGCGCACGCACTAGCAACATGAAATGTATATAGATGGCACGCATTTAACACTTTGTGGACTATGCTCGAGTGAAGTTCGAGCAAAGCTAATTTGAAAATATCTCTGTTGTTCAGAACAAAACTCGCATGGATGTGCAGCACTTGTTCACCTAGTGTTTTAAATGGTCTCACAAGAACAGCATAGCTAACTAATATTGTATTGCTAGCGATAGAATTTATTTTTACAGTCACTCAAAAGGACATTATTGATTGTAAATAATTTTATACTGTAAAAGACATTGGTTGATGACCGGCCAATAATGAACGCTCTAAAGGACAGGGTAGTGTCCGGGTGTGGTATGGACCAACAGGACGATGGTGAGTTCTAACACAGACACCAACAGAACCGGTGTTCTTGCAGTAGATGATATAGGTGACTCACTTCGAATTAGTCTTAAGTGCTCGTAAATGTGTGCAGACCTCAATGTGTAATTCCACAAGCTCGAAAGTCCTGCTCATCTTATTTAATTTTCGTTGTGTATCCTTACGCCACATGTAAGATGTAACTTTTTTATGGGCATAATGACTAGCTCACACATACATCAGTGAATTAAAACTGAAGATATTAAGAACACGTTTGTGCTGCCATATATATATATATATATATATATATATATATATATATATATATATATATATATATATAATGGTTTTAAGACCGTAAAATATGTTCAGCAAATATCGGCTTTGCTATAGGGTTCTCTCGTCGGCTATGGACCAATGTGGTATGCATAGCCGATGGTTGCCAACAACAACGCCTAGACGCAATTTACTACAATTTCATTATTCCTTTCTGTTATGTATATGGACTTAAACCGGTTCAAACTGCCCTTTAAGCGTTACAATTACAATAAGACGTTTAAGATATATGACCTTTTCTCGTAATTTGCTGTCTACTTCCCTACGAGTAAGCCAGTTTACATGTACATCAAATCATAAACAGTTACAAACAGGGATTTTTTCTTCCTAAAAGTTTGAGTTTTTCAGCTGCGAGTTAGCGTGAACCAGATATGTGCTATTTCACTTGAAGAAAAAAAAAAGTCACCAATGGCAAGCATTCAAGGGTTTGTAAAAGTGGACAAATTCTGCATGTTAACATTTAAATATATTTTGAATAAATTCTATATTGTATTGAGGCACAATATTTTTTTAAGCTGCTGCATTCCTGCTGGCTCTCACAGCAATATTGTTACAGGTTTACAAGCTTTTCATTACATACTGAATTCAAGCTTGAATCAGGCCGATTACGTTTTCGAAATCTAGAACTTCCTGATTCAAGAGAATAGATTTTATGCAAGGATGCTTTCAGTAAAGAAATGCAGTCTATACATCTATGCATCGGAGGTAAAGGTCACTATGTCACAAATATGAAAATTTACAGGAGTGCTGTTTACCCCGATACCCTGATAGCACATAGCGCCTTCACTACTGGCTAGATCGCTTTTTATTCCGTATGGTATACAATGCTTTGCATCCTGGAAAAAGCACGAAAAATACAATAAGACAATGTAAAAACCTCGGTTGTGTAAAATATATATAGTGTCCTTTACCTCAAAAGCACAGATCCATACTCAGTGTACTTAATCTTCGTTGAAGTATGGTAGATACACTATTGTTTGTGAAAATTGTAACACTCAAAAAGAATAACACGAATGAAACCAAACTCGGAGTATGTGTAGAACAGTGTACCTGCGATAAGTGATTATGACTGCAGAGAGATGGCATACACGTAGGCCCAGCAGCACCCTCTCTTGTGTGACCTGAAAGGTCAGTGTTACGCCAAAGCTTACCGATTGCGAGTGTCCAGTGAACTGTGTGCCTTCATAACTTATTTTATTTATCAGTTGAATTTTGTGTTTAATTGATTAATTCTAAATCGCTTAGCTAGTGTGAATTCCATACTGCAAAGCTGGATGTTTGAGTTTGGCCTGGAAACAGTTATGCGGCGTCAAAAATGGTTCACCCAGTCATAAAGGATAAAAGAAGGTACGTGATACAAAACATTTTCGCTGTTCGCCTTTACCTCTACTTACGACTAGTGCTCATTCGTACATCAAGCAAAACTGCGAAGTTCATTTTGACTGTTTCTAGTGTGAACAGGGACCGCGGTGGCTGAGCGGTTAGACTTACTCGCCTCCCACCAAGGCGGACCGCTTTCAATCCCCGGTCGGGTCACTCCCGGATTCATAAGTGGGAATCGTGCCGTACGATGCCGTTGGTGGGTAGGTTTCCTCCGGTATCTCCCGTTCCCCCCGCCCTTGCATACCCGCGTTGCTCCATTCTCACCTCATTTCACCCTCATCGGCTCTCAAGGCCTCGTTTTTAAGAGCCACCCAAATCTCTCAACTCAACTTAACTCTAGTGTGATCATTATTTCTTTAATGTATATAAAATTAAACATATTATATCGCCAAAAATAAAGTACTGCACTTTTAATAGGACAGTTAAACGTACAAATACCTGTCATGATTCACCAAAATTATTTGTGTAGGTATCTATGCAGTCAGTATTTACTTCAAAATTTATTGCAGTAACAAACACTTTTTTTTTTTTTTAATTCTGATTTTTTTTCTGTGTTTAATTATTTTGGAAATTTCTCAGCCAACCATATCTGGCTGTTGAATATAAGAGTGGATTATTCACCTATACCGTGAGCTCTGGTACTCTCGTTCATGAGCGTTTAAATTTTTCTACTAGAGTTTTGAAGTCATTATTTCACTACTTTTTAATTAATTCTTTCCTTTTAACATAGACTGTATGATGAAGAAAATGTATAAATTCTGCATTCATTGATGTATTGAATATATTGAATAATATTACGCATGATAAACAATTCACATTCGAGTTTTGTTTCAAGATACAGTATCAATAATTATTTCGTAATATTTGCAAAGTGTAGTAATGGATCAATTCTACAATACCAATTATATAAACGTTCCCTTCTTATAGAAGTTTTGAAGAATTTTTACTGTTATTTTTAATTAGTGTTATCGTGTTAAATTTATCTTGAAATTGACAACAAAACACGTTTATCGCACACGAATTTATAGAAAATGGAATATTGCAATCAAACTATTAAAAATAAAACTGGAAAACCAGAGTTAATTTTGAAAAAACTAAAATCTGTTTTCGTAAGTTCTCGAGATACATATTAATGAACAGGCTTAGTTACGAAATGAGACTATTAAACTTGAAATAGAAAAAACTCTGCATTGTCTAACTATTCAGTTCTAATAGAGTGGCTGAGTGAAGAGATCCGGGCGGCTCTTAACAGCGAGATCTTGAGAGTCGATGAGGGCGATGTGAGGTGAGAATGGAGCAGCGCTGGAATGAAGGGGAAGGGGGAAATGGTATGATTCCCACTTGCGAAGTTCTAAAAGAGGTTTCCCACTGGGTAACGAAAACCATGTCAATCGGATAGCGCGTGTTTCCTATAACACGCGTGATCGCCAACATGTGAGAAAGGAGGCTTAATAATATGTGTATTTGATTCACAAAAGGTTTAGAGTGGTGGAATAGAGTATGAATGGCAGTATTCTTCGAACTGATTATAAAAGGAAAAAGGATTTTAAAAAAATAATGCATATGTTTCTTACCAACGTTTGCACCTGTAATAACGACCGTCTTCCCATCCATTCTTCTTTTGCTAGTACACACTCCTGTAGTGCGCTTCCTGTAAAGTACACATAGTCCCACTGTGACAGCTAAAGACAACGTCCACATGTTTAACAGAATAGAAAACATCATATCCATGTGTCTGAGGAGCTAGAGAAATGTATTCGCTCGGGAAATTCCTTTTACCGGCAGTGTGTTAGAAACTGTTAAACAGATCGTAATAAAAGATCGCGAGGACCGACTCTTCCGACGGTTACGCGCAATATGAAATATTACAGTGCAAGCTCTTAGCAAATTATTTAGCGGTATCTTATCATTAATCTGGGAGCAAACTCCATATAACATACCAGTGAACTTTCTCACTGGTGATAACGGCTTCTAAAAATTACGTAAGATAGTTTTCATCTTAGTTCATGAACAGATGACGTCCAATGCGATTCAATTTATTCCACACAGACAGCAGGAATCCTTACGGAACCCGGCATGGAAATGACCTGGGAAACATTTCACATGCCGCTGAATAGATAATCTCTTTCTGACTCGATTTAATTTATAGTTTCAGGCGTTGAAAATTAGAAATTCTATTATGCGTGCTGTGTTTAGAGCAGACCCAGCACCCGGCGCCTTCACAAATGTTATACTTCCATACGAGAACTACGCATATTCTTTTAAACGGAGGAAACCACGCGTTTATTTAGGTGAATTTCGTGATAAAATAAATTTTATGGCCTGTTATTATTTGGATATCTGTGTTTATTTGGCGTTGCTGTGACCTGAGCTAGCCCTTACTTGACACTCGCGTGAACCTAGCATCACACTCGGCGGGGAATCAGAATGCCAGCGATTTGCAACATGCGGTAACCAGTAAACAGTACGGCGTTGCATTAAACAACCGCGCCGATATAGTCCAGCGCGAGGTTCGTCGCGGGGCCAGACGCCAGCCAGACGCCGTCGAACGTCAGCCAGAGGCCGACCTCGCAAGATGGCCACGAGAGAGAGAGTTGTACCGCGGACCGCCGCTGTGTCGATACGTCGAGGTGACGCATCCTTCGGCAACGAGGACTAAGGTGAACTTGTTCCAAACGTTTACGTCGGAGAGACTTTAGTTCGGTAACTAACACAAGTGGATTTTACGTAATTGAATAGAAGTGAAACATAATTACTCTCCCGTTCATCATAACGCAATTATTGTAAATTGTTGTACTCTTGTGAATTACAGAGATCTATACAGAGACGCTTAAGGAGAGTCCCGTCTTTGTGTTCAGTACATCACCCTCTTAATAGTGCGTGACCTGTCAGCTAAAGCTGGGTCACAGCAGCGTGCATATCATCAATGTTGACTGACTTAAGTGTTTCTAATAATAGTGCGTGACCTGTCAGCTAAAGCTGGGTCACAGCAGCGTGCATATCATCAATGTTGACTGACTTAAGTGTTTCTAATAATAGTGCGTGACCTGTCAGCTAAAGCTGGGTCACAGCAGCGTGCATATCATCAATGTTGACTGACTTAAGTGTTTCTAATAATATTTATTATTGTACCACACGTGCAATATGTTTCTTGTTTTCGTGAGCACTTGTTCAGTTAAAATGCAATAACTCAGGAACTATTTGCTCTAGAAGACTGTTATTTGTCTTGAATTAAAGTTGTAAAAAAAGTGTTGAAAACATGTGGTACATCAGTTGTTATAACATCTGGATGATACTCACGGAGATAAGGACTACAGTGATAGAGGATTTCGAATGGTGTATCCATTCATAAGTTTTTTTTTTTTTGGTTGCGATTTCTGAAAACTACGTTTCCTTGCATAAGTTTCCTTTTATCTCTGGAAAGGCTTCAGCTATAAAGTTGGAATTTGTATCACTAATTCAATACACATTTGTGGTAATATTGATCTCTATTGGTTGGAGGATCATTTGAAACAAACCATATCGTTTTTTTCTCCCCAAGAAATTACAGTACCCAATCCACCTTATACTGGGAGCCGGACAGACATTCCTTCACAAAGACGTTTAATAAGTCAATCACAGTGATACTCGCCTTTGTATTCTTCAAACACTATCTCATCATAAGAGCGGTCGCCTAAGTCTTGGAACACGAAATTCCCAAAATCGGGATAAAAAATTCGCGCACCATGCAAAATTCTACTACAGCACGTGGTCTTACCCACACTAGAGGGACCCCACAAATACAACTGCTTTTTTTGTAGGATATGAATTTGTTAAATTTGACATTAACGGTATAGGCTTTTCTTACACCCCTTAAAGAGGCCAACAAATATTAACTCTAAAGGATTTTCACTACGTCACAATCTAAATTATATACAATTTGACGTAGCACGAGGATTTAACCCCACTAGCATTATCGGCTTGACTCAAGATCGAATCAAACTTTTCATGACAAGTCTGTAAGCTTGAATCAATCTTGAAATGCAAGCCAACAAGTTTGACTCAAGCGTGAGTCCATCTAACTTGTCTCCGAACTTGATTGGCGAAACTTGCTTCAAGCTTGTCTTGGCCACCTACAAACAAAATCCAAGCCATCTGCAGGCTTATTATTATCAAGAATGTGACAGTCGTGAGAAATCTCGCAAATCTTGAATCTCGCATGATATAGAAGGAAAATTCAAGAAAACCGGTAAGATTGCCGCAGAATTACATGCTATCTGGAAAGGGTTGGTGTTAGTTGCGGGTGAGAGATTGAAGGGCTAAGGGACGGAAAGGATATAAGGAGGACTCCGGGTTCGCTCTCTCGCCCTAGTGTAAAGACACCTACAAGTTGTTCACGAGAAAGTGAGCACTTTTAAAATCAACATGTGAAAACTGTCTCTGCCAGTATACCTGCATACATTCTAACGGGAACAATTTCTGGAATTCGCCAAGTAAAGTTGTTAACGTCAAAAAAAAAATGGAGCGGGTAGAGTGGAGAGTAGTCCCATATATTAACGTTGAATAAAAATTGTCAGGTAAACATTTGTGAATACTGAAATAATTTCATTTTTTTAGAAGCTGTTAGGTAAAAAATTGGCAAATTTTTAAAGCATTTTAATTTGTAATAATTTCACAGTTGTGCGTGATCGACACATGAATAAAGTGATCCAGTCCATGGAAATCTTAAATTTACTTATTTGTGGTAGTGTCAAGACCTCGATGTTAAGAGCCGCCAAATACCTTCATTCTCTGTGATACATTTTGAATTGTACGATTTGTATTACTGAGAAACGTGTAGTTAGAAAAAAATAATTTTTATCTTGATAATTTTTTAAACCGGTTTTTCAATGTAAAAAAAAATTTTTTACTGTTAAGGTTCTCTATAGAGTATCTCATTAAGTGTTTGGAACAACAAAAAATTAGGACAACAGTCCGAGGTACCGGAGACTAGAAGTGTAAACAGAACCCAAGAACGACAGGACACAATGAGGGTTTGCTTCCTGACTCGTGATCTGGGGGTGAGTATCTACACGATAGGGGGTGAGAACAAGCACGACTTCTTTCTCCTACCCCTGCCAGTGATCCCTTCCTTACGAACGAATTAGGTGAGTGAGTGAGTGAAGAGATTTGGACGGCTCTTAACATCGAGGTCTTGAGAGCCGATGAGGGTAAGCCAGGTGAGTATGGAGCAGCGCCGGAATGAAAGGGCGGTTGGAAACGGGAGATCCCCGAGAAAACCCGCTGACCAATAGCATCGTCCGCCACAATTCCCACATGCGAAAATCCCGAGTGACCCGGCCGGTGATTGAACCCGGATCGTCTTGGTGGGAAGCGAGCAGGCTAACTACTCAGAAACCGTGGCCCCCACAAATTAGGTAGCTAGCAGAATTATTGCGGTCGCTTTGTAATCACAGCTCCGTAAAATGTTAATAGTACATAAGAGTACCCTTTTAAAAGGATTAATTAAAACAACATTTTTTTATTTACTTACGTCCTTTTGTCTAGAATGGAAAGTTTATCAACAAAAAAGCCATTGAAACCCCTGGAGCAAAGCTAAAAAGTAGTAGGGGCGGGCGGGCCCTACTTCACTTTTGATTAATTGAAATGGTTAAATAGATATCAAAGGGTTAATTAAATTATTTGGAAGGGTTAATAAAAAGGGTTAAAGGATTGAAAGGGTTAACTTTATTGAAAAAGTTAAATGAATTGAAAGGGTCAGTGTTTAATCCGATCAATTTTTTAAAAATTTTTTTCTTTATTTCATACTTCTTTCTTTCTTTCCTTTTATGGGTAGCAGGAGCTCTGTGCGATGTTGACCGTGTCGTTCTTCGAGTCAACTGACCTGAGTGGTGGGTTGCAATGAGTTAAATAGGCATTGAGTTAAGTTAAGAGTGTACTAAGTGTATTTTTTTGGATTTGGATTGGGATATTGGTGGCAGATAGGTGCATTTTACGAATATATTTACATACGAGAGAATTTCAGAGTGTTTAAATGAGTTATATGTATCAATAAATTACACACATCTAATTGCAAATTTCAAACGACTATGTGAATAAGAAATATAATTACTAGAGTATGGAATTTAATGTAAGGTGAATCTCCCACTTAGAAATATAATTTATATGAGAGAGAATTTTAACTTTGTGAATAACATATGATGTCGAGATGTCGACAAGTACATACTGACTAAACGAAATCCAGCTAGCCAGTATGAAATTACACAAGGCAGAGTCTTTAAACGAAATATATTTCAAACAAGTTTTACATATGAATAAATAATACACGAGACAAGTATAACGAGCAACTACAAGACAGTAAGTCTTTAAAACAAAATCCAGCTAGTCAGTATGAATAAATAACACATTAACAAGTTTACATGTACAAATTACACATACCTTACAAGATTCAGCATCGTGAATGATATCTTACAGCAAAAAAACTCTGAATGCAATTTAAACCAGACACAATAGTGTACAACTATTCTGATAAGTAAAATATATAAGAATCTACAAGAAAGCAATTAACAATAGAAAATCTTAACCAAAATAATTTGTTTCAAAATAATCAACTTGCATCGAAGCATAGAGCTTAATCCCACATCACTTAATATATAAGGGAAAAATTCCACAAGCATCCTCGAAGAGAAAATTATTTTTAAAAATACGTACATACTGCACATTTTTCTGTAAAGTGTGGGAAATAGAGTACACTTGTTAACACAAACTGTATTTTTAAACTGCTACGAATTTTCGTAGACCAAGCTCAGAAATGTGATTTGAAAATTTTATCGCAATATTGACTTAACACACGAAAAAAAGTTTCCCGATAAAATACTTTCATATTAAAATGTTAATCGAGGCTATCGCTAGAGATGAATGCAGGCCAGACTATTGTCCATTCAAGGGAAATATATACGGGTATTTTTACATAACTTGAGTTGAATTTTATTTATTTAAAAACTAGTTTAAATATATAATATTGCATTTGTCTTCTTCTTCTCCAGACATCACCGTGCTGTATCTTGAAGAGCTGTTATCTGTGTATATGTACAATGAAATATTTAAAATGTTTGCTGGAGTCTGTTCGGTGCAAACATAACTGTTTTAGCTGGAGAAACTTTCCTGTAGGCAAGGAGGGACAGAGGTCTTTTAGTACCTGCCCCTGTAAAGGTATTCAGGGCAGGCTTTCAATATGTTCCCCTGGGATGTCACAAAAGTTGGCCAGCAGGACGTCATATCTCCTACACCAACCTTCAATTTAAGCAGCCAGAGTGGACAAAGACTTTTAACCTGCTGCCTCATTCCCTTGCAAAACTTATCCATTCCAGTGCAGGTTTCTTTTGTGTCAGATACTTAGCCTGTTACAATCAATGTTTAGTTATTATTGAAAAAAGTTAGTGACATGAGGCATTAAAAAATAAATAACAAGACACATGCTATTCCTTTTTAACATTTTATTATAATATATTGTTTTCGAAAATGATGCCTTAAACATAAGTATTAACAATATCACACAAAAAAATTTGCTTTACAACAAACAATTCATTATTCACAATTTTCTTTTCCCAAATCAATCATTTTAGGATAAAAACAAGATTAATTTACAAAAATAATTACTTTCAAATATTATGAGACACAAGTTATCAATACTTACTAAAAAATGTGTTTCTAAAAAAGACATAATTTTGTCATCAAACAAACATTATATATATATATATGTACACACACACAACACAATAAAACATAACTTAAAAGAGTTACATGCCAAAAGCTACAACAACTATTTACAACAAACATTGAGATTACACATTTTCACATTTATATACAAAAAGCAAAAACAACTATTTACAGCAAACATTGATGTTACACATTTAACGTATTATTCTCTTTTTCAAAGAATATATTATACTAAAACACAATTGAAGAGATTTATGTACAGCAAACAATATTCTAAATTAAAATACAATTTTCAGAGAATTATGGTTGATGTCTCTTTCCAAATTATTTACAATATTTACAATCGCTTGTGGAATTTTAAAAAATATGCTTACTGTGGAACACTCTTTTGTAGGTGACACATCTGGTATTTTTATCAGACACATACATGCCAAAGACAGAGTGTAACACACACTCACATGCACGCAGTTTCCACTGTGAATTTAATTTTCTTCTTTGAGAAGGGGACAATTTATCGAAGACAGTAGTAATCTTGTTAGGCAAACAGGGAGCAGAAACATTGGATTTTAATACAACAGAAGTGATGCAATTTGTAGTTTGTGTAGTTAGCTGTGATGATGATTGCAGACAGCTGCGATGAGTGTGGAACAGGAGGTGCATGTGGTGGTGGCAGATGGTCATCCTTGGTGGTGTGTGGTGCTGAGAGGTCTATAAATTTATTGTGTTGCTGAAATTAATATATGAAGGGAAATAAAAAAAAAACGTTACTCAGGTATTCGATAGTGCCCCCAAGGTAAGGTTGATATTCCATCTGCCTCAGTGTACTGATTATCATCCATACCTGACAACACTACCTTTGCTGTACATTCGGTGTGGACTTGATGAGCATGCGAATGGAACTGATATTTGGACCCATTACCCTTGTGCAATTTTCGAGGCAATATCGATAATCCTCGTACCTGAGTGATTGGAACACATTGGAATTTGCACCCTTCACCTTACGAATACATTGCTTATTCGCAACAACACATGCATAAAGCTTAGGACATAAACCCACAAAGTGTGTGATTATGCGCCCAGCACATTCATCTTTCATCACCCCGGTACAGCCTTTGTTCCTGTGAGGGAATCCTTGCAGGTTATCGAGCACATAGTTGGATGTATCAAACTGCACCTTTAAATCTGGGGTAATTACTTTATAGATGTCTTAACAAGCAATAGAGTAGATTAGGGAATCAGTGTCACAATAGAGGAGGTGCAAAGTCGGCGAAAGAAATTTTGTACACATGTACTGATAGTGAAATTAGTATAGAGTTAATTTTGAAAGGTCGAGAATGGCCACACCAGTGTACAAAGTTTTGTTGAACACAGCAGAACTCTTTGAGATCTCGATAAAGACCAAGTTTTCATCGATAATCTGCAGTACATGGAACATCGGGCGTCCTATCAGTTCTGCATCCCCATAGATCGTTTCATATCTCGAAACGATTCTGATGTAACTTTCCCAACGGACATTCTGCAAGGTTTTTCCATAAACTGATTTATTCATCAACTTGAAAAACGATTTTTCGAATGCGTTCACATCCTGGGCACGTTTCTCCATGTTAATCTTGATGAACGGAGCCATCCATGCCTTCTGCCCAAAGTATAAAACACGATGAACAGAGCCAAGTTTAGCCCCGTACATCAAGTACTGCCTCAGTGTTTCCCCATGTATAACATATATCTTATGTAGCGCAAGTGTTAAAAAAAGTTTCTCATGGAAGCCATTCGGGGTAAGCCATTTTCTGGGGCCAAAGGCAGATCAGATAGTTTATCATGACACTGCTCTGGAAAAGACAGATCAACTTCTGCGGAAAAAAAGTGTCACTGTCATTCACCATGTTTGAAAAATCCCATGTTGAAAACATGTCAGACTCAACCCCGTCAAAATTGCGTATTGGATTGCTTGGATTGCATCGTATGACTGTACAGCCAATTTAAGTCGAAATAGCAAATATATTTCTATGCCACACAGGGGTCGTAGTCCTTACCCATGTAAACATTGTTGGCTTGCGGACATCTTTTTGAAACATGGGTAATGCCGCCCCTAACCCTGCGTTCTACAAAAACATACATGTCAGGATCACTCAACAGCTCTAGTCACACACATGACATTGACAATAAAGCATCCCATGAAAGAGACGTATCTGTGACGTACATGACAGGGTCAAGACCATAATGAGCCAAACATACAGTACTGAAATTCTCAAAAAAAAGAAATCATCCAGTAAACAAGTGCACATACATAAGTAATGAATAACATGCTGCAGAAAGTTTATGCAGTTGAACGCATCCAATGTGGCTTGGGCATGAGCGCAAGCATCATCGATAATGCCTTTACCTCTCACCACATTATGAAATGCATCCTTTGGTGGGAGTGACTTGCACATTAGACTATCTGGCGACTTAACAAAGTCATAAGGAAAAACTCCTATCCATTTTGCCAATTCGAACTGGGTGTTGTCTGGAAACATCGAGCGGGTGATACTCAATTGCGCAAGTAGTAAATTGCCTGTCAAAGTTTCCAGAGAGGTGCTCATGAATTGGAATGAATCAATATATCTTAACTTGAAATACTGTGCATTTCCATTGCAATCAGTCCCATTGGAAATCTGTTTTGTGATACATTTGTATTTCTCTAGGGTCATTCCAATCACTTGAATTTTTCCAGAATTTTCAGTTACCACGGTTCCTTCGTGAAATGTTACGTGCCATTCAGCTGAGGGCTTTATAAGAAAGTGGGCATCGTAATTGTGCAGATTATGGAAAACAGCAACAAGTTGTCTTTTGGGCAGTCTGAAATTCAAGTTGCACTTATTATGTGTGCAGCCTCTGATTTAGCCCATTAGAAGGTCATGATCGACTACAATATCATCTGTAACAAGCAGTTTCTTACACATGTGACAACTTTTCTGAGCCGCCAACCTAGCTTCATCAGAAGGGGCTTTGGCTTCATTGGAACAATGATGCTGTAAATTCCTGCAACCTACTTTGTAAGTTCACCTAATTTATCAGCCAATTTGTACATTCAATCCTCAAGCACAAACGCGAAATATTGAGACAAACTTGGGTTGTATGAAGAAACCAATAAAATGCTACAAGCATACAGAACATGTAGGTTGATGGTATTTGTATTGTATTACTTGTTTCATCATTAGGCAAGCAAGTGCACATGGGTTTCAGGCAACTTTCTACATCGCAATAGGCGACGAAACCCAATCCCTGTTGTTTGATGTAATCTTTAAATTCCAAGTACTTGTCATTTCCAGTGGGGAAAGTACTGCGAACAGCCTTTTGTTGCTGGCAAAGAATAGTGCGACTTGCAAGTTTCTCATCAGTTTGGAAATACCGAACACAGAACTTGCAACAAATTTTTGTTTTTCTTCTTATTCAGCTGACTACCAACCAGCTTTGACAAATTTCTAATATAGACAAAATGCAAATGATCGGCATTTCCATTCATGCGAATCGCCAAAATATTTATGTGTTTGTCATGGCGTACAGGAGAAATATGCATTGGTACTACAACCCCACCCTTTTCCCAAGTTTCGTCAAATATATTGCTGTCTTTGTCTACCACACAGTAGACATTGATAGAAATAGAATTGTTCTCCTCGAACTTGCGAATATCCTGTATGACTACAGGTGTCGACAGACCTTCGATATTCAAAACCTGGCGAGGTTTTGAATATGAAGTAATTCTGTGGGCATTTTGTGTTTCAGTAAACAAAGATGTTACAATGGCTTAGTTGAAAAACATTCCCTCCAGGCAGTCTACAGCGACACAAGCTTTCCTATCAGCAATTAACTTGGATAGTTTAGTGTACACAGCACCGACGGTGCATGGCCGATATTGACTCAATGTACATCAACATTTGGAGACTCCTGCCAGAACCATACTCACTAAAACTCCTCAAGTCTGTTTGTGAGATAAGGAACAATATCATAATATATTAAACCCACATCAGATGCATGGAGGACAGGGAGTGCTTTACTTTGTAAATAAAAAGTCTCTGTAGCTCCATCTTCTGCCGTGAGGGATTTAAAGTACTTACCCACTACAGAAATTGATTATCTAACTGGTCGTGTTATGCTATAATTAAGCTTAGTAAAGGGACATTACACCTCTGGAAAAAAAAACTAGAAAAATCTGTGTCAGACTCTAATTGATCATTATGTACTCACACGTAATTTAGTCTTCCCACGAACGCCATAGCCAATAGCTGGTACGTCAGGTATGGCAAAGCTTCCGCTGAAGATTGGGAATCGAAAAAGGAATTATTTTCAGGCTCCCTTGGCGAAATATCTCTAATAGACACAAAAGTCGGTGGTGAAATGGTTTGAGCATTCTCCGAATCACAAGAATCTTCCGAGTCTGAAAGAAATAAGTTGTCACTCGAAAGATCAACATTCTCACATTTGGGGAAACGGACGTGTTTTAACCTTTTGGTTTTGACGATATCTCCATAAGCGAATCCGTGCTCGAATCGCTTAAGCAGAGATCATCCTCCAATAGATTAACTCGTGTCCGCTTAGGTGAAGGCACAATGTGTCGACAGCGTGTTTATCTTTCTGTCTGCGATTCCGAATTGGAATTGCTTACGTAAAGATCTTCAAGCAAGATGTCAATATTGGATCATTTATGCTCACCCATTTTCACCTAACTAAATAAAAGTTAACACTCTTGATAACTCACACGCATAATATAAATGACAACATAATTTTATTATTTACATCCTAGATAAAAGGGCAAAACATTTTTCTTAATTTTAAAAATTTTATATTTGTTGGGGAAAGCAAGAGCTGTGACTAAAAAGATAGCAAGTTCAAAATACTTTTAAACATGGATGAGAGGTAGGTAGCTAGCAGGCAAGGAGAAACAATACACAATAGGGAATAGACGGGGTAAGGTCTCGCCTGCCCAACAGGCCACATGTACGGTGAACTGTGAATGACGTGAACATGGAACAATCCAGGCTGGTCTGCGCACTGCAGATGTGCATGGCGCGAATTGGCCAAGAGAATGGAAAATCTAATACA
Source organism: Dryococelus australis (assembly GCA_029891345.1). Taxonomy (NCBI): domain Eukaryota; kingdom Metazoa; phylum Arthropoda; class Insecta; order Phasmatodea; family Phasmatidae; genus Dryococelus; species Dryococelus australis. The sequence goes on from CM057005.1 coordinate 31,765,937, forward strand.
CTAAGCTGCTGCTAGCACCCAAGTGTGACATCGTACAGTCGCTTTCCCCCTCCTGTGCCCACCGACTACCCCTGCCTGCTCCCTTCCCCCTCCAGCGACTCATTGTGTAGACCCTGCAGGCATCTCTGTGTTGTGCTGAGGGATGGGAAAGGGAGAAACTTGGCACTTCCCCATCAACCCCATCCGACATCCTACCTCTTTGCTTCTGCTAACGCGCTAAGCCTGTGGGCGTGCTTGCATAACAGCGGTAGAAAGTTGGCATTTCCCCTCCAGCTCCGTCCCTCAACCGTGCTTCTCTGATGCAAAATTTATTGTCAAGCAGCCCGTTTCCAGTAAGAATTGAACGTGCTTTGAGACCTGTCTCGCCCTCGTCCTCATAAGATTTTAACTTTTGCTCCAGGCGCACAGTTTCCATTTAGAATATAATAGTGAAATGTATACTCCTGCTATTGCATTTCAGTTTAAGTCCAGTTTAGATGTTATTTTTGTGAGAGAGAAATTCTAAATTTAAAAATGTGCTTTTAAAAAAATTCTTGAACCTACGCCATCAAAAACATTTATGAAATTTTATACAGTAAAATCATTTACACCGTCAAAAATATGTTCAAGGTTACACTGTAAAAAAATCAAATTTTCTACACCATCAAAAAAATTCAAATGTGTAAACCAGCAAAACTTTTAAGTAATGATGCACCGCTAAAAATGAATTAATTTACAAACATTTTAGCTCTGTATATTACTCTGTTACACTCAAATCATTAAAAATGCTAGTCTAAAATTAAAACATTTTACACAATATTCTAAACATGCAATACTTTTACAATTATACAAACCTGCATACACATTCCAGTCATTTTAATTAAATTCACACTTGTAATACTTTTTACAGCCATACAAACCTGAATAATTGAATTTTAGATGTAAACTTTCTGAAACTTTAAAAAAATTAAATGCCCCACCCCCCCTCTCTCTCTCTCTCTCTCATGCCCTCTCTATCATACACATAGAACTAGTGCCTCCAGCTCCTCACACTCGCAGTCATGCAGCTACCTAACCAAAATTTCTCAGAGTACTTGGCAATAAAATTCTATATGATTTTCACATACTTTTGCGAATATTTGAACAGTGAAAAGAGGTTTTAGGTATGTGCTATTGACACAGCCTTATTCCATATAGTGCAAGATGCTATTACTGGATATTCACCTCTCCACTCAACTCTGCTAAATTAACTCAAATGTACATAAAATATGTCATCTGGAATTAAACTTTATCACCTTTCCCTGCATTCACGTACACTCACTCACACACTCAGTCATCCACTCTTACTCACACCCAATTATAGCCAAAACCCATTCTTAAATATCCATCCTTAAATATTGTTAAACTGCTTAATTCCTCGAAAATCTTACAAATCCCTTAACTTAATAAAGATTCTTAAGTGTGAAACAATTTAATTCAGTTTTGACATATTTTAAGGAAGTGCCATTCAGTTCTAACGATTTTTAAAGGAATTTCATTCGGTTTTAACAATTTTCAAATAAATTTCATCTTCTTGTAATGATTTTTGAAAAAATTTTATCGGTAGTAACATTTCTAAAGAAATTTCATTTAGTTGTAACTATTTTAAAAGAAATTTCATTTGGAGTAATGAATTTTGAAGAAATTTTATTGAGGTATAACGATTTTTAAAGAAATTTCATTTGGAGTAATGAATTTTAAAGAAATTTTATTGAGGTATAACGATTTTTAAAGAAATTTCATTCAGTTTTTAAAAATTTCTTTCAGGTCTTAACAATTTTGTTAAAAGTTTAACAAAATTCATTAGAATGTCTAGCAATTTCAAATACTTGTTTACCATTTCAAACACCAGTCATTCAGTTTGATAAAAATTTCTTACAAGTCTTAACAATTTTGCTAAACGTGTAATGAAATTCATACAATTTATTCAAAATTGAAAGACAATGCAAAAAAATTTAAACAAAATACTGAATACCCTTACCTTTTATATTAATAATTATTCACTTACTTGAACTCATGTAACATATTAGAAAGAATTTTACATGGTTTTTTAATAAATTTAAAGTGTAATTGTTCGTTTTTACACCATTAGGTTTGAATTACATTCTTATTTAATGATTTATTACACAAACAATTGTCATTACAATACAAACTTTTTGCATTACACGGTGAAATCTATTTAATGCCTTGATTCGATGCTCTTTTACGTATACGAATGTATTCCTGTTCTTACTATCATTTATTTCTAATTTTATATATTTAATTGATTAGTCTTATTAGTTAACAATTAATGACTTACAAATGAGGTAATATCATAAAACACCTAGCCGGGAATTGAACCCAGAGTCTATATATCTACCCAACACTGAAAGTGAAAAACGAGACTACAAATGTACATGATCTAAACGGGACTCGAACCCAGCTTATATCAACCATGTTTTTAGCCAGAAATCGAACCAGCAAACTCTATATTACAATTTACCATGCCTTATCCAGGATTTGAACACAGAGCCTCCTTGTATAATCTAATTACTCTATGGAGGCTGGCGACATTTGACATGTCATTTTACGTATTTATAAATTTTTCAGCAGATATATTTTGTCACATTCAAATGTATCTTTGGCTGATTAGTATTTTTGGCGAACTAATAGTCTGTTTGTTATCTTATTTTTCTTTACAAGATTGTGTATTGTTAATGCAACAGACTTTTAATAGAACATTTTAAGAATCTCTCTCTCTGTTACAACATTTTAATTACTTTTCCCTATCTCTGTGGAGGAAATATTATTCTTAGGAAAACAAGTTCATATTTCATAAGGAGTAAGTTAAATAAATTTTAAGAAAGGGAATTATTTTTCATTATATTTATTTACAAAATATATACAACTAGGGTGATCCAAAATTTATGTACAACATTTTAACACAGCCAAGTACAGATTGCTCCAAAACATACACATTTAACTACAGGATGATATGAAACACATTAACCAATTATTTCAAAAATATATACAAACACAAGCTGAAAAAAATCATTTTAACACTGAAGCAGCATACTATGATAAAATCTTATTTAAGCAAGCAGAAAATTTTTCTCCAAACATATACAAATTACACACTTGTTTCAAACTATTTCAACAACGTCAAGTATAGAATGACAGAAAACATTTTAACACCACAAATTAGAATTTGCTCAAACATTTCCATTCTAAACAAGCACAAGTGAATTCGCAATATATTAACAACATTTTTTATTACTAGCACATACAGCATGTTACAAAACATATTAGACAATTATTTAAAAAATACAGGTATATTAAAAACTTTATGTATAACAATTACACCTTGCTCCGAAACAACTACAGGGTAACATAAAACATTGATTCAAAATACATATTTTTTCTTTTAAACAAATATTTTTTAAATAAACTTTTAGGAACTTCTGTGAACAAAGTTTTCACAAATTTTCTTAATATTGGATCCAGGTGCTCTAATTTACCTCTGCTTTCCAGGAGTGAGCATTTCTTACCACCTGGTTTTAATCTGTCTGTTTGCACACAAACATCTACAAGTAGGGGTGTGAAAAACAATGCTTTCAATCCAAATTAGGATATGATTCAACATAATAATGAGAGTACACATCATCAATACTAGATGGAAGAAGTGTGTTTGCAGTCATATGAACCCGCGACATTTCTTATTGTCAAAACACGGCATGTGTTCGTGACTCTTTTTGTCTCCTAGAGGAAAGTTAATTACTTTAAAATGAGAAATATTGTCACAGGTTTCTGTAAACTATCGCAAAATTCCCTGGCACCATAGAGCGTAAGTTATATTGGACTTTCCTTGTTTGATACTGACATAATGAGTTTCAGGATAAAAATACCATGTTTCTACTATGATATCCAACATTCAACTAAGTACATTTAGCAAAGAACAATGTATGTATATTGATATATTCATTCTCTAAATTTGCAAGTTGAAATGTGTTTTGGGGCTACATTTTATTTTTTGGATGAAACACACATTTGGATGAAACACACCTTGTATGAGACGTATAAAGAAACTTGTTTTAGCTATAATGATATAAAGTATGAAGATTATTATCACATTCGTGAAAATACTGATAAGGCAAAACAGTGTCTGTATTATAAACAATATGTTTCAAATATTTTTCTTCCTGACAATATGAGGTTATAATCAATTAGCCCTTAAGTTTATGCTTATGATTTATTCTGTGTGGTCTGTACTGGTTTACAGGACATACAGAACTGTTGCAGTTAGTTAAAGTGACATATTAAGTATTTGGTTAACTATGTTCTGTAAAAGCTTGAGAGAATAGTTACTTTTGAAATGAATGTCTGACACACACATTTCATTAACAACCTAATGTGAATACAGTAAGCTGTAAGTTACAGAATGCAACCTTTAGTAAAAATGTGTACTTGTATTTCATTGGGCACAATGGGAACATTGGGATCATTACTCAGAATTAAGCACTTCACATGCATATAAATTACACATCGATGGAAAAACTAATCCTCTTTGTTCGAAAATACAGTTGTGGATGTCCCCATGGCAGGCCTCCTCCCAATGAATGGCGATTCCTTCATGAGCTCTGGTGAGCTGGTAGTCGATTACTCCGTATCCCAGTTCTTCTTCAATCTCCTTACTAATCCTTGCTATGACTGACAATCATCAAATCTTCTAATGTTGATGGCAAGTCACTGTCGGAGTGAAACTATCTGACAGCACAGCCGTTGCTTGCTATTCCTTCACCAAAACAAATTCCGAGACTCTTGCCGAAAGTGTAGCACCAATGTTCTATATCATTGCAGATATGAGCTTGTGGAATACTGTCATGTGGTTTGATGAACACTCTACTGTATCCAATTTGTAGGCCCTTGTATACATCTGTAGGGTTGAAGATCCTAGCAATGACTGACGATTTTATACTAGGCACACATTTTTATATAGTCTGCCAGATGTTCTTGCTTTGAAAATCATTGCATTGCCACATGCCATAGGGAGAAGTTAATTCATGGTCACTAATGTACATGTAATGCTGCTTGTTGCATTGTTCTGTCCAAACTGTAGTAAGAGAACAGCAAGTACACTCCTTCTGCATAATGTATTTCATTTTCTTGTAGGACTTGTGTTTAGTGATGTATCCACTGTGAGCTTCAGATTCTAGTTTACCTTCATTAAAAGGTAGCTTGCTGTCAGGACATAAATTATATAAAGGATAATAATTTCGCCCATAACATACGTCGAAAACATTAAAAGTTTCTGCTGGACTGATTAACTACAAACACCAATGTTCATTTCTGTTGCACATCTCTATCTGTGGCGGACTATATTCATCTTCAATTCGAAACCACACTCGCTTGAATCCTGGAGTAACACTAGTGTACTGAAGTGATGGTCGAACCTCTCCATTGTAACTGAACCTCTGGTGTACAATTCTCTATATCTTTATATAGACAGATGTTATTCCAGTTAAAATAAGTTCTTCAATGATAACTTTGTTAGATCAAATTTATAAACATAAATAATGCTGTTCCTAACCTCACAGTCCCACATTCTGCATGGTGCCCTTAAAAGTGTGCTACTGCCTGCCTTGTATTTGGGTGATTTGTTCCTTATTATTATATGTTTCAGTCCATAAGGTTGTGGGGATTCGTAAAATTCTCTAATCAATTTACATTTTATTTGATGAAAACCTGGTTCTTTGGTTATTTCGGTACTGCGAATTTTAAAACATAGGTCCCGAGAAGAACATAGCAGTTTGCTGTCAGGCCGCATATTAAAAACATGACAGTCTTCTTCATCACACAGCACTCCTTCTTATACAAACTTTCTCCGAAACTTTTTGCGAAATTCCAATTTTCATTTCCATTACACATCTGTGTTTGAAAGTATATGTTGCCTAGAGACTGGCACCATACTTTCTTGTGTTCCTCGAAAAATACTGGAGTATATATTCACTGGGTCGAATTTATCCATTTTTTCGGAATTTTATGCTACCTGGAACAAACCATTTATTCGAAAAATTAGTATCTCTACATGTAGGTAGGTTGCTGGTAAAAATGAGGGGCTGAGAACAAAAAACCAGGTAAGTGACATTGTCGTAAAAAATTGAGTTAAGCACATAGTTTAAAAGTAAAGTATGTAAATTTTTGTGAGCAAAAAGCAGGCAAATCCAACAATGAACATGTGGCACTACCTAGACAGGTTTCACTTAACCTCTTTGCAGAGTGGCATTTTCAGTTAGGACAAAAAGTAGGTAAGTGTTGTTTATACATTTATCTTTGGAATGAATTATAGAATCTGTGGCGATTGAGTGAGTGACATGGACAAGAGTGAGCCAGAGAGGCATTTGGTGTTTACCAATAATATGAGTGGTAAGTTCATAAGCTGTTTATGCATTATAAGTATGACAATGTATCTGAAGATTTATTTATACTTCAGACATCCTCATATACAATGACAGCCAAAATGGATGCAAAACTAATAGTATTAGGTGAAGTTGATGGAATGATGGAATAGCTGTATCAAATAGGTCATGTTTTTGTAAACAAAAATAGCCTATACTTTATACCACCATTTTATGTATTTAATACCATGGTATTATGTAAACAAATACACATTCTATTCCGTAATAGTTTTTATAGTGTTACCATAAAATAATGTGCCTTTGTGTATTTCCTCTTATGTTATAGAGAAAAATACACAAGTACTTATGACTCTTGGTACTTTAAAAATTGAATAAATATTAAATATTTACTATTGCTTGTATTATAAACAATATGTTTTTTGTAGAAGTGCATACCAGTTTATTGGCTCTGTTCTTATTTTGCAGGTTTGAGTTCAGAATCTGAGGATGCGGATGATGTGGATGCAGATGAAGACTTAGGCCTCCTGCTGATCCAACACCAGTGCTCACAGCTGATGAAAGTAGTTCATCACCTGAAGGAGATATTGTAGTGCCATTACAAAGAGCTTACAATATGAATGTAACAGAAACAGTAGACAGAGCCCATAAAAGAAAACTACAAGACCGGAGATTTGATGTAAATAAACAATTACATAATGCAGGAAAAGAATATGTAGGCCATCACAATGTACTGAAAAGAATTAGGTTATGGGGAGCCATGATAAACATACTTGTTTCTATAAGTGTGTTGACAACATCAGCATAGCTTCACACCAGATAGTGTTATATGAGCATTGGGGTCTTGGCTGCTGGAATCTACAAAGTGCATACTTGTGTTCCTATGTTACAATGAAGGAACCTAAGCAAAAATAAAAGATGGCATTAAAAATAAGAAATCTTCTAAAATTGTCATATTCAATGGTTACAGAGCATGTAAAGATTTTTTCATTAAAACATTAGGAATTTCACACAACAGATTCAATCTTGCAAGATAAGTGAAGCCAGGATAGCACCCAAAGATGGGCGTGTGAAGTATGTACCGAAAAATAAAGTGAGCAAAGAAGCTATTGATCATGTCAAAGAACATATTCATGTCTTCCAAAGGTACATCAATCATTACAGTAGGCAATATAACCCCCACAGAAAGTACCCTCCTCTAGGTCTTACTTTGAATAAGTAATATGAACTCTATTGTAAATGGTGTAGTGACTTACAGTATCAACTAGTAAAAGAGTGGTGTTACCAAAATGCGTTAAATATATGCTTTAATTTATGTTTTCATCGGCCTCATACAGACATGTGTAATAAGTGTGAAACTTTTGTAGTATACATTAAACATGAAACTGATACAACAGCATTAGCAAAGTTAAAGCAAGAACAGGAGCTAAATCACAGATGAGCCCAGAAAGTTGTTCAGCAAAATCAAATTGACAAATCGAGAGCTGAACGGGACGGCAGCATTATTTTTACTTTCGACCTGCAAAAACATTTCCGACACCCACACTCATTAGCAACAAGGTTTCTTACTTGCGTGTGTTGTGGACATACAATCTTTGTGTTCACAATCTATTGACAGGAAGAGCTACAATGTACACGTGGGGTGAAAATTATGATTTTAGAGGTTCACAGGATATTGGATCGTGATTAAGAAAGTATTGTGAAGACTTAAAATATGTAAAACATCCAATAGCATACAGTGACTGTAGTGGTGGTCAAAATTGTAACAACAATATTCTGAAATATTGGATGATGATGATCAAGCAAACACCAATAGAAGTAGTACATCATAAATTTCTAGAGCCAAGTTATGCATACATGGGGTGTGATAATTATTTTGGGCTAAAAGAGAAATGCAAGAAATTCGTAAACAATGCTTATGTTCCTTCTGAATGGATGGACACTGTAAAGAAAATATCGAAAAAATTTCACATTATACCAATGACAAAAGAGGGCAGTCTATCCACTGATGCTCTACAAAAATTCACAAAAATATCAGCACCCAAAGAAGATGATGGTGAAGCACTAGCATGGCATACCATTTTATGGATTCATGTTAAGAAAATGAATCTGTTTGTTATGCTTTTTAAGGAAACACTGAATGAAGATATTTAATTTCGAAGAGTGACCTACCAAAAGCGATGCATCGGAAGGCCAGGTTTGATTGCACTTTAATAACTCTGCCCACAAAAAGTGCAAATCAAAGATGTGAAATTTAAAAAATCTCTGAGAACTGAAACCTCTAATTCCTCCAGTCCACCATGCATTTTCTGACAGTTTAAACCTGGAAGCCATTTATTGTACATCTGCACAAGAAGGAAGTCCAGTACAAGAAATTGACGATGCAGACAGTGCATTGTTCAGTGATGGATAGTTGTGAATATAAGTACAGGCTGTAAATAATGATGATCAGTGTATTTATAGTGATGCATTTGAACAGCAAAAGTGGCTTGGTTTGGTATCACAAGCATTTGTAATGGTTTATTGCATGCTGTATGTACAGAATGTCACAACCTGGTTTTTGCTCAAAACGTTTTCTGTCTTAGAAGCAGACAAGTAACAGATGAACTTCCATTATAATTTTTTTATGTGCTTAAATGTACCAGAGCCATCTTTTCCTGGTTGCAAACTACAATACCAGAAGTCTTTTTATAGTAATAAAAAATAATATACACCTGTCCAATTGGTGTAGAATTTATAGTGCAATTCTAGACTTCAGTAGGCATTTACTCAAAATGAGTTAACAGTCACGGTTTTGTTCTCAGCCCCTCAAATATTATATTAAAGGTTCGCTTTTACTTAGAGAGCAGAATGTTTTTTTTTTTCCTCACACTGAATTGTTATAAAGCGTTTGAATATTGAATTAATTCTCGAACAGTTGTAGTATCTTTTGATATTTATGACTTCTGCATTTGTTAAAGTTTTTAAAATTTCCTTCTGCAGTTTTCCAAGAACATATATGGGATTGTCTTCGAGTAATGCATCATTTCATATTGAAAACCTTTTTTCATAAACTATGTCACCAGAGTCCCATTTCAGATTATGTTTCTCGTTGTTCCCAAAACATCATTTTAACTTCAGGTTTTAAACTGTATCAAGGTCTGGGAGATTGAAAGCATAATACTTTAGAGTCATTAGCATTGGTTGCATAAGAAATAACAAGCTCCTTAATTACAAACAAGCTGTCTTGATAGATTTCGAAACCCTGAGCATAGCACATTATTTTTACATTATTTATTTATACTCTATTTACAAAAAGGTCTCTCTGTCTCATATAAAATTTTATAAGATGAAAGTGCTCACCTCGGAATCTACTTCATCGAATCTGGAATTGTGTATTACTATATCTGGAATAAATATAGCTTCAAGTAGTTGTTCCAGTCTGTGAGAACAATCAATCCCTTGACATATGCTGTAAGTTCCCATCATTAGCAAGGGCAGTCATGCCATAAGGACAGTCATCAAAAGGTAAACATGAGATGATATCCTCATTGGCTTTTAAATGTTCAACCAGGAATGGATACCCTAATTTTATTTAGTGACCCACGAAAGAAATAACAAATTCTTTCAGCATCACACACAGTTGGGAATAAGGTTTTCGCCTTCCCATAAGCTAAAATAGCAATGAACATTTCAACGCATTCAGAGCCACAATCATCACAGCAGTGACTTTGATGCATTGTACCTGATGCAAAGATGAAATGCCTTGTAGATTCTGCATTGATGAAGTTCTGGATGTAGCGAAGTTGTAGTAGACTTCTGGCATTGTTCTTGGTGTGGACTGTTGGAGCTGTAGTAGATGTGACGAACATCTGGAGCTGTGGTAGTCGTGATGGATGTCTGGCTTTATAGTCGATGTTGTAGTGAGTGTCTGTTGTTGTAGTGGATGCCTTACATCATTCATGTTATCAATGCTTGCTGTTGATGTCGACGCTTCCCAGATCCCTGTAGTAGATGCCTGGTGTCTGTACTACTGCAATACACATGCATGCATACGTACATAGAGTGACCTTAGCACATGACGAGTTAAAACTGAGAGAAAATTAATTTACCCCTCCTTATATACTGTAAGGATTCAAAACGGCCACAATTTCCCATGAATTTTCAAGAATTTAGACCTTTTAGTAAAAAAAAATACGAATAACATTTTAATTGCTATATTCAAACTCTGAAAAAATGATTTCCGCCTGTATTCATACTGTTTCGTTAAACTTACATTGGAAACTGTTAATATATTAACTGGATTGAAATATGTACATTTTATGTTACATGGAATAGATTTTTCTATTGGAAAGTTTTTTTGTTACACAAAAAAGGGGGGAAACATTGGTTAAGTGGTTAGCATGTTTGTCTCTCCATGCTGGTCACACCATACAAAACAAAATATTGAAAATGTGTTGGTTGTCATGTTAGACGTTGCTGCTGATACAAGGGTTTTATTGGAGATCTCTCTCATTTCTCTAGTCTCACGTGCATGACCCGGAGCTGCTCCAACTCCAAACATTTTCCTATCATTGGATCTTGAGATCTTGTTTTTAAAATAAATGAGCAGTTCTCTCATACGAATAAATATACATCGAATTGATAGTAAAAAAAATTTCTTAATGATTGAACAAAATATGTCTTGTTTGAATTCTTTTAAAAAACAGTTTTGTTTTAACAAGTGAATAAAATAAGTCTTGTATTGTATATCTGTATGGTTTTCAAATTTATAAGTTTCCTGGATTATAGATAAAAGTTGATGTTGGAATGTTAAATCAGAGGATTATCTCGGGGCTTATATTGGGAACTTTATTTCAGAGACTTGTAAATTTTAATTTCTCATTGCACTGCTCATATAGTCAACCTTTTGCGTAAGGTTGAAACAACAGCGAGTCAGGCAATATCTCTTGGGTACACATTCAGAGTGATACGGGCCTGGCGAGCCGAAGCTAGAAAGCTAGGAACCCCAACTCTAGAATATCATGTTCTGAATACTGTAGTGGATAGAGGTGCATAACCATGAAACAGATACTGCAGGGGCACCAACTCACAAGAGAATATGAAAATTTTTCAGGTCTGAAGCTGGGGTGTGTAAAATAGTTTTTTGGGAACACCAGGTTCGATCGATAACGGAGCTCTTCAAAAAAATAATTTCAAGGCAAGTCACCTTTGGTACTACGAGTGAGAGAGGTTATTGACCTCCAGGACCTCACAGACATGGCTTGGTAGAGAGGGAGTGTAGGGGGTGGCTGTCATCCAGGACTCAGCCAGTTCTGAGAGGTGGAGGTGGGAGGGGTGGCTACAAGCAGGAAGTCCCCAATCTGAATGCATCTACCCTGGTGAATGACCCCAGGACTTCACAGACATGGACTTTGATAGGGAGGGAGTGTAGGGGGTGGCTACAACCAAGCAGGAGCGATGTGACCATATCTAGACAGTTGTCGCCAACTTGCCTTAGTGCCAAAAAATTACAATCGCTGGAATACCGAGGTAGCACTCTGGCAAGTGGTGAAGGTGAGAGAATGTGACTACTAGCAGGCAGAGCGATGCGGAAGTTTCCCACTGTCTGCTGCCATCTTCAGTTGTTCATAGAAGCTTGGAGTAGACAAAAAGTGTACAGCTCTCTCTCTATCTCTCTCTCATCTTCACAGGACGGGTAGACAGTTGCCAGCCGACGAGGTTACGATTGCGGGTTTGCGCAAGTATGGACCGGCGACCATCGCTCATACCTTCATCTAGTGATAGCCTCGATTTTCGTTAAGCGATATTATTTGCTCCGGAGGTCAGATCTCGTTCACAGTATTAGTCAACTATTGTGTGAAATATCTCTCTGTCTACAAAAATTCCTAGCAGTTTAAAAATACAGTTTGTGTTAACGAATGAGCTCTATTTACCGCACTTAACGTAAAATATTTGTAGTACATCCATTATTTAAAAAATAATTTTTTCTTCGAGAATGTTTGTGCATTTTTTCCACTATATATAAAGTGATGTGGAATTAAGCTCTATGCTTCGATGCAAGTTGATTATTTTGAAACAAATCATTTGGGGTAAAATTTTCTATTGTTATTTACATTCTTGTAAATTGTTATATATTTAACTTATAAGGAGAGAGGTACGCTATTGTGTCTGGTTTGAATCGTATTCAGAGTTTTTTTGCTGTAAGATATCATTCACCATACTGAATTGCATAAAGTATGTGTAATTTGTACATGTAAACTTGTTAATGTGTTATTAATTCATACTAACTAGCTGAATTTTGTTTTAAAGAGAGTAAAACATATTTGTTTGTTATACTTGTATCTCGTATTATCTATTCATTTCTAGAACTCATTTGAAATATATTTTGTTTAAAGACTCTCTTTCTTGTGTAATTTCATACTGGCCAGCTGGATTTCGTTTAGTCAGTTTGCACTTGTCGACACCATATGTTTTTTCATGTACTTAAAATTCTCTCTCTTGTAAATTATATTTCTAAGCTCGAGACTCAAGTTACATTAAATTCAATACTGGAGTAATTGTATTTATTATTCCCATAGTCGTTTGAAATTTTCGATTCGATGCATGTATTTTATTGATACATAGAAATAGTTTAAACACTCTGAAATTCTCTCGTGTGTTAAATATATTCGCAAGGATCACCTATATACCACCAATATCCCACTCCAAACCCAAAAAATTAAACATTCACACTTAGCACACTCTTGCACTAAACTCAACACCTATATAACACATTGCAACCCACCACTCTGGTCACTCGACTCCATGACACTACACCGCCAACATAGTACAGAGCTCCTGCTACACACAAAAGGAAAGAAAGATAGAAGTATAAAATCAAGAAAAAAAATTTATCAGATTAAAGATTAACCCTTTCAATCCATTTAACCTTTTCAATAAATTTAACCATTGCCATCCGTTTAACCCTTTAATTAAATTTAACCCTTTTGGTAAACTCTTCCAATTAATTAAATTAACCCTCTGATATCAATTTAACCCTTTCAATCAATCAAAAGGGAAGTAGGACCCGCCCGCCCCTACTACTCAAAAAATGTAGTTCTCTTATGAGAGGATACAGAGTTTAACAGACGGCTTACCGAACCACCGGCAATGAGCAAGGTACATAAAGCTTGTTACCAATACTTCAATAAAATATGTAATATAGTGCTATATAAACAGGAGATGTTTTATATTGAGAGACATGTTCTTGCAAATTTATGTGCAGTATATTGACAGTGATAGTAAATGTGTACTCAAGTTAGTAGAAGCATAAAGAAGTGCCTAGTTAGGTTACGTACTTATTCATTATACTAGCCATGGTTAGGTACTTATTACGCTCGTACCCCACCTGGTTAACCCATCCAGACCCAGAGTACACAACTGCGAACATTACGCTCGTGGTCTGTGCTACAAAGTGCGAAGCTCGAAGATCAATTATCTGTGGGTAAGTGATTCGCAAACCGTCTTAGGTCATTATTCGTTCGTATAACTGTAGCCGTGCATAGAGCGCACAGCTCATTGGCCGTGACAGCGAAACAAGAGTTGTGTCGACTAAAGTACAGCACGCATTATAAATCTGTTTGTTTGCAACACCTAAAACCATAAATGAAAGTGCGACTGAAAGGGTTAACTAAAGCCTACAGTTCCTTCACCCACCTCCAGTTGCGTAAGTGTGCAAAATTACTTGCCACCCCCACAGGAACTATATATATATATATATATATATATATATATATATATATATATATATATATATATATATATATAGTGTTTGTCTGGAAGTAGAATAGATTGTCAGAGTATTGCCAACAATTATTCACGAAATACATAGCCATAAATACTGTACTCTACGCTCACACATTAACTAACATCGCAGAAGGTTACAAACAAGTAATTGCAGATTAAATACGAATTATTTTAATGAGGCGCACAAGCAGTCTACTTGCCACAATTAAAAATCTAGTATATTTGTTACAGGTAGAACCGGGTCAAACGCAAAGCTCACAGACCCCACAGTCCAACACAGACACAAGAGCACAATATTACAAACCTCGACAGAACAATAGCTACACTACTACTATCACTATAGCTGCGATGATATATGAGCTATAACATATTTCCCACGACTATTTTTTCGAAATGTACAGAACATGTCTCCAATTGTTATTTTTCCCTTTTGCTGGAATATTGGTCGGCGTTCTTCCTAATTGGTCTCAGCAATATCATTTGTTTACGATAATTAATTTAATTCAGCGCATAGTGAAGTGATATAGGCTGTTATCTTCATAAAATTTTTATCGCGTACTTCTTTAAGATTGGCATTTCTTTTCGCTGACATATTTGTCTTGACATCAATGCCCTACGTTCTTTACATTATACCCATACCCTCAGGTTTACATTGCATAGCTCATTGCTCTGCAAGTTAAAGAGATTACACAATACGATGTAGCTACATAAAGGACAGGGTGGTTCAATTGATTGAAATATATCCCTCTCAACGTATAATCAACCTGTGTCACAAAGTCCACTCAGCATTTCAATGGGCAGAATAAAGAGTCACTTCTTACGTTTGTCCAATTTATGAAACTTAATTTACAACAGAAACTGTGAGACAAGTACGAAAATAATTCAGTTATATCAGAATACCGCAGTTGTATTTGTAGGTCAAGACAAGTAATGTTTTTGTAATAGCGGTTAAGTGCTTGTAAAATACATACATTAAGATCTTTAATACAATATTAATTACATCTCCTAATCTCACGGGTCCTTACTTGTTATGGTTAAATGTATTGTGTAGTTGAAGATCTACATTTTTTTTTTTTTTTAGAGCTTAATGGTTTTTTGAGCGTTCTTATATGATAATGCAATCGTAGCTAATTTAAAACATGATCTTCTGTTGTTGCAAAAATTATTGGGGTAATAGGAAGCTTTTGGCACCACCCTCAGTGACGCAGAAGGAATAATACAATATTTACAATATTTTAATTTAATGAATATTGCAAGAACATTTTTATTTTTTTTTTCGTAATGCTTTCCTGATAAGTTTCTATAAGACATGACGAGAGCCAAGAAAAAATATTTGACTGTACGATACCTGCTAGGTATAGCAGCTATAAGCTGTTCAAGATAGAGCGAGCGTTTATGAAATTAACCTTTAGAAAATGCCACTGCCTCAACATGCGTGTATTTTAACCAGCTCACTGATTGCCACGCACACAGTAAAGTTGGCAACAATGAAGGGGAAGTAGTTACATACTTTAAAGTTGAAGTAACATTGTTCGGTAAATATTTGTAAATACTGAAGTTATTAATTTTACTTTCTGATCTTTTTTAATGCGTAAAAATGTAGGAATTATAAAATCTGTAAAACATTGCATTTTTAAGAAATTATTCCACACAATTTCACGTGACCAGAACTATAATAATGTTGATTTCAAATATAGGGGAAGAATACACAGTGCACATATAAGAAGATTCTAATCAGGGCTTTCAAAAGTGCTCATTTTACCGAGAACAACCTTTATAAAGTTAGCCTAATGGAATCAGCTCGCAAAGATAGCTTCAGTTGAGTTGTGTTGAGAGATTTGGGCGGCTCTCAACAACGAGGTCTTGAGAGCCGACGAGGGTGAAATGATGTGAGAATGGAGCAGCGCCGGAATGCAAGGGGAGGGGAAAACAAGATATCCCCGAGAAAACCTGCCGAGCAGTGACGTCATCCAGTACGATTCACTTGCGAAAATCCGCAGTGACCCGGCCGGGGGTTGAACCCGGTTCGTCTTGGTGGGAGGCAAGCATTCTAACCGTTCAGCCACCGTGGCTCCAAGAGAGTAATTACAAGTCACCAACGGTTTGTTTCATCACAAGTATGACAGCGTTTTTAAAAGAAGACGTTGGTACAACTGTTTTTTCAAGTGCCAGCAAGTTTTTAGTACATTGTCAGCTGTGAGTAAAACTTAGTATATGTTACTTTACACAGCCTTTTTGATAAAACACGCTGATAGAATTTTCTGATAAGAGGCAGCAATATGTATCTTAACTATCGCTACTAGACACTTACAGTGTGCTACTTTAAATCAGCTTTAAGTTATCTACGAGCTAACTGGACGTTTGACTGTAAGACAGGTTCATACCTATGCGGTTATTTTCAGTGTAGTTCAATGTCCAACTTACTTAGCTACGATATTGTGACAGTTTACGTGATGAAAAGTCAACTTTTGGAAAGGAAATGACAGGCTGATGATTCAGAGTGTTAGAAAATCGCACCTTGACAACAGTCGTACCATCACGTGTTTAGCTATGTAATACGTCGCCAGCTCTTTAAAGATGTGGGGTATTTGCTTCTTTAAATATGTGGGGTATTTGCTTCATTTAAAGTGAGTGGCACCTTTCTCTGGCCGAGCATTTTAAGTGATTTTTTTTTTCTGTCGTCACCTCCTTCTGCCACTTCCCGGACTTACACCCTTTTGCAGTAAAAACTAAATTAATTTAAACTTTGAGTGTTTTGGACTATATTTTTTCTCCGTGGCATCCATATTATTATATTATTTAAGGAAACCTGTATAATATTTTGAATAGACTTCCGCGTCGACTTCAGGTAACTGCTGTTTAAACATCTCAGTCCCAATATATTTTTAGCATTGGCGTATTAGGAAGTTGCACTACAAGGAAAAATGGCGCAGGTAAATTTAATACTTTATATTTAGATGATGCAGCATGTAAATCCCAAGCCGCAAAGAACTACAATTTTAATAAAACAATAACATTCACATGACACTATCCGCGAACAATCCAGAATTAATATTTTTTTTCTCTCACCCTGAGGTTCTAATTAAATCCCCTAAAAATGTTATACCAAAAAGTTAAATTAAACTTTTAATGCATAAAATGAGTTACTAAAAAATTAACTAACAAAACTTTTTCTAATAACTCTCACCCACGTGCTTGGCCGTTGATTCGATACCCCATTCCTCTATGGAATTAATTAATGGTAATTCTTCTTCCTATATATGAGAGACAGCAAGTAAAACAATATTTAACTCCCACGTCCAATACCAGAGCTGTATAACCCAACCATACTCTTCCCCTCCGCAGTGATAAGGTTTCAAGCCAAACTACAAAGTCATTCGCCACTGATAAAGATTAGCTCGCTCCATAACAAGATAAAATGTACTAATGATATGTTGTCTAGGGTTTTGTCGGTCGCTTTGCAGCCTTCGTGGAGAGTATCGTCACCTCTTTGTTAAGGGCTCACAAGTATACTTATATTTATGTTTACAGTATTACGCAAAATCATATATGTGTTTAAAAACAGTCATTAAAAAGTACGAAGTAAAACTGAAAACTCTAAAAGGGCCGCGGTGTCATAGTTATCGGATTACTCACATACTTCCTGGGTAAACAGGGCTCAATTCCCGCACTGTTAAAAGTTTCTGTAATTTTACGGAATAATTTACGGAAACCTACCGTTAACTTACGGAAATGCGGTCCATGAACAGTAATCACGGAAATTGGTCCCGTAAATTTGAAATACGGAATGGTCCATGAAATTTCCGTGAAATTACGGAAACTTTTACGGAAACAAGCCGCATGTCCACGGAAATCTGTCTCGTAAAGAAAAAATACGGAATTTGTATCAGTAAATATAGCGTACGGAATGTTCCGTAAAAGTGCTGTTCGATTACTGACGGCAGTGTTCGGGCACATACGGGTGCAGCAGAGAATATGATTGGTGCCTCTATCCAGTGTTGCCCCCTCCCCGCCCCCCTTCCCGATTTGGGGTGTTTTATTGCTCTTGGTGGAAGTTGTAAGGGGGGGGGGGTGAAATTTTTGGGGGGATTTTTTGGGGGATATTGAAATGTTCATTTGGGTTTTCGAGGATTTTGCTCACTGCTTTAGGGGTTATTCATAATTATGTCTTGCTGTTACATAAACAACAAAATAATCGATTAGGTGTTTCTGAATAAAATAACATTGACATATCAAACAAAAGCTAAAGGCTATGTCATAGGTAACGATGCACTCATCACTACACTCTCCGACTGTACAAATGATAACATGTAGAATTTACTAAGTTTGTGATGTTACTGCAATTTATGTATATCATTAACATCCATACAAGTTTTTCGAATTTGAAGTTGGCAACTTAATGTGATTGTAATTATTGCTCACTCATTTGCACATTGTAATTATTTTCTTTTATGTAAATATGCTGAAATTGCGTAATTTTTTCTAATTTTTGTCAAACTGATAGACAGCACACATTCACTATTTTTCTGTTTCTTTTTAAGTGTTTGGCTTTCTTAAAATGTATGTGTTGGTACAGTTTAATACCCGGCACTTAGAAACTGTATAATTCATTCATGTGTGTCAAGGATTAAGCCATAATGTATAAGTTAAATGCAATTAAAGATAATATAACATTCACAAAATATTTTCGGGGGATTTCGTTGAGATTTTTTCCAATTTGGCGGGAATTTTCTTAAGCCATCTGGCAACATTGCGCTCCGTCCATCGTCGCATGTGTTAAATGTCCGCAGTGTGTGATCAAAGATGTGTAGCCAAGCCACTTTGTCTGGTGTTTGCGTAGTTTTAGAAGGCATAAGAAATAGTGGCTATTCTCATCAAATTCCGGATACCTTATAGGCAAGTTACTAATAATATATTCATATATTCTTTACGTAATACTTCTCACGCCTTTCTCGTAGTATAAATGTTTGAATGCAGGAACACGTGGCTTTCAGCTTCTATCAGTTTAAATCTTGTAAATTACGTTAAACTTAGACTACGTATTGCCATTCATTGGATTGGGTTGCAAACGTTTAAAAAAAAGAATAAAATTTCGTTAAGAGCTCGCCATCGTAGCTCGTCCACACAAGTGAATTCCGGAAGCTCCAGAGAGCGCAAAGAAAATTATACAATATTAATTGTTAAAATTACAGTAAACGTTATTATAATACCTGGAAAACAAATGTAAAACTGTAATTATTTACAATTTATCAATGTATAGTGATAGGTAAACTTAACCTCACCCTTTTTTTGTGAGTCTTACATTATTAACTAAAAAAATTAATAGAGCTAACCTTCAAATTATGCTAAGATAGTTGAGTCAGTTTTCGTGCACAATGTTTCTCGTACACCCAGAAAATAACTTTATTGTTTCATAACCATTAAAAATAAAATTATTTTCAAAGAGTCATCTATTATTATTTTTAAAAAGCAGCATAGCATATGCTGTAATCTGAGTGAAGATATTTGTTTAAATATTTTCAGTTAGAAAAACTAACACATTTTTTTCTAGGCGTTAGACATTAAGATGTCTCTTAGTCTCTTGACCTGTAGCCACTAATGTTAATTAAGAGGCACTGATGAAATAAACTGTCATGAAAATGTAAAAAAAAATAGGCTAATTTGTCAAATTTATCAAACGGGTTATCTTTGTACCATTTGTGCACTGCAGAAGGTAATTCTTATGAATAGGGGCTTTTCTAAAGAATAAAAAAATCTCTAAAAGTGGTATGATTACACTCTACTAATTACACAGTGCACAAATCTGCTAGGGGCATCAACATTTGACTAATAGAGACACCAAAAAACAGTAGTGAGGAGGGCCATGAAGATCAGGGAAATTGTGGGGTAAAAAAAAAAGTAAGTTTTCATGATAACATTTTATCCCACAATTTCCCTCCAGTTCATAGGCCTCCCCACTATTGTATTTCTAAATTGTATTGGAAAAAATGACCATTTAGGCAATGTTCAGTTTGATGTTTTGCAATTAAACATGTCTTCATGATACAATATTACAAATAATATTACAAATAGCACGAAAGTACGTTAAATTGCAAAACACATCCACATTATTTTCCAGTGCAAATGGGCTACACATTAAAATCATTTCTGGGGGAAACTCCAAGCTTCGCAGATGCGTGACGCTTCGCTTCACCACTAAAAAAATATATATATATATATATTACCGGCGCACATTGAATCCCTGTTTTGGGGAATTACTCTCCATCTGGCGCTGGGACTCTGGCCCGGTCCATAATGTTTAGCTATGCTTGTTCAGTCCTTTTTCAATTTCACATATATTCGTGAATAAATATTACATTATGTACGTACGTTTCGCTCGTTTTACCCCATAATTTCCCTGACTTCATAGCCCTTGCCACTATCGCTTTAAGGGTTCCTATTTATCAAATGATGATGTTAGTAGTTAGTAGAGTGAAATGATATCACTTTCCGATTTTTTTTTCTTTCGAAAAAACCGCTAAATTTAAGAATTGCCAAAATAATTACGTTAACCAATACATAGTACTACGTTGTATCTACGAATTTCAAGACACACTCACATTACCAAACAAATATAATTTAAATAACTCCATGTTAGCACAGAAACACTTGTATTTTCACACAATTATTTGATTTAACACGCCTAACTGAACGAATTACATTTAAAACTCTCTTTCACGTGCTGTTCGAAACACCGTACGACCATTAACATTCGCCATTAGTTCTGACAATTCCCACAATGCACTGTGAGGTAAACAATTAAAAAACGCTACTCCTCTTCAACCATTGGTCACTGAATGCAGTGTAGTAATGTGTAATGGCGACGCATATTGTGTATAAACACCATCTCCAAAACTTAGCACGTGTGTTTAACTAAATGTATTTCTTTTATTATACTAGTTATCCATTACGCAGTATACGCCTCTCGTGAATATAGACTAGGTAAGCGTTGAGTAATTCACCAGAATTACATAATGTCCCGACACTGCTCGATACTTGTGTTGTTTACCTGTATAACCTCAGCGCCGCGCTATAAATATACCCCGTAAATTACGTTTTACACAATAAATATTTGTTGCAAATTGTATTCTTACATGTAAAACAATTCAGCGACCCGATATAAATATATTCTACATAAATTATATGTATTTTATAGCATAAATACGGCAATATTTATAACCCTCCTCCCTATCACATTTTATTTTATTTATTTATTTCAGAATACTAGGCCTACTTGAAGCTCCTCCAAAATTCCTAGTAATTATGATTACTAATAATTATATCTAACATCCAGGTATTAATTTTCTGATTTTTGAAAAAGTCCCTATTATTAAGAATTACTATCTACACGCTGTACATATTGGTTAAAGGCACTGTAAAACTGTCCTGTTGTACTTACACGAAACAAAGAATACCACCCTGATAATGTCCACAGACATCTAAAGTAGGTACAGTAACACAATAAGTAGAATATAAATTTTTGTTTGCAAACATGTGACATCACAGAATGATCATTGTAATGTCCATTGTTACATCAAGATAGTGGATGCAGTTATTGCGTTAAAGTAAAATGTTAAGAAAACTGTTGATGGCCCATTAAAAGTGCGTTGTGTGCTGCTTGGGTGAGAAATTATCATTTGAAGTAGGGCACAGTAATACCTGTTTGCTTTTTATATAGATTGGTTTTGTAAATAATTGCCAGTTTTTTTATTTTTAAATTGAATAATGATTTATTGCATATTATTTCCCACATTTTCCTATGTTCGAAAACATTTATTAGTCGAGTTCATTTGAAGTAATTACAGGTTTTTCACTTTAAAAATTAACACATTTGAATAAAGTGTGCAGTTAATTATTCAGAATAGTGGTTTTTCGTGGGGGGGGGGGGGGAGGAACTGCCCAGAAAGGTAACTATATATCGACATCGCATATCACACAGAACATGAATTTACTAGGTGCATCATATATTCGCAGTACATGCTATCAAATGCGATAGTGGGGAGGGCTTAAATTAAATATCTGGGAAATTGTGCGGTAAAACACATAATTATGTATAATTTACATATACAAATTTGGTTTGCTATGAAAATTCTGGAAGAACTATCCTTACTTCATGTAACGTCACTATTGTTGAACCACAACAGGGTGTGTGTGTGTGTGTGTGTGTGTGTGTGTGTGTGTGTGTGTGTGTGTGTGTGTGTGTCGATGTGCGCACGCACGCACAATTTTTGTTTATGTGGCAAATTCCAAGCTCTGCGGATGTAAGAGTGCTTCAAGCTCCGTACGTACAAAAAACAGCAGGCTTGCCTTGGATCATTGTTTTGGGGATTAACTCCCCTGCTGACGCCGGGACTCTGGCTCATTGCGTACGACTGGCTACGCTTGAATAATATGTTTCAGTGCAATGTGGTTATCCTTGAATATCATTTATACAGTATCGCAGTAAAGACTACAATTTGTCGGGAAATTAGGTTTAATTTGTTTAGTTGTTCTGCATTTTAAATGGCTGGCGTCAGCAGTAAGTGCTTAAATGTAATGCCACACAGCACAATTCATTAAACTTACTTTCCAAGCAAAACCTGGAGTATAAATTACGCTACTCGCCCATGTAAGCGGTGAATGTAGCTCTTTGGTGATTTATTGTAGATTAATCATGTATAGGACATGTTAAAGTCTATTAAATTTGCCGGAACCCCATAAACACTCGCATTTTCACATAATAATTAAATTTAAACTTTTACATGGGCATAGTTGTGAAGAAACACTCTACTTTCGCACAATAATTTGTTAACACGTTAGATGGAAAGAATCACAGCGAATCACCTTTAGCACTCGTAAATTACAAGACTTCGCAAAGTCAAATTCACACACGCTGAAATGGCGCACTCTCCCAGTATACAACCATCACGTCAAATAGCTAAAAACCAAAATCGATGTGCATTTGTTTCCTGTCTCTGTGCATTATTGTTCAACGAATGCAAAATGACAGTGCACGACAACTGCCTATAAACAACACCTGCGAAGGTCTCTCTGTACGATATACTACATATGTATTTTTCCTACAGTTAGTATAATATGTTATGTAGTATAATCCTGAGAACAAACATTCATTAATGTTAATTTGGATTTATTGTTTTTCTCGTGCTGTAAATTTGCCGAGAATGGCGGGATGAATATTGTCATAACTGAAAGTGAATCAAGACTGCTGATTTTTAAACAAAATACTACCGATAGCTTTGGCAAATGGTTGGTATCCTTGCATAACACGTGGCTGCAGTTGTTTGAACTACTTAACGTGATAATATTAAAAACATTTTTGTATGCTGGAAACACTAATCTTGCAAGCCAATAAGAGACTTTACATTTTGATGCACAGAAGTTAAGAAGGAACTACTTGTCACCACAGTCATATGCGTACTACTACTCAACAGTTATGCATTTGATGTACTTTCAGAGTACCTACAAAATTATGAAACAAGATAATACCAGTAAGATACACGAGTCTAAGCGAAGAAAAATATGGTTAAATAAGAGTGACACGAGTTTTGTTTGTACTGAAACTGTAGGTCTGAAATCAAACATTATTTATTGTGACAACAGCTTTTATTTGATGTTTTTTGAGTTTAAGAGAGTAATACAAAATACACCAAACATGTTAACTTTGGTAATGTATCTGACTATGGCAAACACAAGTGAAGCCAAATTCATAAATTGCTTAGCCAGTTCGCACTAGTTTTATCGAGTACACTCCCAAGGTGCTAGTTAAACCGGTTGGAAAACCAACTGTTTCAAGGCTGTTCACGATAAAGTGAGCACTTCAGAACTGAACCTTAGAAAAAATTCACTGCCCCTGCATGCATATATTTTAACGGGCGTACCGAGTGATATTCGTCCAGTAAAGTTGGTAACGATGGAGGGAAAGTAGTTCCATATACTAACGTCGAATAAAAACTGTTAGGTAACCATTTATGAAACTTCAAATAATTTCTTTCGGTTTCTGTTATTTTTTTTAATGCATCAAAGTGTAAAAATGAGCAGATTTGTAAAGTATTTACTTTCTTAATGATTTCACAGTTTATGCTTTACTACTCGTTTAGCAAAGTCGCTTAGGCCCCATGTTGAGCGCCACGAAAAAAAACT
The DNA here is from genome assembly GCA_029891345.1 of Dryococelus australis. Classification (NCBI taxonomy): domain Eukaryota; kingdom Metazoa; phylum Arthropoda; class Insecta; order Phasmatodea; family Phasmatidae; genus Dryococelus; species Dryococelus australis. The sequence continues at coordinate 31,790,293 of CM057005.1, forward strand.
TGACCTTCTTGACGTGTGACGCTCTCAGGACAGTCGGAAACTATGTCACGTTTAGAGCTCGCTTTTAGTGTGCAGGCCCATCACACACGGAGTTAATACTGACTGATTCAAACTCACTTGCCTGCAGGGGCCCGACCAGTGTACAGAGTGCGTCAAGTCGACTGGCGGCTAGATACGAAATTGAGTCTTGGCTTGGCTACGTGTCGGGCGGTGCGACTAGCAGTCATCTGTTTACCTGCGCTGGTGCCCAAACTGCTCGACTTTGGAGTTGGACAGGCAGGCTAGTAGCAGTTACTAGAAGCGTTGGCGGAGATGGTGGATCCCTGGATACAGTTGCAGTTGGATCTGCCGAAGGACGTTCGGACTGGACCGTTACTGTGGTTTCCGCGGAAAAGGAGCAGGCTATGCCAAGCAGAACCTATTCTCCACAGCAGAATGCAGCAACCACGGGGTGCTGTGACCCTGGTGTCGAAAAGAGATGAGGTGGGAGCAGAGGGGTGAAGCCCCACCTTCTGTAGGGCAGCTTGAGCTCGTTCCCGGGGGGTTATCTTGGCAGAATGCCTTATCGGATGGGGTGAAGCCCCAGGTAGCTTTGGAAGTTGCAGCGACATTCCTCTCCTGCAGATCCTTACCACCCATTTTGGTGTATGACATGGAGAGGTGCTTCAGCCTGTCGCACGAGATTGGAACAGGCGACTTTGGTCCTAGCTAGGCGTGTTCTGCGGCGTTGGCTGCCAGGCCAACACAGAGCCACATCCTTACCCCAACCGGCAATTCAAGTGGTGCGGTGGGCGGAGTGCAAACTGGCCTGGCTGTCTAGCCTCCTTAAGGATTTTATGACTAGTGATTGGGTTTCTACTGTTCGGTACACCTTGGTGCACCGAATGTGTGGCTGTCTAACGTGTGTGCATTTTGACGTACATGTTCCTGGACGGGCACCTGCAGTCGTACCTTAGATGGTAAAATGAGGTTGGCGTGGCACAGCTTATTGGCCGCGGGTGAGGAATATTATAATACTGACAAGTCTGTATTACTCCCCGCAACAAGGGAGCACTCTGGTAGACATTACACTAGTGCGCCTGGAAAATTACTACGCACAAACGAAACGAAGTCGTAGTTGCATGTTTGGCCAGTATGCGTCACTCGTCGAAACATGGCTAGCATTCAGTTACGGCACTTGAGAAACAGGTGTACTCCTTTACACCCTTCTCATTTCAAAAATTATTTGGGTTATGTGCATTGAAAACTTTGACACCTAAATAACGCATGCAAATTCTTCAGGTGTTTTTTTTTTTTTTTTAGATACACCTAACACAGGCAAATAATATAAATCCCTATAAAATTATAAAAGTGCAAACTCTTATAATTTTTTTCAGTAAGTGTTTAAGAATATGTAGATAAGATAACGTAATACTTATTTTATGTTAGTGTTAAAAGTTATATTTAATCATTGTCAAACAAGAACAACATGTGCATTTCATTAATTTGCCATGTTCCATGTCGCAGTATTGATATTGTAATATCAATTTTCAGAGATAACAGTCATGTTAAAGTGAAACATGAGAAAATATGTCACAAACAGTGTGTGTGTGTGTGTGTGTGTGTATATATATATATATATATATATATATATATATATATATATATATATATATATATATATATATGTGTGTGTGTGTGTGTGTGTGTGTGTGTGTGTATGTATATATATGTGTATATATATATATATATATACATACATAGACATAGACATACACACACCTACTCACCTGGGTGTATCTGGACTTAGTGTAGAAAATGAAGCCACAACATCTGTGGTCCTAAATAACCAGAAAATCCTAGTCCGGAAAAGGAATCAAGGGGATATTTGGTACTTACTTTATGTAGTGTATTGTTGTGCAGTGTGTACTACACTACTTTTATTTTTGTATTGATAACCTTACTATAGTTTAGAAAATGCAATAAGTACATTAAGTTTGTTTGTATTATTTCCAAATCCCAGCAACGTTGCACCTAACTTCAAAATCGGTTTAGTAATACAAGATTTCTTTTCCGTACATAATGTTACAAAGTTTTTCTGGTTGTTTAGGTCCACAGATTCTGTGGCTTAATTTTCTGCACTAAGTTAAGATATATCCTGTATACAACTCTTCAGTTGTGTCCGGTAAATACAGTAGTTGTATTAACACGCAGCTGATCATCATTTTTTCTGGTTTCAATTAAAGTGCTAGAGAATTCCAAGTATTATAGGTATAGAAGGAACTGTGTTTAAGTTGTGTTGTTTACAAAACAGTCGTGCGTGTGCCTGCCAAGTAGAAAGGTTGAAAGTACCAGTGTTATTCGGTTTGAGACAAAGTGTGCATTTTGTTAAAACCGTTCACTGTAATTGCAAAGTAATTTTTTTTTTTAAAGGAAGGATGTTGATTAGGTGAAGTGAAATACCGTGTGTGTGTAAGTCTGCACGTGAGTGGCATGTACTTGTGTTCTATTCAACGTATGCAATATCAGCCTATCAATTAAAAACATAAACAAATAAACAGTATTGTGTTGTGTTGTGTAATCTTGCCTGTTTGTGAATGTTTTGTGCTATAACTAAATGTTTTGTAACTGGGTGTTGATTTTGTGAATTTGTGACTCTTGAAAGTTTTGCTCTAAATTTATAACTTTGTTTACCACTCGTTATAATATCTACTTATTTTACCAAAAAAATATATATATTTAATTATGTACTAGCAAGACTTAATTATTTTTCTTTTAAGTAGCCAAGTCGGCTCTTGTATACTTAATTAGTGTATTTTGAAATGCAAGTTTTATTTAATGCAAATTTTTATTTTTATTATGAATTAACTTCATGTTTGTTCTATATTAAATGGTAAAATTTGTATGGTGAACTGCTGCAATTTATGCATATTTTTGTAGTGTAAGTATCTTGGAACGCTGTTTGCCGAATTGATTAAAACGATATTAATTTGAACTATTACCATATTTGGCAACAGAGTAAGATAGATGACTAGTGTTTCAATGTGAAGCGATCAACTGAGGAAACATGTGGCTGTTTAAAAACCACCGGAGACAAGCAGTAAAGTTTTCAGTCTCATGCTTCACACAGTCAAAAGTGTACAATGTGTCGTGGGTGTGTGCACCTGTCCAAGATAATATTCTTTTAGAAATGTTCTGTATGGAACATGGGTTTTTGTGAAGACGAATTGAGGTTCTGTGTGCAGGTGCCAGATGCCATTGCAAATGTACATTTAGAAATTCTCATTTTTGTAACATTTTATCTATGGTCGTGCGAATATTCGGTATACCAAAACGAAAACGAAAAATAACAAATGTTAATTTTTGTTTCGGTAATAAATTTTGTTGCCGAAAATTGTAATGAAACAAAAATATTCAGGCGTTCCATGAAAGTTAATTTAATGCACCAGCAAAGGAAATTATTTTTTGTAGATGATCTTGTTTATTTTCATTATTTTGTTACTAAAGTAAGAATGTAAAATGGGAATGTGAATGTAAGCAAGAACCCCATTGGTAAGTAATCCAAATCCTATATTTTATGGTTTGGTTCTGCAAGAAATTGGTTATAATTAATAACTTGCTGAAATGTTTATAGCACTGTTTCATTTTGGTTCTGTGAGAGAAAAGTTCCGTTTGCAAAACCCTAGTTTTATCAAGACTGCCCCATTTAACTCTACATGTATGGCAGCATTTGATATTTATACACATGTATTTTTGTAATAATTTATTCTTAACCTTTATACTAATTGGTGTGCGTTGTGCATCATGTCCTGGTAAGTAGCATGCACACCCAGCCGTGGCAGAATGGTGCTAGGGTGCTGATAAGTGATGAATAAAGTTTGCCGTCGAGGCAGCTTTCATGTTGTGTTGGTTCCGTTTGCCGCATTGCCAAGGTATTGGTAGTCTTCGTTTACCGTGTTTCAGAAAATTGCCGACTTTTTACAACTACGAAAGCTAAAATTAATATTGTATGCACATTTGCTACTGGTTACACAAGCATTTTAACAACTAACCTGAACCCAGCACAGCTGACTCTGGTGTTCAGTTCAAGCATTATATTGAAATTCATTGCTAAGCAGTTACTGAACACTAACTCACAATTTTGAAAATACCAGCTGGATTCAGGGGCGACGTGAGGATCGAAAGGACTTGTAGTGAACGTGTTAATCCTTCCACTCTAGCTGGTGTTTATCCTTGGGTGCCATCCTTAAATTGTTTGATTAATTTAAATTTACTAACCTGATCTATGTTGCTGTTTAGGTAAGACAGTATACATGAATTGGTGTTTACATTTACCTTATCAATAAATTGTAAGCTGGTACTTTTAAGTAATGGTGGTGATTGTTTGCCAAAGGGGCCAAGGCAGTGTGGACTAACTTACATTATTTGGAGATATTGCAGAAGTAAACTGTACTGAAATCTGTGAATCAGCTCCAATTTTTCCGCTTGGAAATACACAAATTTATGGTTTCAAAACGGATGTATTGGTGTGGCCAAGATCATTTTCTAATACCTGCAAGGTAAGCAAAAGTAAACTGCATTTATGATTATAGCAGGGTGCAGTTCTGTTGTATAAGTTACAGGCTGGACACACACACAGGACAAAATTATGAGATGCGAGATTCAGAAATTGAAGTGTAATTGCATATTTTGTTTATGATCGTTGTTCAGAAATTGCTTGTAATAATGGAATACTTTAACAATTGTCTTCATTCTACGAGTTTTCCAATGTGTTGCTTTACTTACTTTTTTTTTTTTTCGCGCCTTGAAAGTACCACCTCTCACCTTTTGATTCCTCATTTCTCTTCAGATATTTATTCCTCAATTATCTTTTCTTCATAATTAGTTTTCCCATTATCGTGTTTTTTTAATCTCCCTATGTCCTAGTAAATTTGCATCTAGCTGTTTAAAATTGTTTTGTTTTTGCCAAAATTCCATACGCTCGAGCAGATACACATCTCTTTGGTGCAGTTGAAGTGCCTATTTTACTCAAAGCCATTTTAATGGGAAATAATAGCCCCGTTTACAAGTTCCATGTTTTAGGAAATAAACTACGATACTTATATGCTGAGTAGGTCAAAATGGCGTACTTAAACATACGTAGTTAATCATGGAGGTTAAATAACGTTTCCCAACATGAGTGCTATTCTTAAATTAGTAAATTGTGTATCATGAATGAGATATGATTCACTGTCTACATAAGATTCTAGATAATATGTTATCAGAAAAAAACTCCCGTTTCATTCAAGAATGTAGTTTTAATTAGGTTTAAACTTTTATTGTAAGGACTTACAGTTCTGTATTAATCTTGACGTGCGTAGAAAACAGTAAGTCGCACAATTTCAATGGTCTGGTGGATATTCTGTAAACTTTAGAATGCTACGGTAAAGTTACTGTTGGAGCTAACTATAAACTGTTCTTCCTGTATTATTTGTGTATTACCAGCTGTAACCCGCGGCTTTACCCGCGTGCATAATTCAAACCTTAATTATAATGACGAAGGGCTCTATATTAACGGCATATTTTATATATTCCTAAGATACTGTTCGTTTTTTCAGGATAAAAAGTACCCTATGTGCTAATCCAGAATGTAATCTACCCGTGTATCAAATTTCATCCAAATATGTCGAGCCGTTACGACGTGATTGAGAAACAAACATACAAGCTTTCGCATTTATAATATTATAAGGATAATTACCCCAATTATCTTAGAAATGCATAAAACATATTTTTAATTGCACAAATTTCAGTGTAGACAAGATGGGTTGACCATATAGATTTCATCAATTTACTGCGGAACTGTATAAGAGAGAAAAAAAAAGGGGGGAAATTAAAATACATAGCATAACGTAGTTACTTTTTGTGTGTTCCGTGAACAATGTTCATTTTCCATGCGCGTAAATGCTAAAGAGTGATTCTCTTGTATGTTGCCTCGTGTTTGGTCCAAAACATAGAGTCGACCACCTTTTAATGGAGGATAGAATAAGTGTATGTAGTATAACTGTAATAATTTTGTATACCCATTATCGAATGTGAACGGAGAACGGTCAAAGGTCACAAATTACAGTACTTTCTATAGATGCAGTAGAGATTTTGTGTGCATGACAAAGTTTTGTTGTGAATTTAATTCTGAAGTCCTCTAAGTTATGGAGTGAACAATTTTGTCATGTTCAGCGGAATATATTTCCATCGACGTAAACGTGTCCCAGCTTTGGAGTGACAATGATGTAACGTTCACTTGAAATAGCCTTGCTTGTAATTGGCTAATCCAAAACAAAGTAAATACACTGAGAATTTCTCATCTTCATAAACAAGTGTGTGCAGTTCTCTGGAACAGGGAGTACAAGCTATGTGCGGTGTTGTAGAAGTGAGTTGCACGTAACGTAGCATTGGATGAGGGATCCAGATTACATTTATAGGTAAAGGATGTATACCATTACTGAGTTACGTTATTAAAATACTCAGAATATAACACAAAAAAGTCAGACAAAATAGTAAGTACAGGTTTGTGCAGATACTACCAACTCAAAATGACAATAAAGAAGGCATATAGAAGGTACTTTTTTATTAAGTAATGTTAGTTGGATCATCTAAAATTATTTGCATACTTCTATACTTTCTGTCTTGATTCACTTCATAGCTTGTTAGTACTGACTTCATTTCATCTGAAGAGTTGTGTTTGTTTTTGTCCATATTCAACAGCATGTACCCTTGGCCCCTTTCGGACAAAGTGTTTGTGAATTTGGACTCTCGTGTTCATTTCCACCTCAATTTATGTGGGAGTTGTGAGTGTTCTCTGTGGTGTAAAGTTGTAAACACCAACAAGTGAAATACTTCAAATAGAGCATGAAAAACCAATGAGGGATTTGAGAAGGTATATGAGATGCCTCCTCGGTTGAAGCGGACATTCCAGAGTCGCGACCAAGATGCTGTTTTGCAGTACGCAAAGAAAGGTACGGGCTTATTTTCAGTTCTTGGTTTTTCATGTTGTGATCTGTGTATTTGTGATAACTTACCTCTGTAGTGGTGTACATGCAGACAAATAATTGTCTTTTTAATTTAACTGTTAAATGACTAGGTGTTGTTACTATTCAGTTGTGATTGTACACCATTTCTCATGAAGCCCTTTCACTAGCACAAAAGAGCACATTTACTTCACACATTATTACACCCATTTATGCGAAATGGGTGCTTTGTAATTGTCACATAAGGCAAACTTGTTTGCTTTAGTACTTCTGCTGTACCTTAACACTTGAGTTATTTGTGGTGTCCAGCCTTTCATGATACTTGGTTGCCAAACGGGAAAATAGAATCATGTAAAACGTACAGTTATTGTTTAGTGCAAATTCTATTGGAACTCTGAAATTATAACAACTCGCGTCTTTGAGTGTGAATACAGACTGTGTTGTAGACAATTTATGTTGCAGAGTGTATCGTTAATTGGCGATGTATTTGTGAAGCTTTATAAAAGGTGAACAGCATTGATAAATGCTGTTCACATAAAGTGAGCACTTTTGAAACCAACCTTAGAAAAACTTCACAGCCCCTACCTGCATATATTTTAACGAGTCCTGTAAAGTTGGCAACGATGGATGGGAAGTATTTCTATATCTTATCGTCCAATAAAAAGTGTTAGGTAACCATTTGTGACAACTTAAATTACTTACTTTCGCTGTCAGTTTTTTTTTTTTTTTTTTTTTTTTTTTTTTAATGCATCGAAGTGTAAAACTGAGCAGATTTGTATAATATCCACGTTTCTAACAATTTTACAGTTTCACTTCAACGACGCACATGAATAAAGTGATGAGGCCCATGGCAATGTTAATTTTACATAAGGCGGAAGAATACACAACGTGTATACAAGTAGATCTTAAGCAGGGCTTTCAAAAGTGCTCATTTCAGCGTGAAAATCCGATAACAGAATTCAATGCCGATGATGCATTGTCTACAAGCAGAAAAACCTCGTCACTTAAATTTGAGCATATGCCTATTTAGATTTTATTAATCTAAGGGGAAAATTATCTGCTCACTTAAATAGAGTTTAGACCTTGTGTTAATTTTTGTCTGTTCTGAAATGTACTCACATTAATCCATGTTCAGAACAATTGAGAAGTGTTGCATCTGTCATGGCAAACATTGTAATGTTTTAATTATTTCCTTATAAATGTTGTGTGCCGGGAGCCATTCTGTGATTTGATCCTTTGAAAACATGTAAAAATGTTGTTTATAGGTATGCAGTAGGAGTATGTGTTAGATGGCATGTACTAAAGATGGGCATTGCAACTTTCATTTTCTAAAGGTTTATGCTGTGCAAATGTATGGTTTGGATGGGTTCCTACACTGTGCGTTTATTGGTACAGGCTATCAATGGTAAATCGAGTACCCTTTGAAACCACCTCATTTGGAATAGCAGTCAATAAATTAATTTTATTGTAACCTTAGACTTTAACGCTCGCATCCGGTGAAATAGATACATTGTGTTGATATACATGGCTGATAGGAAAATAAATAGTAACTACGACCAGAAAAGTGCCCACTTTACCGTGAACAGCTTATACCTGCTGCTGTGAACAGTCAGCAACCCAGATAAGTAGAATAAAGTGAGTGAAATTGTGCTGAGAGTATACCATGTTTAGGTTGTGTGCAAGCACCACTTCACAAGAACTTCAATACTTTTCCTTTCCAGTATTACTTTTTTTGATTGGTTAAACCAAGCAGTGAAGGCATTGCTGCCCTAGGGTTTTTACACTCTATTACAAGTTGGTTATATTTGGTTTTTATGGACAGCAATTACTGCAGTAGTTTTAATTTCATTTTTATTATTCCTGATACCATTTTGACAGTTGTACACTTTTAGGGAGAAACAATTAATTTTGCTAATTGAAGGGAGGTGATATACCTAGTTTTACAGTTGCAAGATTATGATACGTATTATATGCGTGTTAGTACTCACTGTAACAATGCAATTAAGCATGTCATGCTTATTTTGTTTGAATTTCACACACAGACAAAGTAATGTTACGGTAGCACATATGCTAGTGTGTAATGTGATACTCATACTTTCAGCAGTGACATTAATACCCGATAGCTACGCCACCTGTTTTTCCATAAAATTACGTTCTGCATGTGTGGTCACCTTTATGATGTCGTTGCAAGCAAGGCAGTCCGTAAAGACTAGCAATGTACTTAACTATATTAAACACGAGTGCCATTTGTGTAAACAATCATGTGACGTGCTTAAATAACGGACTACGTATTGGAGCCATAGCTGATTTTAGCAGATTACTAAGCAGATTAGGCATCATAATTGCCGTATATAATGTAATGGTAAGTTACTTTCAGATCCGAAAGACATTGTTTGTAGCAGCATTGGACTCCACGAATCATTTACCAGTGCTTATGTTAAGTGCACTGCGGTTTTCATTACAAGCAATCAAACATGCAATACTGTTCACACAGGAAATGAAGGCTCATGTACATAACATGTTCTTCCTTTGAGTGGAGCAGTAAAAGGTTTGGAATTATGAGTGCACAGTGGCACAGCTACGTGACCTTCATGTCAGCGTGCTGTAACGTGTGTGTGAATGTGCACCTGCAGAGAAGATTATGTTTGTGTCCTCATGCTAAAGTTATTTAGTTCATACTTACATATGCGGTAGCAGCTCTGTCCCCCCCCCCCTGGTATTTTTTAATAATGTAACCAATTACATACCAAATTACCTACACTAATTGGCTCAATTTCATTATTACCAGGCAAGAGGAATATATTTAATAACTCCAAACTCTGTGTGAACTGGCAGTACAGTGGCAAAACCACAGCACTTGTGGCCGAATGCTACGTTTGACCATAGTTTTGAATCTCCAACATTTACACTATCGTGTTGCAACTATCAACATGTTATTTTATTTACATACCAAGCAATACATCATAGAATGTAACAAGCCATTTTGCAAACAGCTACAATAATAAAACATACATGTTTACTTCACATAATTCCAAAGACAATGTATTGCAGTAAGGGCCAACAGTAACAATAGCCATATTACGATGTGCCAGCTACTGACCTGGGAACATATTTTAAAGGACCACATGTGCGCACCCACTGAGGGTGCCAAATGCTAGTACGTAATCTGCCGCCATGTAATATGCAACCTCCATAGCTGCCGGTATGCGTACCAGTCCTTGAAGAAGCTTATACATGATCAAGTATGGTGACAGGCAATGTGTCATGCCACACTCGCTGACAGCTGGAGAGAAACATGTTTTAACGTACTAGGCACCTACATAACGAATGTTAAAGGGAGTGAAGGCGATGAGGCTGACAGAATTTAATTGTGATCGTAGATCATGACATACAAAGTGCAGCTTAGGTCTGCGTGATATAACTACTTATATAACTGATCAATATATCCCTGTTTGTTATTTGGGAAGAAGGGCGTCTGTCCAAGGCCATGTGTGACAGCATGCTACTAGTTATAACATGGCGTTGATTCCCTATCCCATAGCCGGTATCAGTGAAGGTAGTTTCGGAAGCGACATTGTGAGAATGGATAATGGAGTTAGCAGTATGTTTCTGACACTGCTCTGTGGGTAGGCGTTGGCTTTGCCAGTAAGGTGGTTGCAGACCGATATATTCATTCCCACGTATTCCCTGACCATGAACTAACATATTATGCAACAGCAGTGTACACAGGATAGGAGAACAATGATCAGAAACCAGGAGTAGACACCTTTATTTGCACACAACTAGACTTATACAAGTATAACATGAAGTACTTAATAACATTACATTATACCGTGATATATTTTTTCCACATGCAAGATAGATTATACTTTTCTGATGTACTTGTAAATTTTGGCACGGTATACACAAGACACACAACAAAGTTTTGTTTGAGCCCCATAATTTCCTATAGATAATATTTATGATCTATTATGTTACATTCGATTCTCTGTAACCAGTTGCAGCCTCGATGATCTGCACTGTTGTATGCCAATGTACTAGTTCCGTAGATCTGTGAAGTAATAGTACCATAATTCATAGTTTCTGTTTTTAGGAAATCAAGGCAAAGAATATTATTTCGAACAGAAAGCAAAAGTGTGAAAACATCAGGTAATGCCAAGGAAACCAACAATATACGGCAATGAAAACCACCAGAATGCAACACAACCCAACTAGATATTATTGTACCCCAATAGAAAACAATGGTTCCAGTGTGTCCTTACAACAGGACCACTGAAATTTTCCTTGCCCTCTACATTCGCATTCAACAGAAAACACTAACATTTATGTTGAATACATTTGGTAGGGCTACCCTTCCCTGGACCCTTCGTGGTGTGAAGTTCCGTATGTCGCATACATACATACATACGATTGCCGCACTTCGTCAAAATAGAATGTGCTTACACCGATTAGCCACGGGAATAGAACAGACCAAAGCCAATGCACATTTATAATACAGAGGGCCATAACCTGACTTGCGGCTTCAAACACAAATAGCAATGCTACGGAACGTGTCCTGTATACAGAAAGCATAAGAAATAGATTTAATATTCTGCACTGCGCATAGTAGGAAACAGTATTAAGGGTACCACTCACCTGGAACTCCGCGATAGCACAACCCGTTATGGCATGTATACCATCTCAAAGCTTACAGAAAAAATAATATCCACATCTGGACATCAGGGAATATTCCAGTGGAAACGAGGTGTCAACCCTGAGTATATTTACTATAGGTGATAACATACAACACATTTACTTTGGCCCCAATGTAGAATACAGTGATTACGCAGACACTATTTTTTAAATGCAACACACCAACTATACTACACTAATAAACCAGATGAACATCAGTTTATGTGCTGCACCTTTCACGTCCCAATATAGGTATATCTGAAACACTATTATTGTCAACGACATAGGAAGCATTAGCGATTTCCCAGTCCCAAGCGCAACTGAACATTCACGGTACTGGCAATCTCAACCCAAGTGATATATTTTCTTCGCACGATCACCATAATCATGTTGTGGTACCACTGAAATATTGCTACCATAAAAGGTTAAGCCGAGTTGATTAACACAATCACACAGACATGCGGTATTTATTCCTAAACTTTTACGTTTCTTTGCTCTTAGCCCAGTGTAGCGTGTATGTATATTTACGCATATTAAGTAACCTTCCCTATTTTCTAAATGCTATTTAAACCATACCGACACCACTTGTATAAAGTTACGTAATGGTACAACAGTCGTACATTGTTCCACGTATAGTATTCAATTGAAACTTTCCTACAAAATGCGACTACAACATGCACTTGGCAGACATAATAAAGAATGCAACCCCATGCACATTTCCTCACAGATATGATTGTCACAAGTTGCGATTTTGGTCCTTGTACAGGAACGCACACACAGACATGTTTACATGGGGAGGATCCAACATGTCACACAAAACCCATCCTCGGCATGGTGTACGTTTGTGTCATGTATGCATGAATATATATATATATATATATATATATATATATATATATATATATATATATATATATATATATATATATATATATATATATATATATATATATATATCCCTCGCACTGATAACAAAAACCTGTCAATTATGTGCATGCTATATGAAAGCGATTAAAATAAATAATGGATTCCTCCCAATTTGTCCTGCATGTGTGCACGCCCCTGCATATGATTCTACAGTACATACAGTTACCACAATATAAAAATAATTTGAAGCTGATGTACACCATTATTTGAAAATAGCAACCACAAAGATGGCCATTGGGTGTACAGTTCCTATATTAAAATAATATTTTATCTTACATTCGTAGACGAAACTTGATTTTCCAGCTGTAGCAAGGCCTGCCGAGTTTGGCACTACTGAACTATTACTGAATACCGCAATCACGCTTTCACAACAATAATTACTAGTCCCATGAAAATCCTTACAAACATATAGTGAGATTCTCCTATCCTCTAAAACTCTCTTACAGTGCATGTTTGTGTATATGAACATTCATAAGTATATCACCGAGGCAGTGAATCTTGAGAGACTGTACCTCAAATCAGCTGGAAACAACACACCAATATTACATTTGTGCACAAAGAAAACAACACAGCAAAGTTTACAACATATCCAAGCGGGTTTTGCTCAATATTTAAGGGTATATGTAATCATCACAGAGAGACATCAAGCCATTATACCTCATGTTGAGTGGCCAACTACTACACTTGGAATGCAATACATCCACGTCGTGGACAGTCGCAGGGCTGCGAGGTCTTCATGTCGGACCAGCCGTAGAGTTGCCTTCTTCTGGACTAACTACCTCCAACAGCTTCTGCACAAAGGATGTCAGCTGCCCTGGACAGACAGTACACGACAATTGTACACACTCGCACCAAACCAGATACAGGGTCTGTCTATGCCATTTGTGTTGTCCCGTAGATCAACGACAACGTAAACATGCAAATATTCCCCACAGTCACGAGCTTTATACATGTATGAGTTGTCCACAGTTCATTAAGCACTTCCGAAAGTAACCTGTGTAGAATGTCACTGCCTCTACGTGCATGCATACTAACAGGCATACCGAGTGTGTGCTATACATATATATGTATGTATATATGCTATGTATATATAATATATATGACCTGTATGGTTGCAGTGGTGAAAACAGGAAGAAAAGGTTGGTATGATTGTGGATTTGTCGGTCTCGACGAGAATGTCTCTTGGTTAATGAGTGGCTAATTACCGGAATCTACATGGAGGATGAAAAGTATGAGTGGTAGCTTGCCACATACAACAGCGCGACATGCGCCCCGTATGAAGTACGAGTGCTAAATGCACATCTGTGAATATTGCAAGTATTTGGCTAAATTTCAGGTTATTGAATTGCATGTAAGAGTAACAATTATTTCCACGCTAGAGACAATCGAAAAGGAATGTGATGCAACAAACAATGGCAAAGTTTCGATGCATACGGGTTGGGCCAAAATATCTACTGTGATCACTCTGTCTGCACAACTTATTAAAATGGCCCCTCATAGTATCCAGAAATAAGGCTGTAGTGTATGCCTGCAACATTATCTACACAGATTCACTTGACAGATTCATGAGTAAAGTTATCAAGCGCACAGCAATGTATTTAACCAATACAGTATGCATAAAAGTAGATATTGATCAGGGTCAACTCCCATTAACTCCAACACACATGCATTGCTTCTGAAGGCAGTATTGCACTGATGGATTGAGTGCCACTGAAATGTGCAACTAACAGCAACATGACTGATGATGGAGCAGCTAGCCTGTCTCTGTAGCGCAAGACTGTAATGTGCCATCAACTTTGTGACAGGAATTATATTACTCAACCAAACATGTTTTCTCTTCATTTAACATGCTCGCTGCCCATTAGCGCTCCACCTCAATACCTGGAATTTGTGTTTTAAGAGCAGAAGCAATGTGCAGCCCACGTTTTTTACCTATACAGGAATAAACAGTGTGAAATATGACTCGAATGCATGATAATGTGTGTAACATTACATGGCTTTAATCTGTGGTAAGATGATGACCAAAAAGACTAGCCTGTGTAAGGAGACACAAACATTTGTAGAGACCTTTACTATTTATTATAATTTGTCAACAAATCGTGTATTTTGTTTGGACACGCATATTTGAGGTATTGCGTGGGTTGTGTCCACAATATTGAGAATTTTACATACTTCTACCAACTATGCTAGAAAGTGAATTCATCAACGGATTATGACTTTTCATAATTAGCACTTCTGGCAGCAACCCCTTCCCAAATCTGTAAACTCCACTATTAATCCCACTCTTTTCTCGTGGTTCTTTACCTACTTGTGCACGTACAAGTCACCACAGTTGTAATGGTAAAAAAAACACTAATAGAACATGCGTATTTTTCACTAGCAATCATACCAGTAGCTGTTATTACATCAACAAAAACAAGGTCTAGTGTGGCTTGCATTTCTGCACAATACAATCGCTGTAGTGTCTCACGACTACATAAACCCCAGACATGGAGCTACAAGGGCGGAACATTCTCCTGAGGAAATTATGGTTACATGCACCATGCACTATATGAAATTTATTTCTATGCTATACTTACTTTGCACTTTATCGTACAGCTTTGGTTTCTGTTCCCACTTGACTAGCACCAAGTACACAGGCACGCCAGTTAATGTGATAGCCAACCCAATAACTGAAACAGAATACAGGTTTCATGCAACATCAAACATATTCAGATTGGAAATAAAATGTAAGCAATCTACAAGACAGACTTCATAACCCAACAACAGATGGACACACAATGGAGCACTTTTAGTAATCTCTAACCAGCAGTCTTTTGCGGGCCATTGAATTAGGTCGGAGCGGGAAACTTTGAATGTCACAATGTCACATCAGATGAAATATAGAACACAACATGTAGTTCTAAAACTTGATTTTTGTAAGTTTCAAAACAGTACCCTGCCTCTGTTGGTCGAGCTATGGACGTATTGAGGGTGTAACCGAGTGTTAAAACAACTACCGAACTTATTTATCTTAAGGAAAAGGGAGCCATAGTGTTGCAGCAGCCAAACAGTTGGTAGGTTCGGAGATCTCCCAAGATCTAGTTTGCAAGGCTCTTTTCATCTTCATTGCCGGGATATATAACACACAGCCTAATCCAATGAAACAGTCAAGAGGTGACGCCTGTACACTGACTGACATAACTTTGGGAATGTATGGAAATGCTTGTAAGTCATCAACAGCGACATTAGAAGGGGATCGGGAATCGACCACAGCTTTTACAAGGCAATCGTCCCAGTCCCAGAATGACCTTGGTAACCATTAGGAACCAAACTAAGGATGAACAGACTGGTGATGGGACATAGGCCTTATGAAATGGCAGTTGAGCATATTAAGGCCTTCTCACACTATCAAATTTTCCTTCAATTACTATCATAAGGTATACAACAATGCCATAGACACAACCATTTTTTGGAATGTCTCGTTTTCCCTAACGACTTTCCTTTTGAACATGCCTTACATTTCCTTAAAACCCAACTCTCAATCACTCAATGCAAATTTTCCTACGTTTAATAAAATGGACGTAATCACAGTACTAGAGTTGTGTACATACATTTAAAGTCGCTACAACATAAGGATGACTATTTTTCCCAAATACGTGCATTATTATTGACACAGGATGCTTACTGGCTAAAAAGAAAACGACTTTGCTTCACTAAAGCACAACAAACAGGGTTTGGGAGCATATAATTTCTACCAGAGCGCCTGCAGGATTTTCCCTGGTCGCTGGTATAATTACAGACGTGACAGAACAGAATTATACGTTTTAACACAGTGTGTTGACATGGTTTTGGGATACGTGAGGTTTAGGGGAAGGCGAAGTTGTGGTTAGGAATTTTGGTGACGACGATATTACCGGACTAGGTACCAGGCGTCGCCGATGTTGCTAGAGCAGTAGACTCTGGATGATCTCAGGGTGCTGCGGGCTGTTCGCCCGGACGTAAATTTTCCTCCAATGATTATTGCCCCTTTTACTTACTGACTGCATTTGCTAAGTGGTAAGCCTATTAAATGCTGACCTTCACACCTTAAACTGCACTATTAAAATTGGTTACACTCATTACTCCACTGAGGTTACATGAACGGGTTAGAAGGGTCCCATGCCTTGAATTGCCCGAAGGCCGTGCTTGTAAATAACACAAGGAGTTTGCGAACTTAACCATATATTTAACATTGCACATACAATGACTGCACTCGTTGGTACAAAAACAGTTCCTCACTGAGACCCGCCAGATTGGTTACACAATGAAAATTGACGCGAGGCCGAGATCGATAACTACGTGGTGAATTTAAGCTTCCCCAGGTGATGCAAGCACTGGGGAAGAAGGGTCGGTGTCTCTGGTGGCGAAAAAGATGCAAAATGATCCGGTACTTGAATGAACTATTGATATACATGTACTACATGGTTGGTTGTAAAGCATGATGTGCCACCGGAGCATGCGACGACGTGACCGTGCCCTGTGGAGCCTTGGATGCTACTGAATTCCTCCGTGGGCCATGCGCCTCCGAGTTGGCAGGAAACAGCCCGCAGAGAACTATATTCTGCACACTCTTGCTAATAAACTTTAAAACAAAATTGAACCCTTGGAAAAATATACAGTTTATAAAATAGTCTGCAATATGAATACAATACAAACAAAGCCCTTGCAATTTATTGATATGGAATGTGGATGAACGAATGAAATGAGACACTATACTTTGTATTGTTGTTTTTTTACAAACACAACTAATACTTGCAATTAAAATGGTAGGGGTGTCTCTAACAGTTTCCATGTTAAATGCATTCATGCATCTACCTTGCATTCGCTTGCACTTTGATGTAATAAACTACATTTATTGCACTCGTCTCACTGATTGTTTACACTTCGAGGCAAAATGCCGTAGAGTGCTGGTGCATGCTGCGGTGATGCTGAGTCTGCTCCCAGGCAAAAAGTCTGGAGGGTACAGTATGCCTCTTGACTAGCCCGCATGTCGCTGGAATGGCTGCTGCTGTCGCTGTGGGTGCTGTGTTTCAGCAGTGCCACTTGTCAGGCACGCCCATGATGACTGCGGATGTTGGCATGACTGGCGGAGGCAGAACGAGCCAAATGACTCGCTGCCCTCACTGCCGCCATCACTACTCATGCTCGTGCTCCTGATGCTGCAAAGCCAGTCCCACTGCCGCCAGAACAGACCCAAGTAGGCAGTGACAGAGGGGTGTTAATCACCTGGTAGTGTGCCCCTGGCTGGCAGTGGTACTCGTGCTGTTAACCTGCTGCTGGCGGCCACCCCCAGCAATTACACCGGTGCCAACGACAAAGCATCAGGGAATATCGGGTTGTCACCTGGTGCGGGCGACTTAGGGGCGTGGAAGCTTCTGGTGTTGGTGGTGCCACGACATCGGACATCGTGGCGCCCGCAGGATGTGTTGCCACCCAAAGTGCTGGAGCCTTGGATGTCTCTGGTGGTCGAATGGCGGTGCTGGTAGGCGCCACACCACAAGTAGCATCTGGACGAGCCATTAGATGCACCCTGCATGGCACTGGTGTGCTGGGTGATGTCAAGCTTTCTGTTCCAGCTGGTGAATATCCTGGTGGAGGTGCTAACACCTTCCACTGCACCCCCCTGGGGACACTCGCCAGCGCCTTCATGGATCACCAGGGGTGATGCTCTTGTTTCATCATGCTGTTGCTCCTGGGGTGCTCCTGGTGTCGGGACGGCACTGGATGGTGCCGCATCATATCCAACACCTGGACTGATGTTGTGACGACCCCTGATGGACACTGGTGTGTCGGCTGTCGACGAGCTGTTGGTCCTATGTGGAGACCCCTCCGAGGAAGGTGTGGATACACCTGCATGTCTGCTTGAGGAAGCTCGGAAGCTGTGTCGCCATCATGAGGCCTCAAGACACTCGGTGCGACATCACCTGGTGAGAGTCTGATGTTGTCCCGATGTGCGCGGAAGATTTTCCGCCCAAGCCAGGCTAAGTAGATAATGGATATTATGCTTTTGATTACTGTGTGGTCCGCTCCATTTCGATGCAAAGCTAGCGCAGAAGTCTCTGCAGGCGGCGAACTGCAGATGCGCTGAATGTAGACCAACTGTCCTGCACACTGTTTGGGTGGTGGCCATGTAGTAGTGGGCAGTCACTTCGTGGCATAGTCCTGTTGGTGCTGGCACAGTTCTCGGTTTAGCTCACATCGGGCGCCGCTGCTAACGGGATCGGTGTCCTCCCCCACCTGCAGGTAGTTGGAATCCCCTGGCAGGTTGAGGTTATAACCCAGCAGCACATCAGCTGGTTCCTCGCCAGTGGTGGCATTGACGTGCCAACGGAGGGTGACGTGGGCAGCGGGCAGGTGTTCAGCCTATGTCGTATGTTGCTCAAACACACGGAGCTGCAGTAGGGTCATCAACTTCTGTTTTCGGCGCTCTGTGGGGTGGTATACCACCGTCTTAAGGTGCCGTACTTGGTGCATAACTCCAGCCACTTTTCGGCTGTGAAGTGGGTCCTGTTGCCCGTCAACAGTCCACATGGGGAAAAAGTAATTCTGTAGCACTTGTGCGATGTTGGATATGTGTGCACTGCTGGACGGGTGGGCCTCTACCCATTTAGCAAAGTTGTCTGTGCCGACTATAATGAAGCACTTACCCCTTGCTGATCTAAGATAAGACACAATAAGGTCTAGGCAGACTGTATCAAAGGGCTTGCTTGGTAGGCATGGCTGTTGCTGTTGTATTTCGTCCGCTCCCCTTGCCTTATATTGATGACACTTGAGACACTTTTGCACATATTTTCATGCCTGCCGAGTAAGGCCTGGCAAAAAAAATGCTCCCTTATATTTTGCAATATTTGATCTGTTCCCGAATGCCTTGTGACACTACTGCTGTGTTGTTCTGTAGTGCCTTCTCTCGTGCACACTGGGGAGCAAATAACTTCCATTTTGGTTTGTCGGTAGGAGACATGTCTCAAGGTGGCAGTTAACTACTCGCCAGCACTCGACAGTTTGCTTTGCGCAGTTGTCCTTCTGTGCCCTGGTGAGTGCAGGTCTACCATGAGTAATTCCAGTCCCCTGAGCAATGCATGCGATGCCCCCCCCCCCCAAAAAAAATACCTCCCCCCAAAAAATGACAATTTACAAAAACATAAATAGTCGTTATCCATGCAAAAATAGTTAAGTTTTGAGTGTCGAAATTAGATTTTTGCGTAATACTTAGTTTTATAAATAAACAACTACGGGTCGGGCCCGACCAGAGCACCCAGGTCTCAGAGTATTGCACCACCTTGCCCCCCTCTTGGCGGACCTGGGCGAGTGCGCAACCATGCTGTGCTTGTTCTACTTCGCAGTACAGCTAACTCACTAAAATCCCATTGTTTATAACATCTAATTGCTGTACACTCACCTCGTGCAGTGGTTCCTGTTGTACTGGTGGCAGTATCTCTTCTCATTCCACGTCGTTGGCGCTGGGGAACCTGGACAGCGCATCTTCCAGCTGAATCTCGCTGCTGGGGTCATGCTCAACAATGAAGTTATATGCTAGTATGAGTAACGCCCACCTAGTCAGCTTGCTCCTTGTTTTCCGCATGTTATGTAACCATACCAGGCATTGGTTGTCAGTACGAAGTGTGAATCTTTGATATTCGAGAGAGGCCCGGTATTTCTTCATGGCCTAGACAACAATCGTTCCATTTGGCCGAGCTTGGGGTTGGCGAAGTCAAGGACATGGCAGTCCCTGTCGTCTTCACAGTGATACAAGACTTGCCCCGAGTCCCTCTTGGATGGCGTCGGCCTGCAGATGTAAGTGTTTACTGGGTTCGTACCTTGCGAAGGTCGAGCACGACCTGAACTGCTGCTTAATTTTGACAAAAGTGTCGTCGAGGCGACACACCGGCACTGTGATGGGGAAATCTTTGATGTGGTCCTGGAGCCAATTTATTAAATCGGAAAACTTCCGGAGCTGCTGCTATGTGCGTGGTGGCGAGTATTTGTCAATCAACATTAGCTGCTCTGGATTCGGCTTGTTGTCCTAGTCGTCGACGATGTGACCTAGGAAGTCCAAACTAGTCTTTCCTATGTAGCATTTGGTTGCTGCGAAAGTTAGGCTGTTGATGGCTAACCTCTCCAATACTATTGACAGGTGGTGTACATGCTTCTCCCAGCTCAACGACCACACTACCACGTCGTACAGATAGGCGAGTGTAACCTCCCCGAAGAGGCTATCCAGCACACTGACCATCGTCGCCTGGAAGGTGGCAGGTGCGCACTTTAGCCCAAATGGCATTGTGAAAAACTGGAAGCAGTCTTTCACCGGTCCTCTAGCTCAACGGGGACTTGCCAGTATCCACTTTTTAGATCAAGTGATGACATGACTTTTGCCTGGCCGAGCCAGCTAAGCATATCTTTCACGCTAAAATATGCTGGTAATGCGCTTCATGTCACCTGGTTGACTAGTCAGAAATCTACACAAAACCTCCAGGTACTGTCTTCTTTTTTATTTGAGCATGATCACAGATTTGAACTAGCTGTTCGTTGGCTCTATCACACCGCAATTAAGCATTTCTTGGATTTTTTCCGGATAATGCGCGCTTGGTCGGCAGATAGCTACCTGGTGGTGTGTAAATAGGCCCTTCTTGTACTAAAGGTATCTCATGCTCGGTGACTGCCATTCGATGCAAGGCATCGTGCATGAAGATGTCCTGCCACTCATTAAGAAGCCGCTGAAAGGCAGTTTAATGTTCGGGCGGTACATTATTATCGATTTCCTCCAGTGACATTGCGGTAAGCTATCAACCAGACACAGTTCTAGATTATAAACATTGTGCTGCTCTTTCACCCCGAAATTAATGCGGTGTGCTGCAGGCTCTACAATCGTATTCTGCTGTGTTAACCTCGACACTCCAAGAATTGCATCCTCCCTGATTTACAGGGTGATTATTGCAGTAGTGGTTGTTTCTAAATCCCGCACTCGTGTGGTTACCATGGCTTGCCCTAGTACTGTACTGTTATGTTGATTAGTGTCTAATGTAATCACGTGATTGTTGGGTGTGATATCAATTGAATGCATAAAATGAGGTTGCAAGAAATTATGAAGCTGCGGTATCAATTAAAGCATGACAGTGTTGGCCATTGATGGAAACCAGTATGTGACTGAGTTGTGATTAGCTGCTACAAACCTGGTTCAAGAGGGCTTGTTGTGGTGTCATGTTCGGATGTTTTGGCGGGACTGGGGCGTCGGGAGCATCCAATTCACTTAGCCCTGCTTCCCATTTCCTGCTTGCATTTTCTGTCGGTTCATTCAGATACGCGTTGTTTGGGCACACACTATGCCAGTGATAAACCTTCCCGTCGCAATAATGGCATGGCTGATTGCTCTTATCCCAACTTTGTGTTTTTGCTACTCGCACTATTTACCGCACTTTTTTCCTTGCGACTCTTTCCGTTTTGCTTCTTGTTTGGGCTGGGTCCTGAATTTGAAATTTTGTCCTGGTCCGAAACATTTCGATTTTTGATTGTTTTGATTTTCACTTTGTCCCTTTGCACTTTCACTCGGTTGCTTGTTGCACCATCGTGTAGCACATGGATCACTATGTGGTAGGCATGGGTCATCCAGAGTACCTTTCAGTAACGGTACCAACGTGGCATAGTATTCGGGGTGTACAGTCTCGGCCACATTTATAATACCTCGCATTCTGGCATTTGTGGATGAAAGCGCAGGATAAGGTGCACTTATCTTGTTGTGAATGACGTCAGTTGTTCGCCTGGTTGCTGCTCCTCTAATGTAAACTTTCCCTAGGCTTGAAGTTATGTTAATACCCCTCCAAAGCGGCACTGGAAAGACTGAAGGCACCTGTCCCACTGCAAGCCGTAGTGATTCAGTGAATGTCATGGAGTTGCACTCCGATGCAGCTAGCCCACTCTTCCTCACACACTCCATATCGCTTTAGACATAACGTGCAGTCGTTTAAAAATGCTGGTGGATCCTCATTGGGTGTTCCCGCAAACATTGGCAGTGTTTGAAATTGTGAAGGTGTAGTGGTAGTGGTTAGTCTTGAGGCAGGAGTTGTGGTGGTCGCAGTGGTTTTAGGCTGCCTTCCGCTATCATGTGGCCAGTGAATCACAGTGGATTGTGGAAATGCTGTGATGAGTTGTATTGAAGGATAGGGTGGTGTGGTAGTTGGCATTATCGACTGCAAATTCTGTGGAAATAATGGTGTTGTGAAAAAGGCCAGCATGGATCTGGTGGTAAAAATGGGAGAGGTGCTGGGGCCAAAGCTTGAGCGCTGTGGGCGTGTGAGAGTTGCAGTTTGTCATAGGCTGCCACAGTGCAGTCTCCAAGTATGAATTTCTTCCCTTGCACTGTCAGTCTTCGCCGAGTTTTAAACATTGCTCGTGGACCTGAGTCGCACAAACACGACACTGTGCCACAACACTGCCTTCACCTCCCTTACATTCCATCTTGTTACACTTTTGTGACCTTGCGATCCAGTCCCATGATGAGATCATCCCAGTTGTAAAGAGCGTTCCAGGTTATTACACTTGCACTGCATTGTATACATTGGAAAGTTTGTCGCATTATGATTTCGATTCGCTTTCAGACACTTGACATGGTACTCTAACTTACACAGGATACAACGAAGTGTAGGTGTTTCTTTAAATGTGCACAGCAGGTTACTGCACAAAATCAGTTCACTGAAATTTGGGAAATAAAATTTTGGTGTGGTTTAATGTCCAAAATTTTGATCAAATTTTGGGTTGTTGACCTTCCTGTAACTAGAGCTGTCCTTACACTTGTGGTTGTTGGCGACGCAGCTGGAGGTGAAGCTGGATTTACAATTACATCATCTTTAGCCATAAAATCTTGCGCGATTGGACGTAAACACTTCAGACACAGTGGCACCGGCATGCCCACATGGGTCTTACCAACCATAACAATCACGTGTGCAACATGGAAGCATAGCATAGCGGTGGATGGAGGATATGCCTTCCCCTTATGCTGCTGTCCCCTATATGACTGCAAGGGGATTGGACAGATGGACAGGGAGGTGGGGGTGCGTGCGAGCCCACTCACGTGATCCACTGCCGGATCGATACCTCCCAGTTGATGCTGAAGTGTGGAGAGGAGATGGTACAGGGCGCACATACTCCTTTGTCCAGCGCTGGGGAGATAGGCGGTGGTGTGGAGTCCCCTCACCATAAAAAAGGCCGCCTTCCTGCATGTGTGCTGCCCTGTTGCTACAATGGCTGGAGCTAGGTGGCTTTGGTATCCTTTTCCATGACACGTGTTGCATTGATACTGGTGTCTGGAAGGCGTCAGATGGCTGTTGCTAGCAGATTTCATCGTCCCTGATGCTCTCGTGGTTGGGGCGTCGCCGATGTTGCTGGATCTGTAGACTCTGATGTTCTCAGAGTGCTGCGGGCCCCTTGGTACAAACTTAAAACAGTTCCTGGCTGCCAGCCAGGTCAGTTACATGATGTATGCCACGTTACCCTCTTCCTAATCCATTTGCCCGCTGCGCCGTATTCGACAGTGCCATCATCCGCTACACTCATGCAGCAGTGCATCAGTGTGCTTGGTGCATCACATGGAATGCCTAATGCAGGTGCAAAGTGTGCAAGAACATGTGTAAAGTGCAATAACTGATGCACTGACCGAATGGCCACGCGCTTGATGGTGCGCATTGATACATGCAATGCAAATGAGGCATGATTATTTATTAAAAGATACTAGAAGTTATTTTGTGTCACATAAAGTTATGTGCACAGCAGAGGCGCCCTTTTAAGCAAATAATGCCCTAGAGTGGACTGTGTTGGTTGATGGCTCGGAACAAAGTCTGTTGGTGGATTGGCAATGGGTCGGGCTACTGGTATAGGGGCATATTACTTACATGCTTCGGCAATTGGCCTACTGACTGGGGCGGTGGGTATGTTGGTGGCATTATGGCTGCGGGATTAACTGCTTCAGGGATCAGGGATCCAATAATGGTTTGGTTCGGCAGGCTAGGGTAGCAGCATATGGAGAACCAAAGGCATGCTAACCCAACTGGCACCTTCTCCCCTAGTCTGAAGGCAACTACCACAGGATGCGGTGTCCCAGGACCCTTCCGGGGAGGCTGAAACAAAAAAAGGAGGTAGCCGGGGATCAAGCCCCACCAACTCGCGGGCAGCCTGAGTTCATTCCCGGAATGACTCCTGGCAAAGTGCCTTACTAGGCTGGGTGCAGCTCCAGGTAGACGGCAGTTAGAAGGAAACCTTCTTCTCCACACTTTCCTTCCCACCTCTCTTGGTAAAGGGCATCAGGTGCTATAACCATACCTTGTGAGATAGGAGCAGGCGATGTGCATTTTCCATCTAAAAGTGTTCTGTCGTCTAGGCACACTGGACCAGCGCCGAGTACAAGCTTATTCATCAACCAGCAACACAAACAGTGTGTTGGCTGAAGACCAGGTTCCCTTGGAGGCATTCCAATAGCTTTGATGGGCGAGCCTCTTGAGCGGACAGGTCGGATCCAGATCCAACCAAACACTCCCTCTAGTAACAAAAGCAGTGCGGTGGACAGGTGTAAGCTGGTCTAGTGACTTATCCTCTCAAGTACGGGTATGACTAGTTGTTGGGGCTCTATCATTCGATACACGTGGTGCACCAAATGGTGTGTGTTTTCTAGATGTACGAGTCCCTGAACAGGAGCTCGCAGTCCTACACTAAGCTGCAAATCCAGTCTCCTGCGCCACACTACGAGACTTTGTGTTTACTATGAAAGGCTGGTAGTACATAAGGGGAAATGAGAGAATAGGTAATATTAGAACGTGTTTATTGTGAAAGGAATACGACACAGTGGCCCTTAGTAGCTCCTGTATACCCATAGTTAACTAGAAGTAGTAAACTACACTGTACAGGTGAAGGGGAACTGGTTCTGAACTAATTGGGGGAGTTTCGACTAGTTAGCTAGTTACAACTTTCCCTGTCTATGCTGTGTCACGTGTTCTGAAGGGATTTAGGGGCCCATGTCGTGAAGGGTGCGTGGGGTGGCCGTTGCCAGGGACAAGCGAATAAGCGTGGCAGAATGTCTTCTAGAAGGCTTCACTGGGGGAGGGCTTCTGAACGTTCCGCAGTTGGCGGTGGTTAGCTGAAGATCCCTAGTTGGTGTAAACTGTGTCAGTCAGAAAGCACCTGCGAACGAGCGCGGTGAAGAAGACTGTCCAAGGCTGGGCGTGACTCTCGGAAGAGCCACGACATCAAATGGCGATTTTGACTCGTGTGTGGCAATATATTCGCATCGCCGAGGGCTCGCCAGCCCTGGTGGTGGGGATAGCCATGTGCACGCATCTTGGACGGAGCTAAGGGCGGCCATTGTTGGCAGGTGGCGTCATCTTTCGGCACGTTCTTGAACTTGTTCGGGGTTGTTCGGGCTTGTTTGGGGTTGTAGTGAAGCGCCGATTACTGACAATCGATTGTTGGCATCTTCTAGAGGGGAGGTTGGGCTATGCATTGCTTACTGACCAGCTGATGAAATGTCTAATTCTGTCACATGTGTGACTATCCCAGCGACCAGGAAAAATCATGCAGGTGCTCTGGTAGGAATTATATGCTTCCAGAACCCGTTCTTTGAGCTGTAGCAAAGCGAAGCCGTTTTCTCATTAGCCAGTAAGCATCATGTGACAATTTTTTGTGGCTTAACTCAACTATTTCTGTGTTAGCTTTGGTATTTAATTTAAATGGTTTCGTACAAATGTTTGTGATACATTTTCATGTGGAGACTTGAAAACAATTCATTGGAAGTTAATGGAGCTATTAAATTTATTTGATTGCATGAAATAGTTTTTTACACTGCACCATCACATTCAGCAGGAAGACAACAGTGCTCCAGTCCCAGAGAGTCAGTGCGAATGACTCGGTCAGAGGGCGATGTAGCATGCACTTACCGGTACAGAGGGGGTCGGCGACAGCCGGCACCACCACCAGGAACAGGCAGCACAGCAGGAAGGTGATGGGCAGAGCGAGGTGCACCCTGATTGGCCGTGGCAGGTCCGGCCGAGAGCGCCTCAAGTACAGCAGGGCCGCGATGCATGCGCCAGTTGACAACCACAGGATCTGGCTGAAGTAGTTGATGAGCACGAACACGTCGCTTGTGCACAGCATCACCAGTGACATGGCGCACTACCAACAGAGGTCCAAGTGCTCATAAAACATGTTTTGAGGCAATGTATGCTAATGTATGTTTGTCATATCCTCATTGACCTTTTTAAACTGAAAATAACGTTATGGTTCCTGCCTGCAAGGCGCCTGAAATGCGCTATGGAGTGTTTGAAGTAGGCACTCGCTTCTCGACGAAACGTGCGCATCTATGAAAAGAGCACGCACTTCAGACGAGGGCTATTGTACCACGCAAACTAAAAACAACTTCTTCAAATTATACGTATCAGACACATACAAAACTACTCAAAGGCCCAGCATTCAACATTTACACAAACTTCCCACGAATAAAACTATAGTGTCACAACGGGACGTCCCATAGATTGAATTAATTACCTAGAAAAATAACATTCACTTTATATTCAAACATTACAATCAGTTGCAACAAATTAGTACTTTGTGTATAACTTCTCCAACATGATGCTTTTTATTACAAATTTTTGGATAAAAAAGATATCGATAGCCTTAATATGTGATTTTTAAAATTCCACAATTTAATTAATATATTTGACTTACCAATTCACCACAAATATTACCTTCGTCACAACATTTACTATGTTTTAAAAAACATGTAGAATCTATTTTAAATAAACACACTGCCCCTAGATGGAATACGAAACTACGACCCTACAACTGAGGCATGCGACCATGATGTCGTCGTTAAAACTTCAGAATGAATGGTATGTTGGATGGATGTAACAGCATTCCTAGGCAACCATGCGCTGCAGAAAGTCGACCCACATTGTCAACTGTCCTTGTGTGGTCATTCGGACGACAAACAGTTGAGTATGGGGACCACTTGGAAGTTACAACATGTCCTCTACGTGGGTAACATTGAAAGTCTGTGTTTGCTTCTTGCTCAATGGCGAATTCTTGTATTTATATTGCCACAATGATGCAAATATATCGAATAATGATGAGTTATACTTCCTATGTATTTGGCCATTTTGAATAACTTACAAAAGATAAAACTCTTTTAATAAAAGTTATAGTAATTACAGACCTTCCTAACTCCTACGCAGTAGTATTTTTTTTTCCCCACGATGGTACTACGCTGGCTGCTCTATTTTTCGTGAAATGATTCTGTCTATAGAGTTGAAGCTCCCTGGTCTGTAATGTCTTGTACAGGTACACCCAAGAGGGGACGTGGACTAGTAAATATTACTAAAAATAAATTCCCTGTCGAACATATGACTCAAGCTGCAAACTCCATAAACAAATATAGCGGCTGAGCGAGTGCTGTGCCCCTAGCAACAACCAATTTTAAACAAAAGACAAGTGGAAACAAGATGGTAGGAAAGAACAAGGACATTCAGATTGGTGGTGGTGGTAGTGATGGCATCCAATATGGCATTGGTTCCCCGGCCCCTATTCCCATCTATTCACCATCGCTATAAATGTGGGGTATGAGGGAAGGGCACTGTTAGTTATCGTAGAGAGTGGGAAGCTTGGTGATGCATGTACTATTTGCAGTAACGCATTTAGACTCGATGTGTCTTGTACCACGCCAGTGGAAATGCTATGTTGGTCCAGAAGCAAAATACCGTCATGCATTCTGAGGGTAGTAGAATCGTAAGCCGTATAATTGCAAAGTGTAGTTTGGCTGTGCCTGGTAAACGACGGAAATTGGATCGGAACTCACTGTTGTGAATGTCGATGACTTAGAAATATGCATAATTAGGTACACGATTCTGGAGTTTTAATTAATGTGTACCCATCATTTTAAAATTACTGCTTGTGGTACAGGATAAAATACACTTTCCGTGGGAAAATATCCCAAATTCGCACGACAAAACTGACTGAGAGACCACACATTGCACTAGCTGATATTAAAACAGTACAAAGTGGGAAACAAACTATGTGCACTGACGAAACCTGGTTTGACAGTAATTTGACATGCGGTAAATGCTGGCAAAATGAGGACGTGTTTGGCATACCTGCTAATCTAAATTCGTTCAATAGATTAACATCCCTTGCATCAACTACTGTTAATATCATTCAGTTGATGACCAAGATGCTTGCACCCAATCTCCCTCCACCATCTGTGGTAGACAAGGCACCATATCATTGCACACAGATAGGCAAGCCAAGTGCAAAATACTCTGTGAAGGCAGTTATGTTAAAGTCATCCCAGTTAGCAAACTTTGTTGCCAGTTAAAGAGATAGCAATACAGATTACAATAACTACCTGGTACAGAACAGTACAAATATCGGCATAATGTGACTGCGTGAG
Organism: Dryococelus australis; assembly: GCA_029891345.1. Lineage (NCBI taxonomy): Eukaryota > Metazoa > Arthropoda > Insecta > Phasmatodea > Phasmatidae > Dryococelus > Dryococelus australis. The sequence continues at coordinate 31,819,315 of CM057005.1, forward strand.
CAAAAACTATAGTTAAATTATTTCATACCCAACAAAGAAATTCATCGAGCCGTTTGGCACAAAGATCACAAAAGACATGTAATTTCGTAAAACTACATGACCCTACAAACAAATGCATACAGATAGGAAGCATTATATCTTAAGTAATTATGTCCCACGAGCCGATGTGGGGAAATGTGCTCTATAAATTAGATCTTGGCTAAACCTAAAGAGGACGGCTGTGGTACATTTTTCCTTGTGCATGGGAGACCTGAAGATATTGCGTTTAAAGCGAACGATACTGTAACCAAGCCTGACTGGCCATGCACAGAAGCTGGAGGTACGTATGGGCGATGCGTCGATTCAACGATTATCGCAATACATTCACTAGTGGAAAATGAACGTCCAGATGCAATAGTCCCACATAAAAGGAGATTGCACTGAATATCTATACAGTATGTACACTATATATGATAGTGATCACAGGGTCGTACACCTGTGGGCAGGGTGTCCTAAACAACTAAGTCAGTATCTCGTGTAGCCGCTTTTAGCGACGATGAAGTCATAAAGGTTGTGGGATGTCATCTTCGGTATTAGTCTGTTGTTGTAAGTGGTGGATGTTTGTTACCAGTATAGCATACTGCAACACGCACTGTCCCGTCATGTCCCACACATGTTCAATGGGACAGGTCGGGTGATCGTGCTGACCAGGGGAGTTGAACACCTTCAAGAGCACACTGGGTAACACACGACGTGTTCTCCTGCTGGAAGAAGACATATTTTAGGCGTTGTAGGAATCGCAACAAAATTGGCTCGATGATGTGGATGTAGCATTCATTCACTGCTCAGTGTTCCCTTAACAAACACCAGATGTGTACATTGAAGGGCTTTTGTTGTTTCACATCACTAAAATATTCATATATGCCAACTGCATTTCGAAACAGATGAATAAAATCCAGGTGACTTACATACTGCGAAATATTACATTAAAGACAAGGTTTTGTTTGAACCTTGTCTTTATCGCGATTCAGATAGGACGTTTTCTTTCAACGAAAATATTTTTTTTTGTTTATCTAAATATTTTCAAAAAACAGATTTGTTCGCATAGTAAATTTTAAGGCTATGAAATAACTGGTGTAATTTATTTTACATTAGTGATTGTTAGTAATTAAAGTCCAAATATATTCTAAATTAGTTCATCTAAACATAAGAATTCACAGAGGTGTAATAGTTAGCATGTTGGGCTGACAATTCAAGGTCGTAGGTTCGCGCCTCCTCTACTCCTTTGGTAAGCTTAACTTTTTCATTTCGTGTGCGGTGTTTAATAGTGAAGTAAACAAAATTTAAAAACAATGATAAGTTGAGAATAATTAAAAAAAAAAAAATTATATTTACAATATAGTGTTTGACCTATGGTAGAAGCAACACTAGCCATCTGGTGGCTGTGAACTGTTATATTGATGGGTCATTGCTGTTGTAATCATATGGGCCATGCTTGGGCCATTTGTGTTCACCACACCACGGTCAGCTATGGGTAGAGTATGGATACTTAGTGGTGCCACTTCAGAGCTACCAATGATGCCTGGTGCATGCCAACTTTTTGCTGTCTTGGTATCCGACTGTAAACCATAAATGGGCCATGTGTGTTTTTCTACATGGGGAGCCGCACACTTGCTCGCAGCCCAGCATCCAGCAAACGGTTAGTGAAGGTCCTAGCTGACATCCTAGGTGCATCAGTGATCCTAATCTGTGCGGTGGTCGCCGTGCGATCAGCAATGGCTGCTCGCCTGATGCTGTGGTCCAGGTGTGAATCCGCGTGCCGCTGCCGTCCGGAAACAGGTCGACGAGCATGTGCAACATCACTGGACCAACGACATAACAGACACTTCACATCCTACGCACTAGGCAGTTCTTCGGAAAGACGATCCAGCCTCCCTTAGGCCCACAATACGACCTCGTTCAAAGTCGGAGTCCATTAACTAACCGCACTTTTTGTCTGCATATGTCATTTTCACCTTTACATATCATACAACCCAACCCGGTGCTACAACAATCATCACCTTTTTACACAATTCGAACATTTCTGTGCAACTATCTTGTATATATTATTGAAATCTTGAAACGAGAGGTGGTCAGGTAATGTAACGCACATTGGACGGAAACATTGTTACTGGTGTCGACGCAAGCGCCATCTTTAATATAAATACATTTTTTTTTCGAAAAGAAAGGATATACTAAACGGTTCAGCTTAGCATATAACGCAGTATCGATCACAGGGTGGTCAGCTTATTTTCGTTCGCTAGTTTTTTTACAAGTGCAATTCAGCTATGAATGGTACTTATGCACCTTCTACATTCTTTAACCACATAAACAGAATTCTCATTTTCTCGCGTTCATTCATGCCTGCGCAGCTTGACCTTGGCTCGACCACCATGAAGTATACATTGGCAGCCCATCACGTATACCCAGATGACCAGTAAACTGTGTTAGCACTGCTCTGCACATAGGCACAGGTTATGTAGAAAAAAAAAATGAGACCGATTATTCGTCGTCTGCGCATATACACAACATTACTCCTACATTTATAATTGTACTACAGGTTGAGTTGGTTAGAGGAAGTATGCAAATCACTTGTTTACGGAACATTGTTATAACCTCAAATCCAATCCATGCCGTTTTTTTTTTTGCAGAAAAACAGTTCAATGTTGGGACACGGGAGACTGGTTGTGAGCGTCCATCAAACTCGGTCTACCTCATCTTTGGCTTTTAGTGATGGGATGATCGATTAATTCAAAGCAATCCGATTATTCATAATTTTCAGCTGTTCATACTACAAAAACATTGCAGATACCTAAATGTTTCACATGTATTAAAAATATAATTTCGAAACAACAAATCTTCATATACATAATATAATTACAATGTACTGTCCGCACACCACATCTGAGCCCACGGGGTATGAGGAAAGGGGAAGGCAAGACAGTGAGTGACAGCGGGGGAGTGGGGAGTGTGGGCACGCATGTACTATCCGTAGTAACGCATTTAGCTCCGAAGTGTCCGGAAGAAAAACACCGTCGTGCATTCTGAGAGCCGGATAATCGTAAGTAATATATTTGTAGAGCGTGATGAAGAGGCGAAACAAAAACGTTATACTTTCACAGTAAACCAGACGACAGCAAGGGCTGCAGACTGATCTGGAGTGTCGCAGAAGTTAATTAAAAAGATACGGAAGGAACAGAAAGAACTAGATAACAGTGAGGAGGGCGGTAGCTTTCATACGCCAGGTAAACGACGGAAAAGGAACATACTGTCGTGAATATTGATGAATTTGATCTATGTGTAATTCGGCCGACGATTCCGGATTTTTATATTCAGGGAAAACGTGTCCCTACCATTGCAAAATTACTGTCCGTGGTAAAGGAGAAAATTGACTTTCCGTGGTCGCATACTTCGTTGCTTAAAGTGTTAAAACAAGTAGGTTTTCGGTGGAAAAAAATCGCAAAGTCACATGAAAATACTAATTGAGAGACCTCACATCGTATCTTGGGCGCCACGACTATCTAGCTACAATGAAACAGCACAGACAAGGTGGGAAACAAATTATCTACATAAACGTGACATGGATAGACTGTAATTCAACATTTGGTAAATGTTGGCAACATGAAGACGTGTTTGGTATATAAGCTAATGTAAATTCGGCTAACCGATTAATTGTAGTACACGCTGGGGGTATTAACGGATTTATCTAAAATGCTCTCCTTGTCTATAAAGCCGGCACTGCCAGTGGCGACTATCACAGCCAAATGGACAGTGTTAATTTCATAAAGTGGGTTACCGAGAAGCCTGCTCCTAACCTCCCGCAGTCATCTGTAGTAGTGTTAGATAATGCACCTTATCATTGCGCACAGGTTGACAAGCCACCCACAGAGTACTCTGTGAAAGCAGATATGTTAACATGGTTAACGAACAAAGGCATAACTTGTCACACGTCGATGCGGAAAGAGGAGCGTTACAACTTGGTAGAACACAAGAAACCTAAAGAGAAAGTGTACAGATTCGACACACATCTGACATCTTTGGGACATACCGTGGTCCGGCTTCCCCCGTACATATGCGACCTGAACGCTATTGAGCTC